>PVJD01002624.1:0-194928 GCA_004026545.1 Mormoops blainvillei | reverse complement strand
TCTGGCGTTCCTATTACACACATATTATTACGTTTCATGTTGTCCTGCATTTCCTTTAACACCTCTTCATTCTTTTTGAGCCTTTTTTCATTTTCTTGCTCTTTCTAGGAGTTTTTTCCTACCATGTCCTCCAGCTTGCTGATTCGATCCTCTGCTTCATCTTTTTGATTCCTTCTACTGTGTTCTTCAATTCAGAAATTGTATTCTTCATTTCCTCTTGGTTCTTGTTGATAGCTTTGATGTCCTTTTTCATGCTGATATAGTTTGCAGTAAGTTCCTCATAGTTTCCCTATAGTTTTTGATAATTCTCACCGAACTCACTGAGTTCCTTGAGCTTCCTTGTAACCATTGCTTTGAACTTAATATCTGATAGTTTACTTTGCTCTATTTCATTTAGTAGTCTTTCTAAGGATTCCTCTTTTTCTTTCGATTGGGGGTTGTTTCTTGTCTTCCCATTATTTGGCTGCCAGAGTAAAACCACAAAGCCCAAGAAACAAACCCACAACTGCAAAAATAACTCCCCCTGCAATCCCGCCATCAACAGCAAATGAACCAGTATTAATAAGGCTGCAAAGAGATTAAGACTAATTATAAGAAAGGAGAGAAATAAACTATAGTATAAAATCTAGTGATTTAATATGCAACAACTTGATGGACAAGAAATGAATGTTAAAAAGCTATGTAGTAAAGAAAATATCTCAAATCAAGGAGAAGACCACAGTGGATTTCATCTCAGTAGCTTCTAGTGTTTACCACTGTTTTTTTCTTTCTGGATCTGCCTCTGGTGATGTCAAATGTTGCCCCCCTCTGACCTTAGGCAGTCTGTTCAAGGCTTCCTGGGACCTACTACCTGAGGTTGTCTCCTTCAGTTGTCAATCTAGTCACTCTGCGCTCAGCAGTCAGGCTTAGGCACCAAAGGATGGGGCAGAATCCCTCCTGGGGTGGGGCTAATGTTTCCCCTAGGTTGCTGCTGCTCAGATGGGAGTGGTCTGTGTGAACTCCACAGTTGCTGCCTTATGGGTGATTATTCAGCAACAGGACGCAGAGGCTACTTTCTCAGTTCTCCCCAAAGTCTCCACCCCTAGTCTCTCCCCAGGTGTCTCTAGTCCACTCTGCCCCCCTTTTCAGGGATCTACTATCTGTGGCTGTGACTCTGTGCTCAGCAGTCAGGCTTAAGCACCACAGGACCAGGGCAGAATCCCTCCTGGGGACGGGGCTATTGTTTAATCTCAGGTTGCTGCTGCTCAGGGGAGTGGCCTGCCTGAGCAAGATGGCTGCTGCTGCATGAGGGATGACTCAGCACCGGGATCCCTGCTGCTACTCTCCCAGTTCTCTCCCCAAAGCCTCCATCCCCGGTCTCTCCTCAGGCTCCTCTAGCCAACTCTGCCCCCACCTTTGCCAGAGCCCAGGGCAAGTGGCGGCAAATGAAATTTTATGTGTTGTTCCTTTAAACAGCTCTTTCAGTCTCCAGCCATCTGTCTCTGGCAGGGAGCAGCCCTGCTACTTTTCACAGTTGGCTGTTATATGTGTACTTTTGGGGCTCTGGTGCTGTAGGATCCCCGTTTATGATTTAGACCCTACTCCTGTTAGGGGGATCCAACTGGCAGCTTAGATATCCCTCTGGTGTTGCCGCCTAAGGGTGCCCAGCCAGCCTTCTCACGTCTCCACCACACTCCTTACCAGTCAGGTTGTGCTGAAACTGATTCTTCTGTCTATCCGAGGTTATAAGGCTCCTCTTGCTATTGTTCAGTTCTTCCTTCCAGGTGATTTCTCTACACTTTAGTTGTAATTGCAGATTGGTCCTGGGAGGAGGTCAGTGTGACTTCCATTCACTCCTCTTACATCTTGATCCTCCACTACCAATTATAAATCATTTTTAAAACATTGTTGATTTCGAAAGTCTCAAAAGGTCAGAAGACAATTTATTCTCATCTACATGGCCACTGTATTGAGCAGTGAGTTACAGAGCTTTAGCAGTCTTGAAGAAAGTAAAATTCCTATAGAGTAAGAAAAAAAAAGGAATAGAAAATAACAATAATCAGAAAGAATGAAACAAAACTGCAACTATTTGCAGGTAACACAGAAAATGCAAGAGAATTAACAAATAATTAAAAATAAAAATAAAAAGAGTCCTGGCTGGTGCTCAGTGGATTGAGTACCTGCCTGCAAACCACAGCGTTGCTGGTTCGATTCCCCAGTTAGGGCACATGCCTGGGTTGCAGGCCAAATCCTCAGTGGCAGTTCCTCAAGAGGCAACCACACATTGATGTTTCTCTCTCTTTCTCCCTCCCTCTCTCTAAAAATAAATAAATAAATATCTTCAAAAAAAAAAAGAGTTCTGACAAAGTTACCAGACACAAGATCAATTTATAAAAATCAACAGTGCCAGTCTGATATGTAAAGAGCTTCAGGTCAATCACTCCCATCCTCACAACAAAGAAAAAAACTAAATAACTGAAAATCAACAATTCTTTTTAGATCCATCAGAGAATTAAGGTCATACCACAACCTGCTGCCTCCAAATGAGAGGAGCAGGCAAATACAGAGAATCACAGCTTACCAGGAGCAGAAGTCTGCTAATGAAGCTCAAGCGATAAATGATTTGCCAGAGGCTAAGTGTGGCTAGGCTTGAGAGTTCAAAAGTCCAGGATCAAGGGTAAGAATTACTGCAAATTTCAGAAACCATACAAAACAAGAAGAGGGTGGAGTGACATTTAAAGTGTTGAAAGAAGAACCACCAATTCCTCTGGATTTACATACACCAAAATTGAGAACTTCTGTTCACATAGAAAATCACAGGCAAAGTTAACAGTTAACAGACCAGAGAAGATATTTGCAATGTTTAAAGCCTGCTAAGGAATTAATATATGGCATGTATAAAGAACAGCTGCAAATGAATAAGAAAAAGACAAGAAACCTCAATAGAAAGATAGGCAAATGATGTAAGTAGGCAGATCATTTCAAGGGAAGCCCTCTGTCAAGTAAGCGTAGAAATCAGAGATGTGCACCGGAATCAGAAAATGCCAATTACAACAACATTGAGATACATCTTAACATCAATCAGGTTAATAAAAATTAAATATCAGATAACAGCAATTGCAGATAAGAAAATAGAGAAATAACATTTCTATCCTCTACTGGCAGGAGTGTAGCTGAAGCAGTATTATGGAAAATAATTTGATGGTACATAATTAATTCAATATACACATTATCCAACAATTACACACCTGGGGATAAACATCAAGGAAACCTGCACATAAATCAAAAAGCAATTTACATGAGGCTATTTGTCACAGTGTTATTGGTTGCAGAAAGCTGAAATTTGCTTTAGGTCTCCATAGCTACAGAAATAGATGAGTAAATGCAATGGATATACTGTCTGAAATACTATACAACATTTAGAAACAATACAGTAGACACATATATATAGCAATAAACTAGATATTAAACATGTAGTGTTGAGTGGAAAAAGTTGAAACAAAGTAAGATCTATAAGACAACACCATTTATATAAATTAATACATACACACAAAAAAAATAACATTTTATTTTTATCAAGATACATAACAAATGCATTAAAGTACAAGACTTTGAGGGTAGGAGAAATGAAATAGGGTTGTGGATAGTGAAAATAAAAATAATTAAAATGATATAATAGAGGAGCCATGGATCAATGATGACAGTGTACCATCATTGAGGAGAATTATTAATAGAATTCTATACCTGCATTTCAAAGGAAATGAACAAACTAATAATAATAAAAACCTAAAACTAATTTTAAAAAACTCTATTAATGCAATTCACTGTGTTAACAAATTAAAGGAGAAAAATAAGTATCTCAACAGATGCAGAAAAGTCACTTGATATATTCAAGTACCTATTTATGATTTGTTTTTTAAAGAAACGTGGGGAACTGGGATTTGAACAGAACTTTAAGATGTACCTAGACAATTCCATACCAAGTATCATATTTTATAGGAAACATTAGAAAGATTTCCATTAAAGTCAGTAATGCACCAAGATACCTGCTAGCATTGCTACTAACCAATATTATGCTGGAGGTCCTAACCAGTGTAAAAAGACAAGGTAATGAGTAAGTATGAGTGATATAAAGTGACAAAACTGTCATTATTTGAAAACCATAATCATCTGCATAGAAAATCCTGAGAGACGTAAGCAAAACAATGCCAATATGCAATTTGATGTATGAAATTCAATAATGTTCCAATTTATAAGCAAATAAACTAGAAATAATAATTTTTAAAATTCTCATTCACAATGGAAATAAAACTACAAAATACCTAACCAATGTGGTGATTGCTGGGGGTTGGGGGGAGTGAGGCATAAGGGGACTTAATGGTAATGGGAAAAAATAAAGATTTTTAAAATAAAATAAAATACCTAATCAAAAATGCAGGAAACTGTAAAATGTTGCAAAAGAACATTTTTAAGAGATTAAACTAAATGAAGAAATTCATCACATTCATGTATTTAAATAATATCAAGATTTCAGTTCTTTGAATTTTTATTACATATATATCAAAATAGCTTAATGAAAAAACAATTTAAAGACACTAAAAGTTTATGACAAATAGGAAGCAGATATTTTCAGATTCAATAAAAAGGAGGGAAGGAGAAATAAAAGTACCAACAACTCAATAGTCAATGCACAGAGAAGAAAAATTAAAAGGCCAATCACATTAAGAGAAGATTCTTAATCTTGAAAGTACCCAGAGAAAAGCAGATTTAAAATTACATATATATATATATAATTTCACAAATAATTGATTACTGATAGAGTTCAACTCTTTGATAAAGAACCAAAAATCTCTATTATCTTTTACAGCACAAGAGAATTATATCCTCAGTATTCAGTATACAATCATGAAGCACTCACAATCTTAATCTCAAAAGCACCTTAAAAAATTATCTCCATTAAATTAGAAATATGGAAATCATCTAACACCTCAACTGAACACTGGAATCATAATTTTATAGCAATTAATTTTTTAGGTTAGCCTGACATCTAGTGGAATGACTGTAGCCAACCCAAAGATTTAAAATACATACTTTTTGTAAAACCTAATAACATTCCATTAAGGGAAAGAGCAATATCCTATGTAAATGTTTAAAATTAAAAAGTAAAATCAACTTGAGTGTTGTCCATGTCAGTCACCGTACTAAATGATTCCATATACCTTACCTCACTCATTTATTTGTTTAAAATAAGTATTTAGCACATAGCAGCCTAGGCACTTATACAGAATTTTTAAAAAGCAGGTATGATCCCTGTTCTTTGGGAGTTCATAGACTAGTGAAGAATAAGCTATGAAGTTAATCATTATATAAATTAATAAAATTATAAATTGTGATTAGAGCTATGAAGGATTTTAGAAGAAAGGCCTAATGTTAGTAGGGAGTTTAGGGAGGACCTCTCTAAGGAAGTCATGTGTGACCCAATGTCTAAAAAAGAAACAGGGACAGCGATTTCAGACAGAGGGAACAGCATGCCTGAAGGTCCTGAGGTGGAAAAAGGTTTGTAGCCCAAACAATTGAAAGGACAGTGGGGCTATAGTTGTAAGGGAGACAGCAGTATCAGGTGAGCTTAGGGAGATATAAGTAGGGCCTTGTAAAAAGTAAAGGCGATATTAAGAATTCAGCATTTATCACTTTGTCATAGGTAAAATGGAAGCCATCGGAAGTATTTAAACAGGAAAGATATATGATGAAATACATGGTTTTAAAAGAACACTCTGGCCCCCATGGTGAAATTAAGAAGAATGTGAATGGAGGGAGAACAATTAGGACATACTGGGAAAATATTCCAATAGTCGGAATAATAGATGGTTTGGGCTCAGACTATAGTGGTTACTCTCAAGGTAAATATAAGGTGGGGCAAAAGTAGGTTTACAGTTATGAGTATGTGAAACACATAGTTTATTCTTCTATTATTATTTATTAATTATTATATTATTTTCCATATGAACTGTAAACCAACTTTCACCTCACCCTGTACTTTTTGATACTAATAATTGGCACTTTTGAGTGTGTGCTAGGTATTTACATACAATCTCATTTCATTATCACAGCAACCACTTGAAGTGCTGTTAATATCTCGGTTTTACAGATTAAAAACTGAGGCTCAGAAAAATAGTTTTAAGCCCATGGCAACACAATTAGCAAATAACAAAGCTGGATCTCTAATTCAGTTTACTGGTCTTAGGGGAACCCATTTCCTCAAAATAGTTGTAATTATTAGTGATCTAGTCTATTTTGCTACAATGCAATTTTTTCTTATTGCAAAAGGGAATAATATCCATCCACAGAGGAAATCATTTTTGTTCTTACATGGCTTTCCCAGCATGTTTATAGCTTGTAGCAATTAGGGGAAGACTTTTTCATAATTAAAGAGAAAGCATTAGCTACTTTGTGACTTAAGAAAAAAATTATTTACAATAGTTTAACTTAGTAAAAAGTGAAGTTGTTCACAAATCCACTAAGCCAGACGCCTGTTGCATTCCAGCAAGGCACCTCTGTAGGTTTGTCAAGGTACTGAAAGTAGACTCAGAAATCGGTGATGAATTGGATATTGAAAAGGAAGTAGGGGTGAGAGACAAAAAAGCGTTGAAAACATTCCCAGATTTCTATCTTGAACACCTGAGCAGGTAGAAGTATTAATGTGACAAAGAGTAGAGAAAGGACTGATATGAGAATAACACCAAGCCTTTATTATCAAAGAATAACTCAGAGAAATTTACTTATCTGCAAGCAAATTTTTTCACATACAGGGAGACAGGCACCAGACTACTGTTAAGGGACAAGGGCAAAAACCATACATAAGTTTTTGAGGACAGTCTAGGGAGGCTGTTTTGGGGGGCATCTTTGGAGGTAAACTGATTAGCTGACAGCAAAGATATCAGTTTAGGTAGTCAGTCTGTGGCCTTGAAGGTTGTCCAGGTAAAAGAAAATCATGTTAATTGTATTGAATTTTTCCCAGCCCCTGAGAGTTTGTTATGGAGCATACGTGGCAGGCTGGCCAAAGGTGATAGTGCCTATCAAGGCTCTTCCATTAGTGTCTACACCTCAACTGAGCCAGGCCTGTATCATTTCCCACATCAGTGTTTCTCAGCTTCCACCTTTTGATTAAAACGAACCCCAAAAGATGCAAATTTCACCATAATGGTTTCAGTTCCCTGTTTAACTGATTATATTAATTGGATGTCAACTCAAGATAATAGATGTGAAACAATTTACATCTCTAGATTTAATTCTATTGACCACACAGACTAAATAAGCCAGGAAAATCCTGCAACGTCCATAAATCAGGTTACAGATTTTGTTCTTTATTCTAAGAATATTGAGAACCACTAAAGGTTTGCAGTCAATAGAGTAACTTGATTAGAACCTTAATTTTAAAAATTTAGAAAATTTCATGATATACGAGGCCTGTCTAGGAAGCACACATCCTTATAATATGAAAACATCCATGTAATATGAAAAATAGAGACATTTATAGAAGAAGGTGCAAGATACAAGAAACACTGTACATAGGACAATGACATCTCAGTCCCATTCAAAGGAGGGACCTTGGGACCTCACATAGTTCTTCCAATTGCCATCATATTGCCCCATCATATTTTCCTGAATCTCATCGAGGGTCTGAAATCTCTTCCCTTTCAAAGGTGGTTTTATTTTGTGGAAAAGCCAGAAGTCACAGGACATCAAATCTGGGCTGTGAGGGGGCTAAGACACCTGGGTGATTTGATCTTGTGCAGAGTTTTGCAAAAAAACTCTGCACAAGATGTGATGCATGAGTGTGTGCATTGTTGTGCTGAAGCTGCCAATCACCAGCTGCCATAGCTGTGGCCTTATGAATCATCTGAATAGTTTCCATGGAGGAATGTTCAAGCTTAATGCAAAATTCGATGTAGATTCATTGCTCTACTCACTCAGTCATTTTGAAGGCATCAGCCACACAGTGCACATGCTCACTCAACAGCATCTGTTGCCCACACTGAGCAGTTCAGTGAAGTCATGGTTCACATGTTGCGCATTCCAGTCCACTCTCCTTGGCTGCCAGGTTACATCAGTGTCACGCAAACCATTCTTGTTATATTAACAATGGTTGGACTTTTTCCAGTCAGACCTGGTATATGAGACAACCAGGAAGTTTCTCACTGACTGGGTACTTGCTAATATTAAGAATTTATTGTCAAGTTTGTTTTAGGTATGATAATTATATTGTGGTTATGTTTAATCAAAAAAGCTATCTTTTAAAGATTTACATGCTCAAATAGTAATCGATGAAATAAAAATAAAATAGATGAAAATAAAATAAAATAAAATACAGGGAGTCATCTGTATATAGATAGATGTATATGAATGGATGCAATTACCTGTGAAGTGAGAAGAGTAGAGAAATAAGAATGATGCCTTGAGGAACTTTATTATAAAGGTCAAAGAAATAGAGATGCATGAAGAACTTAGAATATCTACCTTCTAACTTGAGAAGTAGAAAGAAAATCAGAGGAGTGTCATGTCATGGAAGCCAAAGGAAGAGATGTTTCAAGAAGGAAACAATGAACATAAAATGCTTAATACAGTGCCTAGCATATGGAAAACAATGAATAAATACTGCATTTATTCTGATTATGGATGAAGAGGAAATGATGCAGAATACCAATTGTAAAAGGCCAAGAAACATACATCACTGGTGACCCTAAGAAGAATAATTTTTGTGGAGTCGGGGGGACAAGCTATGTTAGAGTCATTTCAGAGGTAAATGAGATGTACAGATATTGAGACACTCATTGAAGATATTTCCATTAAAATATGTAACCAACATGGGAAAGAAGTAAATGACAGTAGATGGAAAAGAGTTGTGAGTTAATAAAGGCATTATTTGGTTATGCAGCAATTTGGGGGAAGTGGAGTTTAAAATAGGAAAGACTTGGGCATGTTAAATACTGATAAGGAACTTGTAGAAAGGGAGAAAAATATATAGGAAAGGAAGGGGATAACTATATAGGTTCTAAAAAGGTAGGAGAGGTAGAATCCAGAACATACAGGGAAAGGACTCACTTTGGATGAGCAGAAGGACATTTTTTTCTTTTAACAGGAGAAGAGGAGAAATGATACTAGCAAATGTAGACAGGCTGGAAAGAATGTTTCCATTATCCCTTCTCTAGCGAAACAATACTCGTGAGCATATTCAGTGGTCTTTCAGTATCCAAAACTGTGGAATTTCCTGATCTCATTTTCTGGTATGGTATTTAATATTGTAGGCCATTCTTTTTCTTAAAACTCTTTTGTCCCTTTTAAAAATAGACAAAAGAGTCTAACAATGAATGCCCATGTACAATAGCTTAAGTAATACAAATGAAGTTCCAAATCCATTCTCTTCCCTTCTCCGAAAGATAATCACTGTTTTGAATTATGTTTCTCTTTTTCATGCTTTTTTTAAATCATTTTACCACTTACATGTATTGTACAGGTATCACAGGAATACATGCATAATATGTTTGAATACATCTTTAAACAACATATACTATGATGTGAATATTTTAGTCTTTCAATGACAGCCCATGAAAGATAAATTTTTTCAGTCTGTCCAAAAAGTACCATTTTTGGAACTTTTAATGGATAGTTTAGTTGCATATTTAATTATAAATTTATTGGATTTTTTCCTCAGTTCTTTGAAAACACTGTTTAATTAACTTCTGGCTTCTACTATTCTTGAGAACTCTGTTGCTGCTCTATTTAATAGTAATTTATTTGCAGGTAATCTGTCTTCTATATTTTATTCCTTTTTAGATTTTATCTGTGCCTTTGTAGTATTACAATTTCACTGCAATGTGCTCACTATGTTCTTCTTTTTATTTATTCTGCTTGAGGCTCCTAATTATTGACCATGAGGCATTACTTCATTAATTCTGGAAAATTATCAACAATTACCTCATCAAATTTGTCCCTCTTCTTTTTTATCTTGCTTTCTGGAAATATTGTTGGATAATATATTGAACTTTCTCTACCTTCATTTTTTTTTAATTCATGCTTTTCATTTCCTATATCTCCACACCGCCTTCTGTATAATTTCTCAGAATGATCTCCCACTTACTAATATCTTTTCATCTGTACCTAATAAATTATTACAATATATACATTCC
Source organism: Mormoops blainvillei (assembly GCA_004026545.1). Lineage (NCBI taxonomy): Eukaryota > Metazoa > Chordata > Mammalia > Chiroptera > Mormoopidae > Mormoops > Mormoops blainvillei. Next base: position 184,762 of record PVJD01002624.1, on the reverse strand, counting down.
TTCTGTAAGACACAAAAGCAGTTTTTAAGTATACATGTGTAAGTTCCTCTTATCCCCCCAGTCGCTTTCCTCTCTGTCTCCTCTAAATGTACCATTGTGTACAATCGTGGGTGTAGGAATATGTATACATATATATTCTTTTAAAATAAATAAATGGAATCATACTGTATGTATATATATGACTTGCCTTATTTCTCTTAATATAATTTAGAGGTTTTTTTCATTTTAGTACATATTTGTCTCCATAATTCTTTTAACAATTGTACAATACTATACATAAAGGTACCATGTCATAAAACCATTTCCTTACTGATTAACATTTATTTCTAGCTTTTTAGTATTAAAATTAATGTTGCAAAAATATCTTTGTATAATTATTTTACACCAGTAGAATTGCTGGGCTGAAAAACACATATATTTAGAATGCTTATAAATATGCAAATTACCACTCCAAATGTGTTTATCAGTGTATATTTCCCCCAAAAGTATATGAGAGTGTTTGTTATCTTTGGATAAAGATAAACTGGGCAGTAATGCTCTGTGTTTAACTCCAATAAAACTGGGCAGTAACGCTCTGTGTTTAACTCCCTACTGAAAATCATTTCATTTTAAATATTAAAAATAATAAAAGCAATAAAATTCATAGGAAGACAAAGAAAGGTGAAAAATGAGTTGTCATTATTTCATCTTTAATATAAGAAGTTAATAGGTAATGTCTAAGATTGAAACAGGTAGTTTGAAAAAGGAGGGGGAAGAAAACCTCATCTAATAAATCCAAGAGGGATCTGTTAGACTCTAATACCTCTTGTGGAGAAGAAATAATATGAGGTTTAGCTATTTATTTCTCACTCCAGTTTTTTGTTTTTGTTAAATTCAAATAAAATTTAATTTAATACCTTTTATAACTTTCTCTGATTTTTCTTTCTTTCTGTATCTCTTTCTTATTCATTCTTCATCTGCATTTATGTAGAAAAGAGATCCCCACCCAATGATAACACTGGCTATTTCTGGGTGGTGGCATTCGGGTTGCTGATTGCTTTCTGCCTCCGTCATGTCTAAGATGTTTGAATACAGATTGAAAATCCAAGCAATACGAAAAGATACAAAATTAAAAATGAAAACCTCCAACCATTCCCTCTCTTCACTCCACTGAACTTTTTCCTCAAAGAATACTATAGTTTCTAAAAATTCTTTTTCTGTAAAAAGTTATGCATATTCAATGTACTTATACATACATCACAAACACATTCCTTTTCTATTTATTCAAAAGGACCCACACATTGTTCTGCACCTTACATTTTTTTATTCATATGTCTTGGTGATCTTTCCATATCAGCACTTTCAGATACGCGTGCTCACTGCTAGTCCCTGGCGCCCCACTCACATAGTGTTCACAGTGCCCCAGGAATAGGAACTCCAGCCCGCCGGTGAGATCACGAGGGAAGTGGCTTGGAAGCTGCCAAACACACTGAAAACGGTGACAGAAGGAAAGGACAGACCGAAGTTCCTCTTCCTTTCAGTCTTCATTACTCATCAGTAAGCCAGAGGTAGAAAATATTGGTAAAATGTACATATATCAAAAAATGAAATTTTAAAAGTTGGGCTAGACTTGTGCAGCATTTTCACTGTTTCAGTAAGAACAAAATACAGATACATGTGCACACTATGAAATGTAAATTGTGTAATTTCAATGATTACACACACATGTTAAATGCTCATATTTGCATTTTAAAACTGGCACTGCAAAATATGAAAATATATGGTAAAATTCAGGCTAATAACTTAAATTTTTAATTTTTTCGCCTAAAATGACATTAAGTAGCAAATAAAAAATACTATAAAAATTGAAGGAACACAAAAGTAAGGAAAAAGTGTGTGTTTGTTTTTTAATTTTAGTACTTTTCCATGGCATTTTTCTCCTGCTTTTTCAACAAGAGGTTCCACACATTCATTCTGCACTGAGCCCCACAAGTTATGTTTTCAGCCCTGTTTATCAGCCTAAAAACTAAAAGGAAGTTGCAGCATCCTAGAAAGAACGCAGGAGACTTTCAGTTCCTGCATGGCAAATATTGATAATTGCTTGCTGTATAACTATTCCCCGTTTCGTCCTTGCTAGCAGTATATTCGTATTGTTCAGGATGACAATTTGCCTGCTGAAAAATACGAGGGTTTTTTAATGGGGCAAAATGCATTTACCAAACTCTATTGCATCTACAAGGAACCAAATGACCAGGCCAATGAGATATAAATAAAAGTTTCTCTGTGGGGCTTATGAAAAGGAAGGGAGGAAGGAAGGAAAAAAGGAAGGAAGGGAGGGAGGTGGGGAGGGAAGGAGAAGACTCAGGTGGCAAATAATCTTTTGCCTTTACCTTTAAGTTTTTTCTGCTGTAAAAATATATGTGATGCCTAGAAGTACAGGAACAGGCTTGAGATATGAGAACAAAAGCTACATGCTAAGAATAGGAAAGTAGAAACATAAATCTGCTCACCCTTGAACTTATTAGTCAGTCAGAAAATAAATTCCAGTTCGGGTAGGTCATTGTACTCAGGTTTCTGTTACTTGAGGTGAACACAATCAATCCCTAACTATCATAGTCAGACTAGATATCATGAAAATTCTTCCACTACAGATACCTAGTAATGCTGGGTGCAAAAAATATATGTATGTGTGTGTGTGTGTGTGTGTACATACATATATATTTTTTAATGCAGACTAAGCTTACAAAGAAACACAAGGAAATACTTAGGTGGCAGAAATAAAGAAGGGACTGCAAATCAGAACTGAAAGCACACAATATGACCCTGTCTTGAGTGAGAAGGGGTTAGGATAAAGAAGGTACCTGAGTTTTTAAATCCATATGATAGCCAGAAATAAGACTTCGGGCCCTCATTATAAGCAGAAATTAAAAATGATGAGTCCCTCCTCGTGCCCTCTCCTCACATAAAATAATAAAATGAAATAAGATGAAATGAAATGAAAAAATAAAAATAAAACCAGCCCTCTGTGAAAAAAAGAAAATATGAAGTTCTGTAGTGTCAGTGAAAGGGTGAAATTCACCCCCTAGCACAGCAAGATGACTAGGAAGCTTTCCTGTCATGGCATGAGCTTGAAACAAGAAAAAAATGGCCTCTAAGAGAATATGTAATCATGACTTGCACTCCTGCTGATTAGGGCTTCAACTTTACAAACATCTGAATGACTCTGGAACTTTCAAGCCCAGAAACTGGTCACTGAACAGTAATAACTGTAGGTTCTCTGACAGAAACATTTCTCTTTAATCACTAAAAATTAGTTAATTTTTTTAAAAACCTACAAAACAAAAAAAGAAACAATGCCTCAGAAAATGGGTGAGAAGAGACACAACAAAGGAATTAGACATTAGTCCTAACTGCAAAAGGATACATCTATATGATAACATTTATGCAGCTTAAAAATATAAAAGTGTCATTTATACATACATATAATAAGTAAAAGTAAAAAAAAAATAATAGAAATCAATCATGCCAATGTACAAATAGTAGTTAATTCTGAGGGAAAAAAGAGGAAGAGATAAATTTTTTTAAAAAAGGCTGAAGAACCGATTCAGATTTAAGGAAAATTGAACAACATGACAACTGGGTGCAATACCTGATCTTGGCTTTTGCTATAAAGACATTATTAGAATAATCAGCAGAGCTTGAATGAGTTTTCTGAACAAAAAAATATACAGAAATTTTGTACTATTCTTGCAGAATTTTTGTTAGTTTGAAATTGTATCAACATTATAAAATTGTTTTTAAAAGGAAGATGATGGGTTCTGGTTCAAGATGGTGACTTAGGAAGATCCTTAACTCACCTCCTCCTATGGACATAGCAAGTCTACAGCTACATATGGAGCAATTTCCTCTTGGAAAATACATTGCTGGCTGAGCAACAACTACACATCACATAAGAAGAAAACCACATTGAATCGAGCAGGAGAATCTGGGCCACAATCTTACCATAACCCCTACCTCCAGTGCAACAACCCACAATCTAGGGGGAACTCAAACCCTGAGAAGCAAAGAGTTGAACTCCACATCAGGCACCTCAGCTTTTAAGAACTGTACTTGAGAGGTGAGCCCCCAAAACATTTAGCTTTGAAAACCAACAGGGCTCACATCCATGATACCCACAACACTATAGTGATCTGAGAAATGGCTCTTAAAGGGCTCAATGGCTTGGCCTCACCCACCCCAGGGCCCAGATCAGAGGCAGCCAACAGTGCTCTGACTTTAAGCGAAAGAGGCTCATCTGCTTATATTAAAGCATTGGGCTGAGGGGTGAGCATCTAATTTAACACACACACATCTAAGAGACTGCTGGAACACTCTCCAGGGACAGACACTGGTGGGCACCATCTTCATGTTCTCCCTCTGCCTTGCTTTAGCCTGAGGATACCATCTTTTCTTCTTTTTTTTCCTGTGTGTCCCTTCTAATGCTCTTCCTCTGACTTGCTCTAGGCAGTATATACATTTCTTTTTCTTTTTCCAGCAAGTGCCATCTTTACACTCCGCTTTTGCCTTGCTACAGACGGCAGGCATTATCTTTGTGTTGTCCCTCTGCTGAACTGCAGAGCACTGTATTTTCCAGAAGGGAGTTTTTAAACATCTCTCATACCCTAATTTGTGTAGCTATCACCCAGGAAATGCCCCCTTGATTGCCGAGCTCTGATGACCACAGAGGGCTCAAATTCCTGGGTCCCATGGGACTATAACAATCAGAGAGACCATTCCCGGCAAGCTACCAGCCCTGGGCATTGCACAGACAACAGGCTAAAACACACTCCTGTTCTTTCTGTGAATAGACCTATTTGCTGGTCCATGAGCTGTGACTTGAGGGTCATCAGGTTTCTGGTCTGACACACATGTAGAGGCCCAAGGAAGTGCTCTCAGGGAACAGAGGTCAGTGGATGCCATCTTTGTGCTCTCTTCGGCCTCACTCCAGCTTCTCAGAGTAAACAGCTCATACCCTTATCTGGTGCCCTGATTTGTGCTGTTAGTGCCAGAGGACACCTCTACATCACTGGGCTCTGGTGGCCAGCAGGGCTTATGCTCACGGCTTCCATGGGACTCTATAACCAATGGAAAATGTTCTTAAACAGCCATCACCCACAGGGTATGACAAGAAACTGCAGACCCAGAAGCTCACTCTCTCTACGAAAGAGGCCTATTAATTAACCGTCATAGGTGCAGCCTCAGAGGCAGGCTTATAATGACTGAAATCCTTTCCATAGACCTCAAAGAGCAAACGTTATCTTTGTGCTCCCCCTCCGTCACATTCTAGAGCACCAATATTTCCTGGAGGGGAACACTTATGCATTCTGGTGCTCTGATTTTTATGTCTGGTACCCTAGTTTTTCTACTGCTACCCAGGGGACACGCCTTGACCACTTGGTTCTGGTGGTCAAGGGGTCTTGTATTCCCGATCCCATGGGACTATAACAATCTGAGAGAAGGTTCTTGGGAGGCTTCTACTCCCAGGGCACTGCAAGGACAACAGATTGAAATACATTCCCAATATTTCTATGAAAGAGGACTATTTGCTGGTTCTAGAGCTTCAGTCTGAGGGGAGGGCTTCAGGATTGGCTTGCATGGGGGCCATACGAGCTACTCTCAGGGAACAGGTCAATGGACACCTTCTTTGTAGTTTCCCTCTGCCTCACTATAGCTCACCAATAACTCTGAGAAAAGAGCTTGACTGGAGCCCGTGTTTCTGTGACTACCACCCAGGGGACACCTTTAGATTACCTGGCTCTGTTGGCCAGTGGGACTTATGCTTGCAGTGTGTTGGGGGGGGGGGGCTGTAGATATAGATGTAGGTATATTTTTAATTCTGCCTGAGTGTCTGGTTTCCAATCAGTTTCAATCTAGATGCTTACTGAGATCATTCCCTTTGCGATACTAACAGGTTTGGGCATAACCTCAACTGCTAGGAGCTATTAAAAGTAAAATACATTGCTTGGACAATAACAAAAGTTTGAGAGACAACAAAGAGTTAGGACAGGGCTGAACAACAACATGATTCACTACACCAGGGCAACTCTTCAAGAATAGGAGAGGTGATTGTTTCATCTAAAGCATACAAACCAAGAGAGAGTCAAAATAAATGAAGAAACAATGGAATATGTTCCAAACAAAATAACAAGATAAAACCTCAGGAAAATTATTTGAAAAATAATGGCTAAAAACTTCCCTAACTTGGAGAAGGAAACAGGCATGCAGGTCCAGGAAGCCCAGGGTTCCAAAATGAAGAACCCAAAGAGACCCACACTAAGACATGTTATAATCAAAATATCTAAAATTAAAGACAAGAGAATCCTAAAAACAGCAAGAGAAATAGAACTTGTTACAAGAAAACCCCAAAGAGCTTATCAACAGATTTTTCAGCAGAAACTTTGCAGGCCAGAAGGGAGTGACACGGTATATATAAAGTGCTGGGAATAAAAACTTCAAACCTAGTATACTATACCTGGCAAAATTGTCATTCAGAACTGAAAAAAAGATAAACTGTTTTCCACACAAGCAAAAGTTAAAGGAGTTCATCAACATTAAACAAGCCTTACATGGAATGTTAAAAAGATTTCTTTCAGCTGAAAAGAAAGGGGGCTAGTTAGTAACAGGAAAACATATGAAAGAACAACTCTGATTGAAAAAGTAAATGTATAATAAAAGTAATGAAATAATCTCTTATAAAGCTAATATAAAGGTTAAAAAACAAAGGTAGTGAAAATAACTATAACTACAACAATTAATAATTAAAGGATACACAAGATTAATAGTTGTATAATGTGACATCAAAAACATAAAATGGGGTCAGGGTTGATGTACAGCTTCAGAATGCAATCAAACTTAAGTTGTTATAAATTTTTAATAGATTGTTACAAATGTACATTATTGTATGTAAACCTCATAATAACCATAAAGCACTGTCCTATAGTAGATATACAAAAGATAAAGTGAAAGGAATCCAAGCATACAACTAAAGGAAATCATCAAACCACAAACAGAGCAAGAGAAGAAAGAAACACAGAAAAACTATAAAACAGCCAGACAACAATTACTAAAATGTCAATAAGCGTATATCTTTTAATAATTATTTTAAATGTAAATGCACTAAATTCTCCAGGAAAAAGACAGAGTGGCTGAATGGATTTTAAAAAATAAGATCCATCTATTTGCTGCCCACAAGAGACTCAGGTCAGATGTAAAGACAAATAAAGACTGAAAATAAAGGGATGAAAAATGATATTCCATGCATACACATGGAAACCAAAAAAAAAAAAAAAGTTGGGATAGCTATACTTATATTAGACTAAACAGACTTTAAAACAGATACTATAATGAGAGACAAAGAAGTGTATTACATAATGATAAAGAAATCATTCCAACAAGATATAATATTTGTAAATATTTATGCACCCAATATAGAGGCACTTAGATATATAAAGTGAATATTAATATGTGTAAATCGATAAATAGCAATAAAATAATAGTAGGGGACTTTAATACCCCACTTAAATAAATGGATAGATCATCCAGACAGAAAATCAATAAGGAAGCATCAGCTCTAAATAACACATTAAACAAGATGAACTTAATAGATATATACAGAACATTCTTTTTATTATTATTTTTTTAATCCTCACCTGAGGATGTATTTATTGATTTAAAAGAGAGAGAGAAAAACATCAATGTGAGAGTGAAACAGAGATGGTTGCCTCCCGTACACAGCCTGACCAGGGATCAAACCCACAACTTAGGTATGTGTCCTGACTGGGAATTAAACCTACCACCTTTTGGTGTAAACCTATCACCTTTGGAGCATTGTTGGGACAATGCTCCAACCAACCAAGTCCCTTGGCCAGGGTGATATATACAGAACATTCTATCTAAAAGCAACAGAATATACTTTCTTCTCAAATGCACATGGAATATTCTCAAGTACAGATAGTTTATTAAGCTGCAAAACAAGTCTTAATAAATTTAAGAGGACTGAAATCATGTGAAGCATTTTTCCAACCACAATGGTATGACACTAGATATCAAGTACAAGAAAATTGGAAAATTCACAAATGGATTAAACATGCTACTGAACAATGAATGGATCAAAGAAGAAATCAAAGGAGGAACTTTTAAAAATATCTTGAGACAAATAAAATGGAATTACAACACACCAAAATTATGGGATGGAGCAAAAGTTTTAAGAAGAAAGTTCATAGCAATAAATGCCTACCTCAAGAAAGAAGAAAAAATTTGAAATAAACACTCTAACTTTACTCCTCTACGAACTATGATGAATTTTTCGGAGCATTTTGCTGCCTTTTTTCCCCCTCCGGTTCTAAAACTCTCATCATGTGTTGTATGGTTTGTGAACCTCTCCATTTTTTACATATCCAGCCTGGACTGGATCTGTTAAGAACACATTTTAAGTCTCCAATTTTTGCAGGATGGTGCAGGCCCTGAAACAGTATATTACTATTTCATATTCTGCCTGTGATTTCATATACTTTTTATGTTATTGTCACATGTTTTTGTTTTTTAAGGAGAACTTGAGCCACAGGTGAAGATTCCCATGAATTCTCTTGCTTTTTTGCTGTTTCGAACTTTGTGCAAATTTGTTAAGAGGAATGAAGAAACAGACCTCTTTCTGACACATAAAGATTCTATTATTTTTTGCTTTGTTTTGACTTTATTTTTTAACTAGCTTTTATCACTACAGATATTTGAGAATCATATGAACATGAGAACTACCTGGTATATTAGCTGGATCGAATCCTTTTGACCAGTGGCCAGAGTAGTTTCCCCTTTTCCAGCAATGTAGACTTTGAAAGTCTACAAATGCTACAAGTTCTGTTTTGGAGTGATTTCATTGAATGTAATTGTCCTCAAATCAGAATTTTGGATGATTTGGAGTGGTGTGCTTGACAACTTTACAAACAGAATGAAGGTTTCCAAATGGGAGTTTTAGTGTGTGTAATTATTTGAAGCCTTATTTAAACGTTATTAAAGAACATACCATTATAATTGTTATTTGCCCTAATGAAATCTTTGCCATTGTCAAATGTGTGTGTTTCGGTATAATTTGATATCCTCTATTGAAACGTTATCTTTTTGGGGGGTTTTCCACTTAGCCCAATTGTCACAAGCAGTGGAATGATTCTTTATATTTTAGTTCTCCTTTAAATATGGGCTCCTGTTTTGCCCTCTGATATTCCTGGTTCCTATCTTACTGAGAGAAGTTTTTAAAGCTTTATACCTTCTGAGTGACTTTACCTGAAACTGGGAAAAATATATACTTGCTAGAACAGGTGTCTTTATATGCATTTCTTTTGGGTTGATAGAGGTAAGCTTTTTTGTGAAGTCTCTTTGCTTCTACTGAGAGTTTTGAGGAAAACTGGCAGGAAGAATTTATAATCCCCAAACAGAAGACATCACGCCTGTTCAAAAGCAGGTTTTGCTATAGAGCAGGAGCCAGGACATGCCTGTGGGCAGCAGCCTTGGTGTAGAGCTATCCTGTCTTCATGAATGAAATTTCCTGTCAGTTTTAGCTGCCACAAGGCATTGACTCCCTTTAAGTATGGACTCATTGCCAACTGTGGCGTTTGAGAGGTCAGGGGACCTGCTGATCTCCCAAAGAATGACTGGGATGTCTACTGTTGAAAAGGTCAAGGAACATTTTAGTTTTGATCTTGAATGTCCAGACTTACAGGTTTGATTGAAATCAGGCACATGTGGTCTTGGATTTTTGCATGGGAATTAATGTAATGTTTATAAATGAAAACGAAATCATTCAACCATCTTAAGTCAAACAGAGAACTGATCATAATAAAAGAAACATACTGGCCTTGGAATTTTGTTGTTGTTGTTGTTGTTAGTTTATAGTCCAGAAACTATTTTCTTATTAGTGATCCCAATAGTAATTTTCAGTAAAGTTGGGGCTTACTATTGTCTTTCAGGCCAGTTGTTCATGGAGTGAGCACCCAGGGTTGCTTCTTCATTTTCCCTAATTTTTTAACTAGTATCAGCCTATCCTCCACATAATCTACGTCCCTCTTGGGAGATGACTTTATCCCCAGTTCCATACTGCATCCTGATTGGTATAGCCTGATGGACTTAACTATTTCCCTTGCCCCAGTCCTTACTTCGGGATTGGGCAAGGAATGTGAGCTGTTCCAATCAGGGACATGCTCAGGGCTCTAGCTTGGGATGCTGGGCAGAGCACGTACTCTGGATAGGGAAGAGGAAGCACTTGACCTCTATCCCTGTGACAGCTATCACATAATCATGACTAGAGTCAACCTGAGGATGAAACTGACATTGGGTGACAGTATGGAGAGACCGGGGTTGAGGGTAGGGCGAGGGCATGATTCCCCAGACTTTGCCCTTCCCCTCCCAAGTTTGAGACCTGTTCTTGCACTGGACTTTCTACTTAGATGAGTCAATACTTAGTTCCTTTAGCAATTTGAATGTGGTTCAACTCATCAAAATATTTAAACCGATAGACCAAACCATTTCAGTATATTTAAACTGTTTAAGTTGGTATGTGTCTCTTTTCTTCCTGGGGATAGATATCAAGGGTATCCATATAGTTTATCTAAAAACTGATTTATGCTATCTGATTTAATTAATTTCAAAGACTAGTGTAGCCCCCATAACTAATAAATAGGTACCTGGTAAAATCTGTTAAAATATATTGTACTTTGGTCATTATGCTAAACTTCCTAGGTTAAAAGAAATTGTTACAAACCACTGAAGTAGCAAACATTGACAGGTATTGGCTCCCTTTACAGTCAAGTATAAACTGCTACCTATACCTGTGCTTCAAACTGGCATCTCAAATACAATTAGCAACATTTACGATATTTTAAATGCTGTTTGCACACAACATCTTATGACAGGTAAGATGAGAACCTAGCTTCAGTGATCCTTTTTTCCACCTGTAGTTCTAGTGAAGAACCCTACAGATTCTTGGTTAAGCTTCATTGAAAGGTCCAGGGGTCACTGAGATCTAGTAATTTTAAAACTTTTTTAATCCCTGGAATTGCTTTAAGTACTATTAACCAAAGGCATTGTTGAAAGTAGATGGAAATAGGATATAGTTTGATACCTTTCCTTGTCTGAAACTTAGAAAATCATTGAATTACTAACCGCTTCTTCTGAGGCCCAGAAGACTGGTTCAAGTTACTTCTGTTTCAAGTGCAATATAAAATGCCTTAAGGGTGGAGTTATAATTTCAACACTACTTATTACTGATTTTTTTGGCTGTGGGGATTTACAAGCTGTAACTCAACAGGTTTTCAATTCTCCAATGAGACCTGGTTTCACTTATTTTAAGAGTAGATTATTCGCTCCCCTCTGCCTTTGTCATCTGATATGGAAGATCCAAAGATGCAAGTAAAGATTAGTTTTAGAGTGGATGAACCCTAATCCAAACTAGGAAATTCCCCGAAATTACTGTACAGAATTGTTTCAGAGACAATGAGAAGCAGGTGTGCATCGCTAATTCTACTTTCAGGTGGAGACGTGAGGCAGCAGGGAGGCAGGTGGCTTCTGGGGCAAGTCAAAGAGCCCTTAGTGATGTTGGTACCACCTCCTTCTCACACACATGTACACGGGCACACACACACTTGCTTTCACATCACTGATGGGAGGTTTCTCTAGGGTGACTGTTAACACTTCCTGGGAGGATTAAACCCATTGGCTGGTCACAGCTAAATGTTGATAATTTTGGATCAGATCACTTACCTGGCTGAGAAAGACTTCCTGTCAAGTAGTTCAGCCTTGGGTGGGATTGCTGGGAGGGAAAAGGAAGCTTGAGCTTTGCAGCTGTGGGACTCCAAGGTCAGGGCTGCCTGCCGCTCCAAAGCTCCACCATGTTCTTGGGGGATGTGCCTGAACTTCAGTTCTAACAAGCTTTCACCAGAACCTCTCCTCTTGAGTCACCCAAGAGCTGCTTGTATGGCTGTTTCACTTCTCAGCTGGTCATTAACAGGGGTCGGGGAACGTGGTTATTTCACACTTCCCGTGTGCTGACCTGGAGGATAAAATTTTTTGCCATTAAGTGAAGCACTAACTACTATTTATACTAAAGGAAGGATGAGCATCACTTCCTGTTACTGTTACTGTTACTTTGTTAATATCAGGTAAATCCATATGTATTTTTAATGATTGAATTGATGTAATGAATGCTCCTGTCTGAGGAAAATAGCCAATTTAAAACATGGACCTCTTACGATGTAATTTCCTTAATGGGTAAACAAAGAATGTATGATCTAAGCATTGTTTAGAATAAACATTTATTAGTAGAGAATTACTGGCAACATGTTTAAAATTCTAACTTGTGTTAATCAGCTGGGAAAAGTATATATTTTACTTTTTAAGAAAACATGCACCGTATATGGTAGATATCAAGTTGTAATAATTTAACTATATTAAAAAAGAAACAAGAAAAAATTTGAAATAAACACTCTAAGTTTACTCCTCTATGAACTAGGAAAAAAACAAACAAAGCCCAACTTAGTAGAAGAAAAGAAATAACAAAGATCAAAGCGGAAATAAGTAAAATAGAGACCAAAAAGAAAAGATTAATGAAACTAAGTTCTGGGTCTTTGAAAAGATAAACAAAAATAGCAAACTGGTAGCTAGACTCACCAAGAAAAAAAAAAAGGACTCAAAAACTAAAATCAAATGAAAAAAATGTTAAGCCTGATACTACAGAGATATAAAGGATTATAGCAGACTACTATGAATAATTATACACCAACAAATTGGACAACCTAGAAGAAATGGATAAATTCCTAGAATCATACAACCTACCAAGGCTGAATGATAAAGAAAGAAAAAATATAAACACATGAGTTACTGACAAGGAGACTGAATCAGTAATCAAAAACTCCCCAATAAGGGAACAAAGGAAAAAATAAACAAATGGTACTACATCAAACTAAAAAGCTTTTGCACAGCAAAGGAAACCATCAACCAAATGAAAAGGGAAGCCACTGAATGGGAGAACACATTTGCCAATGATACATCTGATAAGCGGTTATTTCCAAAATATATAAAGAATTTATACAACTCCACACCAAGAAGACTAACAACCCAATTTTTTTTAAAAAGGCAAAGGACTTGAATAGACACTTCCCCATAGAGGACAGACAGATGGCCAATAGACATATGAAAAAATGCTCAACATCACTGATCATCAGAGAGATGCAAATTAAAACCACAAGGAGATATTATCACCTCATGCCTGTCAGAAATGCTATCATGAATAAATCAACAAACAAGTGCTGGCAAGGATGTGAGAAAAGTGACGCCTGGTACACTGTTGGTGGGAAGGCAGATCAGCGCAGCTACTGTGGATAACAGCATAGAGTTTCCTCAAATAATAAAAAATGGAACTGTCTTTTTACCCAGCAGTCCCACATCTGGGGGTATATCTGAAAAAACCCAAAACATTAATTCAAAAGAATGTATGCACCCCTGTGTTCATTGCAGCATTATTTACAGTAGCCAAGATCTGGAAACAGTCCAAGTGCCCATCAGTAGACGAGTGGATAAAAAAGCTGATACATTTACACAATGGAATACTACTTGACCATAAAAAAGAAGGAAAACTTTACCTTTTTTGATAGCAGGGATGGAACTGGAGATTATACGCTAAGTGAATTAAGCCAGTCAGAGAAAGACAAATACCATATGATCTCATATGTGGAATCTAGTGAACAAAATAAACTGACAAGCAAAGGAGAAACAGAGGCATGGTACATGGAACAGACTGACAGTGGTCAGAGGAGTGGGGGGGCAGTGGGAGGATGGGTGAAATAAGGTGAAGGGATTAAGCAAAAAGATATATATATATACACACACACACACACACACACACACAGACAACAGTGTAGTGAAGAGGACAAGGAGGGTGGATAGGTGGAGGTGGGCAAAGGGAGGATAAATTGGGATGGAAAGAGACTTTGATTTGGGCGAAGGGCACACAATGCAGTGTGAAGATGATGTTTTGTTGAATTGTACACTTGAAACCTATATGGTTTTATGAAACAATGTCACCCCAATATACTAAATTTTTAAAAAATCCCAACAAACAAAAGTCCAGGACCAGATGGCTTCACTGGCTAATTTTACCAAACACTTGAAAAAGAATTAATACCAATCCTTCTCAAACTCTCCCACAAAAAAATAGAAGAAGAAATACTTTCAAACTCATTTTATACAGTAAGCAATACCCTAATACCCAAATCAGGGAAGGATGCCATAAGAAAAGAAAATTACAGACCTATATCCCTAATGAACATAGATACAAAGATCCTTAACAATATATTGGCAAACTCAATTCAACAACACATTAAAAGGATAATACACCATGAGCAAGTGAGATTTATTACAGAGATGAAAGAATGTTTCAACATCCACAAATAATTCAACAGGATACATCATATTAATAAAATGAAATACAAAAATCATATGATCATCTCAATATACGTGGGAAAAGCATTTGACAAAATTCAATACCCATTTATGATAAAAACTCTCAACAAAGTGGGTAGCAAGGAAATGTACGTCAATATAATAAAAGCCATATACAACAAGCCGGAGATGACATTATACTCAATGGCGAAAATCTGTAAGATTCTCCTGTAAGATCGGGAGCAAGGCAAACATGTTCACTCTTGCCACTCTTATTTGATATATTGAAAGTCCTAGCCACATAAATTAAGCAAGAGAAAGAAATTTTAAAAATCCAAATTGGAAAGGAAAAAATAAAACCGTCACTATTTTCAGATGACATAATATATATATATAAAATACTTTAAAGACGCCACCAAAAAGAAAGTTAGAACTAATTTAAAAATTAAGTAAAGTTTCAGGATACAGAATTACAATTGAGTAAAGTTTCAGGATACAAAACAGATTTGTATAAAAAATCTGTTGCATTTCTATACTCTGATAACAAACTATCAGAAAGAGGAATTAAGAAAACAACCCCATTTACAATTACACCAAAATGAATAAAATACCTAGAAATAAATTTAACCAAAGAGGAGGAAGACTGTACAATGAAAACTATAAAACATTAATGAAAGAAAATAAACTAGACACGAATAAATAGAAAGATATTCCATGCTCATGGATTAAAAGAATCAATATTGTTAAAATGTCCATACCGCCTAAAGCAATCCACAGATTCAATGTAATCCCTATCAAAATTCCAACGGCATTTTTCACAGAAATAGAATAACTCTAAAATCTGTATGAAACCACACAAGACCCCAAATAAACAAAACAATCTAAAAAAGGAAGAACAAAGCTGGAGGCATCACATGCTCTGATTTTAAACTATATTAAAAAGTTACAGTAATACAGAATGGTTTAGGAATAAAAACAGACACATAAATCAATGGAACAGAATTGAGGGTCCAGAAAAAATATCCATGGATATATGGTCAATTGACTTACGACAAAGGAGCCAAGAATATACAATGCGGAAAGGATAGTTTCTTCAGTAAATGGTGCTGGGATCATTGGACAGCCACATGGTAATGAATAAATCTAGACCACTATTTTATACCATAAACAAACATTAACTCAAAATGAATTAAAGACTTGAATAAAAAACTACAAATCATAAAACTCCTGGAAGAAAACATAGGTGGTAAATCCTTTACATAAATCTTGGTGACGATTTTTTTAATCTGGCACCAAAAACAAAAGCAACAACAACAAAAATAAACAAGTGGAACCATATCAAACTAAAAAGTTTCTGCACCACAAAAGAAACCATCAACAAAAGGAAAAGTTAACCTACTAGATGTGAGAAAATATTTGCAAGTCATATATCTGGTAAGAGGTAAATAAATGCATAAATACTTATAAAAAATTGTGTATTTATTCTTATATGTTTAAATTTCAGTCACCTTCAAAGTACCCTCCATTTGATGCAATACACCTATCGAGGAGTTTTTTTCCACTGCTCACAACAGTTTTTGAACTTGTCAGTTTTGATCTTTTAGTGCTTCTGCTGTTTTTTGTTTCACTTCTTCCACAGAGGCAAAACCTTTCACTCTGAGGACTTTTTTCATCCAGGGAAACAAAAAAAAGTCACTTGGAGTGAGATCAGGTAAATATGGAGGGTGGACTTTGAGGGTCCTGCTGTTTTGGGTCCAAAATTGCTGACCTCTCACTGTAGTGTGGGCAGATGCACTTGTAAATCACCCATCATGACATGGGCAAATATGCTGAGTCTTCAAAAAACAATTTCATGGAACCCAAACGCAGACTCTCACAACAACACCAGCTGGTACACTGATACAGATGGGTTCCTAAAACACTCTCATGGCGGGGGAAACCTGCACTACAAAGGGCTCTCCCTCCAGAAGATAATTTGGGTTTTCTTTTTTGGGTCTCTCCGTGTGTATATAACTCATACAACTCAAGATCGAAAAAAAAATCCAACTTCCAAAAATTGGCAGAAATCTTAATAGACATTTTTTTCCCCTGGAAGACAGATAGCTGACATGAATCTTGAGGGCATTATCCTAAATGAAATAAGTCAGCAGAGCAAGACAAGCACTGTGTTATCTCATCTATATGTGTAATCTAAAAACAAAATAAAAAACAAAAAAGCAAACCTTACAGATACAGAGAACTGACTGGTGGTTGCCGGAGGTGCAAGTGGGATGTAGGATAGAAAAAATGGGTGAAGGAGGCCAAAAAGTATAAATGTCTATTTATTTTTTAAAATCATGGGACTATAATGTATAGCATTGTGGCCACAGTAAATAATACTATATTGTATATTTGAAAGTTTCTAAGAGACTAAATCTTAAAAGTTCTCATCACAAGAAAAAATAATTTTTATAACTATCTAAGGTGACAGATGTTAACTAGACTTATTATTATGGCATTAATTTGAGAATGTATACAAATAGTGACTCATTATGTTGTTCACTTGAAATTAATATAATGTCATATGCCAATTATACCTGAATTTAAAAGAAAAAAAGAGATGAGAAAGAGTTCAGAGAAAAAAACTCCCAGGACTTGATCAATCAGACTTGAGAAATAAGAGGAAATCATCAAGGGGACTCAGATTTCTAGCTTAGGTGATCTGGTGTATATAATTCAATTTACTATTACAAGAAACTGAAAAAGAAAAGCAACTTTCAGTAAAACAAACTACAATAGTCTCAGCACTGCTAATATTGAATCTGTAGTTGGAAACTGAGGGGTTACAAAAGAACAGTATACATCTTGATTTGATTACTGTATTCATTTAAAAAATATATTTGAGAATCCTCTAAAGCTGCTAGGAGTGTAGACCATTAAATTATAAAAATGAATAATAGCCGCTGCCCTCGAGGGACTACCGATAATCCAACAGAGAAATGGAAGCTGTCTCTAAGCAAAGATTAGAGACAGGTGGAGCAAATTCTCAGAGGAGGATGGGTTCATTCTCAACCTTGGCCACACATTTAGCATCACCTGGGGGAACTTCTAATACTCAGTCCACACTCTGGGGGAGGAGTCTAGGCATCAGTGGTTGCTTAAATTCTCCAGGTGATGACAATGTGCAGCCAAAATCAGAAGAGCAGTATCTTGGTTCAGAAGAGAACATCTGGGACACCTCTTCCGTTGAAAGATTTGGCAATAATGTGGAGAACATTGTAGACAAAGACAAGAGGTAGAAATAAGGGAGTATGGTTGAAGAAGCTCCTGCCTCATAGCTTGATGATTTACCATTCCTCTGGAAAGAAAAAGTACTAATGGCTAAGAATAATGGTATATGAGAATAAGGTACGCATGTTAAGGAAACTGACAAAGTTTTGCAGAAGGCTCTGCAAAGAGTATGAAAAGAAGTGGATTAGAAGAAGTAAAAGTATTTCTAGGGAGTTATAAATGTTCAGGGTAAGTAGGCAATCGTTCATTAGTAGGCAGTAGCATCAATCTACAAGATTGTGCAATTTTCCCTAACAATGGTGGAAGTTTGAGAGCAGGAAAAGAGAAAACATTCACTTGGGAATGTATTGATGGGTCACAAGGATGAAGGGAGTTGAGAGTGCTGGTTTGAGTTTTTTGAAAAGGGGAAGAATAAAAATGAGGCATGGGATTACAAGGCCTTAATGATGATAAAAATAAACTAAATTAATAAATAAGAGAGATCCAATGAGAGGGAATTTGGGTCAGAATGAGCATTCCAATTTTAAGTTATCAAAAATCAAAGTACAGAGTGAGTTATGGCAACAGACTCCTAATCAGTCTTCCTACCTGTGTTTGCCCTTCTCCAGTCCATCACACTGTCCAAAGAGTGATCTTTCTAAATTAATGTCTGTTCATCTCTTCCCACCCTCAAACTTAAGTTTGGCAGATTAATTCAATCAGAGGTCAGCTCAAAATGTCTTAATTATCACCTCTCTATCCTGATAGTTAATACCCTATACCTCTACATTCACACTCTCACCCAATCTTATATAAGCTTTTATAGTTACAGTTCTCATATTATGTTTTATTTTGCAAACTGTATCCCACATTACAACGCAAGTTCCTTCAAATTTGGAACCAAGTTTTAATCATCTTTAAATCCACATTTCAACAGTCTTCCTGATAAATCTGACAAGTAGAAATATCAGCTCTGGCATTTCTTATTTGCTTATATTTGTATGATTGCCTTTAATGATGGTTTCTTTGGTGAAAATTCCCTAAGCTGATTTCTGGTCAAGATGGTGGCATAGGCAGACATGGCTTGCCTCTTTGCATAACCACATCAAAATTACAAACTAAAATATAGAACAACCATCACTCAGAATCATTGGAAATCAAATTGAATGGATGTCTGATAACTAAGGAATTAAATAAAACACATCCATCCAGACTGATAGGCGGGGCACAGACACTGAACAGGCGGGTTCCTCCCACCACCACCCCGTGTGGTGGATAACACTTCAGGAGGGATATCTCAGCAGTGAGGAGTCCTAGCCCCACCCAGGACCCTCAGCCCAGGGTTCCAATGCCAGTAAGATATGTCCCCACAACTTCTGACTGCAAAAACCAGAGGGGATTGAGTCAGTGGAAGAATCTTCTGGAGCACCAAGCAGTTCCTCTTAAAGAACCCACACACAGTCTCACCTACTCAGACTCACTCCCAGAAAGCACAGGGAGTCCCAAACAAGATGGATGCAAAGAGGCCCACTCCAAGACTCATCATAAATTAAAATAAAAGGTTAAAGATAAAGAGAGAATCTTAAAAGCAGTAAGAAAAAAGAAGTTAGTTACCTAGAGGGGAGTTCCCACAAGACCATCAGCTGATTTATCAAAAGAAACTTTGCAGGTTAGAAGGGATTAGCAAGAAATATCAAAGTCATGAAATGCAGGGACCTATAGACAAGATTGCTCTAACCAGAAAAGGTATCATTTAGAATCAAAGGGCAGATAAAGAGTTTCCCAGCCAAGAAAAAACTAAAGGAGTTCATCATCACCAAGCCCTTATTATATGAAATGTTAAAGAGACTTATTTAAGAAAAAGAAGATCAAAACTATGAATAATAAAATGGCAATAAACACATACCTATCGACAACTGAATCTAAAAAACAAACTAAGCAAACAAGAAGTACAGTGATAGAATCATGGATAAGGAGACTATTTTGATGGTTGCCATTTGGGAGGGGGAGTGGGAGAACAGGTGAAGAGGTGAGGGGATTAAGAAATACAAATAGGCAGTTACACAGAATAGCCATGGAGATGTAAAATACAATAAAGGAAATGAAGTAGCCAAAGAACTTACACACATGACCCGTGGGTATAACTAATGGTGGGGGGATTGCCTGAGGGAGTGTCAGGTGCTGGGTGGAGATGGACAAAGGGGGAAAACAGTTATCAGGATAACTGTAATAGCATAATCAATGAAATACAATTTAAAATAATAAAAATTAAAAATAACCTCTCTAAGCTATTTGTCCATTTTTGTGAATATTTATTTAATTAAAACCTGATAGATAATATAATCTACAAACAATCAGTCATTTTGTATTATATGATCATATGCTGAAGCAAATAAGGGAAAGTGCTTTCAACTCTTCCAGACTGCGGAATCCCCACTCTTCCCTTAGGATACCTCGTTTACTATCTGTGACATGTCTATCTAATCAATGCAGTGCGAGGGCGCCAGTGTCAATCTATTACCGGGCAGCCTGGTGTCCAGCCTCTTGCCGCCATGTGCATGCATAACACAAAGATTTGTGGGGAAGGAAAGAGCGTTTTCTTAACTCAATTTGAGGGAGCTGGAAATATTTCTGTTCCAAGGCAACCTCTTCCACAAAACACAGAAATTCCCATGTTCCCAGAAAAACTGAAATCGAAAATCATGCCCAGAAGTTCCCCATCATTCCTTATCTATCCTTTTGGAGCTGGAGATTTTTACAGGAACGGGTCTCCATCTTCAGGCTATCTTTACAGGAACGAGTCTCCATGTTTCTAGTGTGCACTTGTGGGTTTTAGCGTCACTATCGCCTCATGCAGCTCCCTCTCCCTCTCCCCCTCCTCCCCTGCCCCCAGGGTCTGTGGTGTGCTGCCCAGTCAATCCAGATGGTCATGCAAGGGAAGCTCCATTGTGAGGCCCCAGCGCCTGAGGCTGCCTGTGCCCCTGGGGCTGAGGACTGTTCCCAGCGCAAGCCTCCATGTACTGCTCTTAGGGTGAGAGAATGGAATCAATCAAGTGCGCTGGGAGTGTGTTGGGCAGCATCCCTAGGGCTGGTACCCCACTAGGCACATCCCAGCACGAGACTCTGCCTCTGCGAGCTGGCCTGCAACCATGCAAGGCCTAAGCCTCAAGTGGGCCCAGGGCCTGCTGGTCCCACAAGTGCTCCGGAAAGCCTTCCCCAACTGAGGTGTAAGGCAAGGAAGAGAGGGAGGCTTCTACACAAGTTGTTTTTTAGGTCCCCACCCCAGAATTCCATGCACTGTGGGAGTCTCTGTCTTTTCAACCAATATTGGCCAGTGTCGGCCATGTTTGTCACAGTTGTCTTTGCCCGTCTTCTGGCCACCATTTTGCAGAAGGGAGCAGAAGTTTCCCAGAGGCGCATTGGCACACAATCGTCTCAGCCTGCGGCTGGGCATCTAGCCCCTGCTGCTGCTTGCTGACCTCCACCATATACACATGGTTTGACCTTTTCAGCCCCACGCAGCTTCAGTACAGGCTCCCTCCAGCTGGTTCATGAGTTTCTCAGCTGCCAGGGCCACACATGTATTTACTGTTGCCTTGGGCAGCAGCCTCCTCCTGCAGTCCTTCTCCTGCCGGGTTGGTCGCACTGTGCTGCTTGGTTGCCTTGCCAGGCAACGCATGCTGGTGTGGCTGGTTTGTTTACAATTGCCTGGGGTGGCCTCCTCCTGCGGCTGTGTCAATCTGCAGCCTCAGGGTTTCTCCCTGTCCTTCCCTTTGGGATGTGCTAGCTCTGGTGGACCCAGGCTTCTCCTGGACTGGGGTAACCCCCCTGCTCCCCAGCCATTTGGCCTGACTCGCCCTGTTATGAATCCATATATTCTTTTGATTTATGAAAGAAAAAATTTATATTTATTAGATAAAATTAATTACAAACCAAACTTCTAATATTTCTTTCTGAACCTCAGTGGATCATCTTGTATAGCCCATGAAGTATATAACGCTCTCATTGCAGATGTCATTGGTCTAAATATGAGGAAATGATCTCCTTATCAGCCAGTACCACAAAAATTAAAATACATATCATACTACCTACAATGCCCTTTTAATAAAAGTTTATTTTTTTAATCTACAAACTTTTAGGAGGATTTTAGATACTCAGCACTTTGTATGAGCTTAAAAAGACTGCTTTCCTAACACCTAGCACTATTGGAATAAGAAGGTAGCATAGGCGAGAGAAAAAGAAATCATTAACGGATGGTTTGGAACTCTTACAGAAAGACCAAGCCTACAAATTAGAATTCAGGTTACTATATACAGGCTGGAAGTGAACATTTAAGAGTACACTGGATTCCTCCTTGGCATTTCATCACACTTGTAAGTACTTATTCAATTGCTGTCTTACAATATTAGTTATAATTCCTCATGACAGCAAGAACTGTCTTTTTGCCTGCAATATCCCTAGCCACAGAACAATGCCACGTGGCACAGAATAGATGTTCAAACCAAAATGTTTACTAAATAAATGAATGAAAGAAAGGAGTGGTATAACTGAAACCATAAGTAAGAAACTAATCCAAGAGAATAGAACCAAAAAAAAAGTGCTAAACAGTGAGCTTTGTGAAATCCCTACAGTAAAGTCATCAGAAGTGCCAGCAGCATAGAATGAGAAAGTCCAGGAGGCAGTAGGAAAACCAGGGGTGTGTCGATAGGAAGGGGGTGAGTAGATTCAATACAAAAGTCTGAGAAAAGGTCATTTGATTTATCAAGAAGATAATTGGCAACCTCAAAATGCTGTTTTGGTATGGTTACAGAAATAGAAGTCACCTGCATGGAATTAGGCAGGAAATGGGTAATAGAAAAATAAAATCAGTACACTAGTCTTATGAATTTGTCAGTGAAACAAGAGAAACAGTATTATCACTATATAGGGCTCAACAGGAATAAGTGAAGTTTTTTTTCAAGTCAGGTAGATCTCCACCTTTGAGGAAGAGGATCCAGAGTTTTTTTCTCTAATGGCGAATGTGGTATTGTGACCCTTTTGTAGAAATGGACATAGATCGTGGCAAACATACTTATTGTAAAGATAGACCTCTACAAAGACAGTAAGGGCTTAAAAATCTAAGTATGGACAATACATGAAAAACAAATTCCTAACTATATATTTCTTTTTCCATATTTCTCAAAAAACAGGCTGAGATGAAAAATACATGTAGTATTTTTGGTCTAGCAAATTATTCTATTGGAGTTTTCTTAGAAAGAAGTGATTGTTTATGTCACTACCACAAAGAATAAATGAACACAAACAAATCTTTATGTTATCTGCTGTTCCATATAATGCCTTTAGGAACTAATCTTTCAGCCTTTAACAACAGTCACTGCTTCTGTTACTGCTGTTTCAGTAAAATGCTGAAACATGAATGTGAGTTTATTTCATTGCCTGCAGGTCCCGCCCCCGCATTTTCCCAGCCCCAATGTAACAAAATGGCACAGCCCACAAAAAAAAGTAAACAAACAAAAACAGTGTTTTCTTGAAATACTAAGGACTCTCTCCTTGTTTGCACGTGTTTTAACTTAGTTCGAACACAGGCTGTATCACGAAGACTGCTTAAGAAGTTACTCGAAATTATGGGATTTTTTAAAAACATTTCACATATTCTCATTTATTAAAATTCGCCATGCTGAATCTTTAAGAATTATTCTTTCTCACTATTTTATATGTTGTGTGTGTGTGTGTCCCCTCCGCTATGGTATTTTCTGTTGCGCACATCATACTTGGCACACAATGGGCACCTAGGGTAGATCCTGTAATCCAGCGTGCGCTTGCTGCCTTAAAGCAGTCACAAAGTCCTTGCCGCAGCAAATAGTTACACCGCTTCCACTGGGGGTGAATTCTGTTAAGGTAGTCAAGCAAAGAACCAAGAGCTTCCTATAAAGCCAAGGACCGTGTTTTTCAGCATGGTATCCCCAGCACCTGATTCAGTTCTGGTACACAGTAGATAGTCAATAATGTTGAATGAATGAAAAACGGTTTGGCAGGGGCTTTAAATACAACCCTGTTCTGCAACATTCGCCGCGGAGGGTCATCCGGGCGTCAGAGACCAGCGGGCGTGGTTTCTACGAAATGACAGGGAGCTGTTCATTCTAATTTCATAAAATACTTCAATTCTGTGCTCCAATATCTGTATTTTTAGCCCAAACAAAAAATGGGGTTTGAGTTGTCTGGGCTCTTAATTCTGAGAGACTTAACTACAAATGTGCAGAGATACCGAGGCCCCCCGGCGCGCCCCTCGCAGCAAACGCGACCTTCCCTCCGGAGGAGCGGACCAAGCCCTCGGTGCGACCCGCGGCTGTACCACGGCGATCCTGAAGGGGCCGCTGTTCCCGCGATAACCTCTATAAAAGCTCCGCCCCTCGGCGACGGTCGCTTCCTCTGTTGGGGATCCCGACCCAGGGCCGGAACGCCAATCCTTGCGTTTTCTTCTGGC
The DNA here is from genome assembly GCA_004026545.1 of Mormoops blainvillei. Lineage (NCBI taxonomy): Eukaryota > Metazoa > Chordata > Mammalia > Chiroptera > Mormoopidae > Mormoops > Mormoops blainvillei. The sequence continues at coordinate 160,587 of PVJD01002624.1, read as the reverse complement.
CAACTGCGGCCAACGCCAACGTTAGCGGTCGCACTGCGGCCGGGGTAGGCCCTGCGTTTCGACCGCGGCCGCCCGGGCGCTTGGCCCGCAGAGAGGCGCTGGTTCTCTTCCCTCGCCCCACCCTCTCTCTCCCCCTTGACGGAAACAACAGCTGCGGCAGCGGGGCTGGCGCCGCCTCCCTCCACCTACCACGTCTGCCCCCGCCAGTCCCGCCCGGCGCCTCAACCCGGCCCTGGCGCCTCCGCCTACCCGCTAGGTCAGCCGGCAGCCCCGCCCGGCTGCCGCCCAGGATGAACATTATGGATTTCAACGTGAAGAAGTTGGCGGCCGACGCGGGCACTTTCCTCAGTCGTGCCGTGCAGGTACTGCGGTGGAGGACGGGGGGACGGGGCCTCGGAGGGCCCAGGGGGAATGCTGGATCGCGCCGCCCGAGGCGGCGGCGCCCGCGGCTCCCGGCCTCGCCGACGGCACGGCAGGCTTGCTGCGACCGGAGGCCCGGGTGATGGGCGCGGCCTGGTGCCCCTGCGGGCCTGGTGGCTGTTTTCCGTGCGCGTCCTGCCCAACCACTGGCCCCCGGGAAGTGCGGCGCGGTGGGGGACGGGGCCCGGGGCTCCCTCCCGGCTCTGGAGGACACCTTGATTTCGGCCTGGAGCGGAGGCACACAGCGCCGCCCGCCTTTCTGACCCCACGACTCGGGCGCTCTTGTGACCTCCCTCCCGGGGCAGGCGGAGGCCATGAGAGTCCAGCTGCGTTACTGAGAGACAGCCAATTCTGGCACCACCCCCACCCTGTCCTTTCCTCTCTTTCACCCTCCCCGCCGAGTCTTCGAAGGAAGTTTTCTTGTCCTGCCCCTCAACCCAAAGAGCTCCCCGCACAGTTCCTTCCAGTCCCTCTCTTTCCGGGAAAGGACGGTCCTTGGGCTTGGCCGTCCGCGGGAGAAATGGAGATCGTCAGTTGGCATCCAGACTTAGCTAAGGCCACGGGAAACGTGGAGGTCGGGGGTTCCCACACGTTCTCAAAATGGGAAGTACCGGCTGTAGGGCAAGGAGAGAGCAGGGTGAGATTCATGTAATGCTTATAGTCACAGTGGGATGTTTCAGATACACGTTTAAGGGCAAAAGTTAACTATCTCCTGGTTCTCCGCAATCAAGGAAGTGTCAGCACTAGGGAACTTGGACTCTTGTCTACAGTCATCACCCACATTATTGCCAACCCAGTTAAATCTGTGAACAGATGTAGATTCCACCACAACATGGGTTGTAAACAATCTAGTGTTGGAATGAATGACAGAGGCACAGTAACAACGTCATCTTTTGTAAACAGAAAACAAAAATAGTTTTCTAATATACATACCAAATTGATACTGAAATGTAAAGCAGTTGTATTGCTTTACAACTTCCTTTTACCCCGATTTTGTTAGCATTGTCAGTGCTAACAAAATTGCACTCTCCTTGGCAAAAGAATGGTAGAACTAGAACAAGGAAATAATTGCCTATATTGTGAAAAACTATGTCAAACATTTTGCTAGACATTTGACAGATTATCTCGTCCTTTCTGTAACATGGCCAGATAGATGTTATTAACCCCCTTTATATATGAGAAACCAGCCTCAGAGAGGTGAGTAACTTGCTTAACTTGCATGGCTAGTAAACAGCGAGTGCTGCCTGACCTGCTACTTATTACAAGCTGTTTCTCTCTTCCTGGATAAGCTTTGCAGGTTTAGGGTATATAGCGTAATAGAATATTATAGTCTAGAGAGGGCTTAAAGATCATCTGGTACAACCTGAATATTTCAGTAACACTTAGGCAAGTAACACTTAAGAGATGGGAAATTCCTTCTAGATCTTTATTTCCAAGTTCCAAATGTGCATGGTGAGTAATAAGCTAGCTGCCTTAACCCTCTTCTCCCCTCCTCCACTGAAATCTAAGGTATATTATAAAGACATTGAACCTTATAGTTAAAATAATTTTTAAATTTAAATTAGCTGACTTCTGATAGTTCAAAGACAAGGTGCAAGAATGAGTGAGTGAGGGTCTGAAATGAATTTTGATTTCTGAGACTTAATGTTGACTGCAAAAGAGACAGAGACTTTGGTTGTTTCAGTGCTGATTCCCTGTGATTCTAGGTGCTGAATGCAGACTTGACACTATATAATGCCAGTCTTTTAAATACTGTTAGATGTATTTTCAGGTTCATAATCCACACTGCTTAAATAGAACACATACTAGAATTTGATTTAAATTGTCAATAGACTCAATTTTAAAAATCTTTCAAAACTCTCAAGATGTACTCTTTTCCAAATGAATTTTAATTACAGAGTGTTTCAAATTCTTTTGGAAGGAGTTTTAAAATTCTGATCTAACCTGTTAGTTATCAAATAATTTTCAGTCTTAAATACTTAAAAGTGTCTACTCCATGACTGCTGTTTACTATTATTTTGAACACCAGTGATATAGCAATGAATAAAATCAAGACATCTTCCGGAACTTACAGTCTAGTAGAAGAGGACAGACTAGTACATACATCAGGTAATGATGGAGAAAAAGACCAGCAGGGGTAGGTTAATGGCAGAAGTGGTAGTTGTTGCCATGTTGTATAGGAGTGATGGGCACAGTAAGCCTTTCTAATAGGATCGGATTTGAAGAGGCTCAAGGAAGTGACAGTTTCCAGTATTTTGAAGGAAAAGCATTTTAGTTATAGGGAACAAGTGCAAACACTGAGGTTGCAGAGCATACTAGGGAGACCAGTTAAGGAGCTGTGAACATACGACACACAAAAGCACAAGGTGATATGACCTAGTAAGAGTGATAGCAGGTGAAGTTCAGAATCTGTGCAATATTGCTAGTTAGATTGGCTTTGAGCTGCGAGAGAAAAATGAGTCAAGGATCACTCCAGTGTTTTGGCTTCAGCCATTTACTAAGAAAGGAAATAATTCAGGAGGAGCACGCTCCTTTAGTGTGTCTTTTAGTTATGTATCTGTTAAAGATACATTCTGAAGTATGTATGTATAAACTATATCATGTCTGAAAATTGCCTTAAAATATTTCAGAAGGAAAAAGGGAGATAGTTAACAACAGCATTGGCAGAATATTGATCATTTAAAGCTGAGTTATGGGTTCATGAGGTTTCATTATACTATTTTTATATATGTTTGATCTTTTCTACAGTACTTTTTAAAAATAAAATATATAAGAAATAAAGATGGTTACAAATATGTAACATGTGAAATTTGGAATGCTGTATACAAATTTTCAATAAAACACTGCTTTTTTATTTCTTTTTTTCAGTATTTAGTCAGTAACTGAATTCCTACTCTAAATTGAGTTGACATCAGTATGGTGCCAAAGTGCCAGGTTTCATGCTAAGAATAGAGTAAAAGCTGTCTATGCCAGTTACCCATTATAAGTAATAAGAACAGTAGGAATGGAATTCAGCATTCATATTTATACCTAAAGGAATAATCCATTTCTGGTTGACCAACTGCCATACTTACTTTTTTTTTTTCCATTTTACTTTAAATTTAAAATTTACCTTTACTTTTAAATTAAAAATTGAACATGTCCCATTTTTTAAAAAGTAAAACCAAACTATTAAAGTGTATAAATGGGTTTCATCACTCCATTCTAACACCTGTAAAATTTTTGTTCCTTGGTACTTTAAAAAAGTATGTTATGGTAAAGTGGTAAAGTATGTTATGGTAAAAAAGTATGTATATGGTATAAATGAATAAACATATTCATTCCTTAACAGTCCATTTGGGTGAGTTCTTAACTCCCTCAATACAGTAGAATACAGGAGCATCAGGTTGTTTATCTTCAATCAATTGTTACTCTATTAGGGTCTTAAAAACCACTTATTCATGGAATCTGTCTTTTCAGTCCTTAGTTGACCATTAAATACTCCCTTCTAGCCTTGTCTTTTCTCCCACTCATATATAATCCTATCAAACTATTACTTAATTTCAAAAATCTTGTACTTTTCTAACTCTAGACTTTTGTTCATAAGTTAAACTCATCTTGAATGCCCTCTACTGCTTCTCTGTGTAGTCTTTCTTGCTCTTAAAATACAACTTCAAGTCCATCTCAAACCACAGGCACTTGGTGTGAAATCCTGTGTCATCTATCAATTCCATATGTGGCATTTTTCTCCTAATGAACTGTTATGTGAGGTCCCTTGAGCTCTAAAATTCTGTTACTCCATGGCTTTCACATCTTTAGTAAGATCGTATGTCTAAAGAATCAACCATGTTTCTTACTCCCTTCTCACAACACCCAACGCAGTTCTTTTTAATTTTTTTATATCATTTTCGCCAAGCAAAGTAGTAACCATAAGTTATATCTGCTAACCTTGAATTGATTAATGTCAGTGTAAAATATTCAACTGTTCAATTCAACTTACATTTATTGAGTACATCCTCAGGTGATTGGCACAGATGAATTCAAAGATAAATGAGACCTAGTTGATGCCCTCAAAGACTTAGTAGTCTAGTCCCAATTTGTCATAATTAAATACTTTACTCTTTATAATAAATATCCATTTTGTGAATTACTGTTCTCTTATTTGGTTTAATATTTTAAGTGGGCACATTTTAAATTCAGAATTGATGTTGAAGTAAAACTTTGCTCACCATCTTTAAAACAAGAGTGTATATTTTCCAAAGAATTCTCAAACTAAATTACTTAAGGAGGAGGTTTAATTTAATTTTCTAACATTCCCTTGAACTGACTACTGAAGTTACATTATGAACTTCATGACTGCCAGCTGTTTTCGGAAGGAGGAGGGAAGTCTATAAAATGTAGTCACAAGCTGTGTCCTTGATCTCCCACTTAATTTAGCAAGTATTAATGGTGTGTCTAAGGTATAGATGTAAAGATGAATATGATGCTGCCCTCAGCTAGCTCCAGTCAGGTACTCTGTGGATGGAATTTCAACTTGGCCAAATACTTTCTCTCACACCCTTCTGAAATTCTATTTCCTTTATAGAATTTAAACTGCAAATAACTTCACCATGTCTCTCAAATTCTAATAAAAAGTGTCACATTCAAAGTCCATACATTTATTCATTTATGTATAGATAGGCATTAAACTTTCTGTTCTCATGTCATTTTACTGTATTAGTAATGAAATATTATGAAAAAGTTTTTAATTAAATGGTACTGCTATACATTCATTGAAATACATGCATAAAATCAATTGTAGTTTCTAATTAACAACTATTATCATCAAAAGACTACAAAGTCAATAATGATTTTGGACTGATGTTTGAAAGATGTTGGAAACTAAAATTTTTAAGGATAAAATTCAAAAATTTTGGTAATTTGGAAAGGAATTTAAAAAAAAAGAATAGGGTTTTTGTCCTTCTGAAAAGGGTGCCATTATTATGATTTTATGCTTGTCTTTAGGCAGTATTGTTAAGATCATAAAAGCCTTGAGAGCAGTAGTTATGTGTTGATTATATATCTCATATACAGAAGAAAATACATACTATATTCTCTAAAATATTTGTATTAATAATCTAAACCTTCTTAATATACGTGATATAATTCATCATTTTGTACAGTAGATTCATTCTTAGAAATGTTTTAGAGAAAAATGTATCTATTAAATATTGTGCTGTTTTATCTTAATATGTCATACCTTCTGATTATCAGTGGGAAAAATTCTTAAGCCCTACAGTGATAAAATCATGGGAAATATTAAACCTTTTACAATACACATTTAAGTAATAATTTAAATTTATGATTTCAACTTAAATATATGATAACATTAGCAATATGCTTATGTCTCCCTCCACCCTTGTTTATTCTACATAGGATTAAGGTTACCCTTAATTTGATGATTATTGACAGCCCTGTAGGAAGCAAAGGTAGACTGCTTCCTACACAGGGGCTAGGAAGCACAAATTATGTTTGGATAATGGTGATAGAAAGCATTAATTTTTTGACAGAAAGTATTTACTATACAGGTAGTATAGTATAAGACAATGATTCAAACAGATATGAGATCGAATCTTAACACTGACAACTCGGGCAAAATGTTAACCATTTTGATCCTCAGCTTCATCACTGAAATTATGATTCTTAAATAATGATTTTTTGAGTGTTCGATATAAAATGCACAGCTTAGTATATGGCATATTCTAATAACATATACTAAGCTCTGAGACTGTTAAGAATGCAGACATAAAAAAGATCTTGTAAATAATCTTATTAAAAAACTTTTTTTAAAACAAATTAGAGGATAAAATGACTATATATAATGTACTGAAATAAGAAACATGTAGTTAGTTTAAAAAATGCAAATAAACATCAGATAGAATTTATTACTGGTACTTAATAAAATAAAGTGCTTCTCTGGGCCTCACTACAGAGCTGCCATTTTATAAACAGTTTCTGTAATCAAGCTCTATTTCACTCATGGCTTAAGCATTCCTTACATTGTTTTTTGTTTTTATTTTTTACCCTTATGAATTAAATAGTAAAAAACTTACTATGTTTATAGAATCTTACTTTGTCAGTCTACGTATTTTCTTTGTCTCTTGCACAGACTCATACAAAAAAATGACTTGTTGCAAATACTCATCTTTTCTCTATTACACCTTCACACTAAAAAAATAAAAATGTGTATTTAATGAAAGAAACCTGTAAGGTAATGTCATGAGAATCACAAAGAAATATTAAATAATTAAGCAAACAGGTCTTTGACCTGATGATTGAGAGGTTTTGTTGTCCAGCCCTGGCTGGTATTGCTCGGTTGGTTGAAGTGTCATCCTCTAGACTGAGGAGTCGAGGGTTCAATTCCCAGTGAGGGACATACCCAGGTTGCGGGTTCCTGGTTGGGGCACATACAAGAAGGCAACCAATCAATGTTTCTCTCTCTTTCTCTTTCTCTCTCTCTAAAAAGGCAATGAAAGAAATGCCCTCAGGTGATGATAAATTTTTTTTTTAATGTTTTACTTTTGAAATAATTAGCTTTTTAATTGTTGGTTCCCTGGAATATTATTGGGGGGGGGGAAATTGCCCTGAAACCTAACCTGTATCAGATAAGCTCAATGACTATTTCTTATGTCATTATTAATAAATTTTTTTAGTAATTTCTAGCCCATTTAATCCCAGTGTGTTTCTAGAAACATCTATTAAAGTGTAACATGATTTTATGAACTGAGAAGAAATAGGTCTGCAGGTTTATACTGTTTGGATAGTATTTTTCATTTAGCTCTTTTGAGACCATGTCTTCTAGTTCTTAATAGAGTGCCTTACACAAAGACTAACCTAATAAATAATGATTTTTAAATTATGGATCTGCTGATTGTTGTATTACTCTGTTCTTGGTTATTTAATATAAATTAAGAACTTCTACCAGAAAAATATTTTGTATGCATAAATGTGGTGCCAATGGAAGCAACTGGAAGACAAATCTTCAGAGGACCATACCCTTCCCTTGGATCTTTACATAGCTCATTTCTTACAATTCCATCTCAGGTTAGTTGTTACCTGCTCAGAGAGGCTCTTTTTCTTACCACTCACATCTGGTAGTGTTCAAACTCTGGCACCCTCTTCCAGGCCCAGGTGGAATATCCCCCGCCTTTGAAGCTTTCCGATTTTCCTGCTCTTCCCTCTCTCTGGAAAATGAATTCTTCCTTCCTGAACTACACTTGAATTCATTAATTCAAGCAGTTAATCATGCAATAACTCACTCAAGAAACCACCTATATTGATCCTCTCTCTACTTTCTTTTTACTTTTGTATCCTTATTATCAGAGTATTTATTTACCTGTTTATTGTCTGTCTTCCCCATTAAAATTAAAATTAAATGTAAACTTCCTAAGAGCAGAAACCTTGTCTGTTTTCTGGCTGCTGAAATCCATGTGCTTAGAATACTGCCTAATACATATGTGGGTGCTTAATAAACATATTACTTGTTGAAGAAATGAATGCAATGAACAAACAAATAGATATACCTGCTTATTTAGGTGCTAAGTGAAGAATTTTGCTCTACTGGTAGATCATCCTTTATAGAGAATGTCCTTGGTGTATTCCCTTTTTTTGCTTCCTATTGGTTGCTTTATCAGGGAGATAATCTATTTAACCATTGGAGGTGGACTTTGAACATGTAAAATTCTAATCTATACCTCTGTAAGAGGTGTATTACTTAGAATCTCAGGGATCTGTAGAGAAAATTAGAGTTCTTTCTTAAGAATGAGATCAGATAGTCACCCAAATGACCTTGGGATCAGGTTTTGATCTTTTGCCCAGTTCCTCTCCCATCCTCAGTTACAGTACACTGCAAGTTTATGGGATTAGGGAATAGTTTTGGAACTGCTTTTCTCAGTCCCACCCTTTGGGTCAGGGCTTGGCTACAGACCAGTCTCAAAAAGACCTAAGAGTTTACAAAAACTAGTAAAGCTGTTATTTTTAGCCCCTGAACAAGACCTTTCGTAGGGGGTGTAAGCAGAAATCTAAAAGTGCTGTGGTAATCAGTTGAAAGTCTTAGACCAAAAACGAGGATGCTAGAAGAAACATCATAAACTCAGAAAAGTGGAGCAGCAGAAGTTATTTTAAGAAATGAGAGGGGGAAGAAAAACAAGGTGAATATTATGTTTTCTTAGCCAGAAATGAGTCCTGACCAGTGAGTGTAGATTTAGTGTTAGTGATATACCTGTGTTATGTAGGGGAAAATCCACATATTTTAGAAAAAAAAATTATGCGTGGTAAGCAGCCTGAGTCATCACTGCTGGTATTAAAAGTATCCAGAAGCCTTCATCAAAATCTGCATGGAAATCTTTTTACTTCTTTGTTACTTTATGGGCCCTGCTGCCTTTCCTCAAAAACTGTGACAAGATAATATACACTGAGTACATTTAACTACATTTTGTGATCTTTAAAAGAGGACTCTATAGTATGATTAGAATAGATTCTAAAACTTAATCTGTAAATCAATTGCTGGAATTATCCTGAAGAAACAAATGATAGTTTCCCAGAACATCTCATAAAAGCCTGTCTAACCAGGTGTGATTAAAGTGCCAATAATACAAAGCCACTTTAAACATAAACAGCCTTTTTTAAATTCAACATAATTACGAGGAACTGAACAAAGGGATTTACATACATACTCTTAATTAATTCTCAAAGCACTATAAGATATATATTGTCCCTTTTATGATAGAGGATACCTAAGGAAAAAATATTCAAAAGCTTGCTCTGGTCACACAGATTGCAGCCAGGATGTGAATTCAGATGCAACTGACTCAAACCTCTTACTCCTTACCACTAGGCTATCCTACCTTCATAAGTCAGAACTATTTGTATACTTTATATACCAGACAGTGTGCTAGATTTTCTATAGAATTCACACCATATATTTTAGCAGAACTGAGGATATATATTAACTATAAGATAGGATCATAATAAGTGCTACAAAAGAGGTAGAGAGGTAAGGGTAAAATTACCACGGGGGCAAAAAAGGTAGCATTCATATGCAGTGGTTTACAAACCACTGTTTGTATGGTTGGGATTGTTTGGATTTGAGTTTCTTTTTAATTATTGATACAAGTTCCTAAGATGTATTTGAGGTATATTTAATTTTTTATTTTGTTTTAATAATCAATAACAGTTCACAGAAGAAAAGCTTGGCCAAGCAGAGAAGACAGAATTGGATGCTCACTTAGAGAACCTCCTTAGCAAAGCTGAATGTACCAAAATATGGACAGAAAAAATACTGAAACAAACTGAAGTGTTATTGCAGCCAAATCCAAGTAAGAAACATTTTATGTTTTGTCTTCCTTATTGACTAATCTTATTAAAAAATACTGTTAGGTTTTTTAATGTTGAACAAAAAGTTTTCATTGTTATTAGAAAACAGACTTTTTTGGTGTGTGGCTTTGAGGCTTATGGCTATCTTTTGTGTGCCTTGGTGAAGAAGAGGGTGACAGACCCTTCTTTGTGTATCCTCTAACACATTGACAAATACCATTTTACAGCCTTTGTAGAATCCTCTGTAAAACTCATACAGGAAATAATTTTTGAATTTTAAGAGTTATGAAAGACTATGAAAATAAATTAATATTTTTCATCCAAGGGAGAATCACCCCTAAATAAATAGTTAAGGGAAAAATTATGGAAAGTTAAATAGTTACCAGTTATTTATGTTAAGTTTTATGTTTTTACATAAATTATTCTATTTGATTTTCTCACAGCTCTAAGGTTTTCCAGATCACCCAGCTAAATAATATTGCGAATAAGGTGTACAATAGTTGTTTATTAATTAAAACTCACAAGTTAGCATTTTGTCCAATGTAGCATAGCTAATTAAAGAGGAACTTGAACTAGAACCAAGTGTTTGACACCCGGTCTTTGCGCTGTGGGCTTTACATGTCAAAACTGAAGGACAAAGGCAACAATGCATGCCTTCCTTCCCCTTTTCCCCAGTGTTATTGTGACCATGTTGTGAGTGCCATAAACTTACTTTTAGATATAACTTAAAATTCCAATTTTGTTGCTATTACATAAAACTCAAGCACTATACAAACTATTAGTAAATCTGTGCCGTTTTATTTAAAATGTGGTGAGTTCTTAAACTAAGCCTTTTACACTTTGTGTGAGGCCTAGTCTTTGGATACCATGTGGTATTTGTTATTCATTTAAGGCTACTTAAATTATATACCATAGCACCTAAAGAAAAAAGAAAAAACATTATAATAGACACTTTTCCTCTTGTTCTTTGCTCTATCCAGAGTTCCTCCCTAAAACATGTTTCCCAGATTGGCAAATAAATTCATGCACAACTGGTAAACAGAATGGTGTCAGTAGAAAGAAGTTACAATGACTTAGAAATACCATTTTATATTAGTATTTTATACCATTTTATATTAGTGTTTTAAGTTGAAAGTAGGAACAGAATTCTTTTGGGTTTTTTTGTTTGTGCTCTTGTTACAAAAGTACTTAGATTTTGGATCATCAAACCCAACTCTTTTCCTGTAAGCCCTGTCGTTTTTAGTGAACAGTTTTTCAGAATGTAGGGTTTTTCAGAGATATATATTGAATTAGAGCAGAATTGCCTGCATATTTTTAGGACTTATTGAAATGAAACAGTTATTTAAAATACACCAAATGTCTTATTAACTGAATGAAATCCACATGAGATTTATACTTTTGACCAAATAGGTAGAAAACAGCAAAGCTAATAAGCATTATTGTCACAGTCAGAAAATGAGATTCTGAAATTTAGGTAACATCTTCTAATGCTTAGTTTTGAACTGACACTTTGGTTTTAACTAAGTTAATGGTTTTTAAATTCCTGCTTGAAAACACTTTTGGTGCTGTACCAGTGTCTACCAAAAAACAAGTATTGTTTCAACAGACTATTTTGTGTTTTTATAATTAAAACTTTTGCCAGCTCCTGAAGTGTTTCTCTATTGGTTCAGCTCTATTGGTTCACTGTGTAAACTTCCAATTGTGGAAGAATTATATGAGATGCTTAAAAGGAGAATATTTAACTTCTTTTTGGATTATAATTTTAATTTATGAGGTCTGTCCAGAAGGTATCCAGCCATGTACTATGAAAAATAGAAACATTTATTGAAGAAAATAAAAGATACAAGAAACATACATAGGACAATGACACCTCAGTCCCCTTCAAAGCAGGCACGTTGGGACCTCACACAGTTCTCCCAGTCACCATCAGCTGCCCCGTCATATTTTCCTGACTCTCATCGATGGTCTGAAATCTCTCCCCTTTCAAAGGTGATTTTAGTTTTGGGAACAGCCAGAAGTCGCAAGGCACCAAATCTGGGCTATAGTGGGGCTGAGTCATCTGAGTGATTTGATGTTTCACCAAAAAACTCTGCACAAGACACGATGTACGTGCAGGCACATTGTTGTGATGAAGCTGCCAATCACCAGTTGCCCATAGCTGTGGCCCTGTGAATCATCTGAATAGTTTCCACAGAAGAATGTTCAAGCTTAACATAAAATTTGATGCAGATTCATTGCTCTACTTGCTCAGTCATTTTGAATGCAAGACCACACAGTACGCATGCTCACTCACCTGAGCTTCCGCTGCCCCCACTGACTAGTACAGTGAAGTCATCATTGTTCATGCATGTGCATTCCAGTTCACTCTCCTTGACTCATCCATGTATCCAGGGTACATGGATGTCACACAAACCATTTTTGTTATATTAATAATGGCTGGACTTTTTCTGGACAGACCTCGTATATTTATATTATATCATTGTTTCTGGAAATTTGGACTTTTTCTCATTTGTCTCTGAAATACCTCACTGTTAGGCAGCAATATAAATGTGAATTTCTAGAATATTATGCAAAAGCATTTATTCATATTTTTTCTTTTCCATTTATACTAATGTTCAATAATTGCTTTTAACCTTTGTCTTGTATTTTAATCTTTTTTTTAATGGTGAAATCTTTTGAGTGAATACATGCTCAGAGGTATCTATATATCTATATACTTTACATACAATTGAATAAAATTAAGCCAAGGCATCATATTGCTGATCTCTGTAGACTATTCCAAGCCATGGATTACTTTATTATTAAACTCCCATGCCTATATTTAGACTGTAGGAGGGAGAGAGAGCTTCTGAAAAAACAAAAGCCCAAAAAAGGTATCAGAAGTATGTGATTCTTTGGTTCTTCCAGGTATCATATCCATATTTTCATAGTTGGAAATCCCTGCTTTTGAAATTATAAACATATATTCAGAGTTACGTATTAGACATTATATGAATGGGGCAAAGATAACCTCACTAGACATTAAGTGAATACTAACCCTTTTTCGTAACTTGAAATCCCATTAATTACTCATATAATAGTTTTACTTTATTTTAAAATATTTTTGCTCTAAAATATTTTTATATTTCTAAAATAATAAGTTTAAGTCTTAGAGTTATATAATACTGTGGCATAAATAAAAAATTATATATTAAGATAAGTACTTGAAAGCATGCTAATTGCTTGTTAATTTTATAGGGTGATAAATAGGTAGTACGGGAACAAAACAGTCTATTAAATAGTTTTGCTTTTTTGAAATCATTGCTAATTTTCTTTTTTTTCTTTTTTTTTTAATTGTTGTTTAAGTACAGTTGTCTACATTTTCCCACCACCACTTTCACCTGCCCCACCCTCCATACCTCCCACCCTCAATCCTTCTCCGCTTTGGCTTTGTCCTTGGGTCCTTTATACATGTTCCTTGATGACCCTTCCCCTTCTTTTCCCCCATTATCCCCTTCCCCTCTATCCTCTGGTTACTGTTAGTTTGTCCTTTATTTCAATGTCGCTGGTAGTATTTTCCTTGCTTATTTGTTTTGTTGATTAGGTTCCACTTGTAGGTAAGATATGGTATTTTTCTTTCACCGCCTGGCTTATTTTACCTAGCTTAATGCTCTCCAGTTGCATCCATGCTGTCAAGAAGGGTAGGAGCTCCTTCTTTCTTTTTACTGCATAGTATTCCGTTATGTAAGTGTACCATAGTTTTTTGATCCACTCATTTACTGCTGGGCACTTAGGTTGCTTCCAGTTCTTGGCTATTATAAATTGTGCTGCTATGAACATTGGAGCTCATAGATTCTTTTGAATTGGTGTTTCAGGATTCTTAGGGTATAATCCCAGCAGTGGAATTGCTAGGTCAAAAGGCAGTTCCATTTTTAGTTTTTTGAGGAAATTCCAAACTATTTTCCACAGTGGCTGCACCAGTCTGTATTTCCACCAACAGTGCACTAGGGTTCCCTTTTCTCCACAACCTCGCCAGCACTTTTTGTTTGTTGTGAAATCATTGGTAATTTTAAACCTTTCTCGTAGATGCCAGGATAGAAGAATTTGTTTATGAGAAACTGGATAGAAAAGCTCCAAGTCGTATAAACAACCCAGAACTTTTGGGACAATATATGATTGATGCAGGGACCGAATTTGGCCCAGGAACAGCTTATGGTAAGCAGGAGGCAAAAGGTTTATTAAGAAATATCTTGTAATGAATGTAACAAATACTGGGCCCAGCAGAAGTAACACCTGCTTGAGTGTGGTTGGTAGGGTAAAAATATGGGTGCGATAATTTATAGTTTTAATTTGAATGTTTCACCTAAAATGTCATATGGTGTGCTTGAATGTGATATTGTTATTTTATAGAATTACATGCTTATGATTTTGTAATAAAGGATTTTATAGTAAAAAAGTAGTGTTATTTGTACCAGACACTATATTTAAGGATATATTGTTCTAAGGTTTCATATGATCTTTTTAGATCTAAAAAGTTAAATGAATTCTTAGTTGCACTCCCATTGAATTTTGCAACACCTCTACTGCGGTACTTACGATATATTGCAGGTTTTGTTTACATGTCTCCTCTACCTTTTTAAGCTTTCTTGAGAACTTATTTATTTCTATAGAAAAGTACCTGGCACATAGTACATGTTTGGACAAATCATCAGTTCTGTTAGTTTGAGGTCTCAGAATACCCCCAAACTAGGACCAGTATCTTGGTAAGGACGAGGTTGGGAACCCGAACAGAGTATGAGCATGGGCAGGTGGCACCCCTGAGGATGCAGAGCTTTGGTGAGGCCTGAGTGCTCTAGCTGCATAACTCACTAAACTGTCTCACACAATCGTCATTAACACAAAAATGTTAACAATGGTTATCTCTGGATGTTTGGATAACATTTCATTTCTATTTTCTTCATATAGTTTTTTTTATAATCATGTTTTACAGTTTATCCAATTTTGTTAGTTGTTATACTGACTTTTTTAATGTATAACCCCGAAGCTCAAAGTTTTACACCATTATCTTTCAAATCCAATTTTCTCAACATAAGACTGTTTTAGATTTCTATAGCTTTTTTCCTATTGTTCATGTCTAATAATTCTCATAAGACTTCTGCAAGAAATTGGTCCTTAAAAGAATATGAGACGATAAGTAAATTCAATGATTTTCTATATGATATAGTCTTGATTTATAAAATAGCTCATATATTCTGGAACTAAATGAACTTAAACTTTAGCAGTTTTCTTTTGTCAAACGGAAGTAACCTCAGTACTGTGTACTGAATGCCATTTAATCCATTGACTGGCTTTTAGATGTACAACTTTAAAATTTTTACATCGTGTTCTTCAAAATATAATTTTTTCAGAAGTTGAAAACTACTTATAATTCCTGTAATTTTGTTTCTAAATTTTAGCTATTAAATTTAGAAAAACTTTACACATTAGACAGATTTTTTATTGCCTGCTTGTGCCACAGTTAGATACTGGAGTCATAAAGGTATAAGAAGGAAACCCAGCCCTTTCCTTCACCAAATTAAAGGCCTAGGGGAGCATGATCATTTGAAAGGCTTCTAAATTTTTTCCTTTTTCAATTCACATAATCTGTGTGCATCTCTAATAATTCTACTAAAGGTATCTGGATTATTGGAATTGGGCTTTGTGAATCTGTATTATTAATTGATAATTAGCTAACAATTGAGTATTCCAGACATTGAGCTAAGCACTGTACAATATAAGTATTATTTCAGTAAATCCTCACTGCATATTCTACTTATTATGTAAATTCAGTTATCTGCATTTTAACAATAAGGAAACTGAGTTTTAGAGAGATTACATAATCCATCCATGATCATACAACTAGTAATTCAAATGTAGATCTGTATCCAGAAATTGAGCGTTTAATTACTGCTTTATATTATTAAATCCTTTTTAATATTACTACCTTTCTTACCAGTCAGATCTAATCTCATCCTAACATGAAGGAATTAAGGTCCACAAAACAAAGTTGTATTAGAGAGAGAACTAGGAGTAGAATCTTGGTTTTGTGGTTCCCTTTTCTTTCACTCTGTTTTCCACAGTACTTGTCTTTCAAAACATAGGTTTTTCTTTAACTTAAAATACAAATATATACTGTTATTTATAGATACTTGAGATTAGCGCATTAATGTTAAAACAAGTCAAATTTTGACTTGATCTACCTATTATAATATTTTAAACATTATACTTCTATAAATGTATCTATACTATTTGAGCTGTGACCGTAGATTCTTTTTAGTTTATCCATCCTCTTTTTTTCCCACTGGTAGAATTAGTACAGTTAACTATGATAAGGAGTTTATATTTGTCAATTTTAGGTAGATATTTATAATCTTAAATTTACTTGTAAAATAAAACTGCCTTAAGTACAGTTAATTCTATTTGATTTTTACTTAAGTAAACAAGTGACAACTATAAAGCAGATCAAGTTACTGATTTATCTTAACATGATCCTGTTTCTAACCTTACCAGACAATGGTAAAAAAACTTTTTTTCCTTTGTAGGTAATGCTCTTATTAAATGTGGAGAAACACAAAAACGAATTGGAACCGCAGACAGAGAGCTGATTCAAACATCAGCTTTAAATTTTCTCACTCCTTTAAGAAACTTTATAGAAGGAGATTACAAAACAATCGCTGTGAGTTGAAAACTGTTTCCATTTTTAGTAAAAAATTTAGATATATATTTACAGTTTTTAATGAATAGTTTGCCATCTTCATGACTGTGTAGATGTCACAGATTAGAAAATTTAAATAATCTAGCAAGGTATGTATTAAACAGAACACAAAACTAACCAGAATAAAGGACTGTTGATGATATGGACTCTTTTCTGTGTCCCTCTAGTGTTATTGAGATACCCTTACATCCACTCTTATTTATTGCCAGCAATAAAATCTACAGAGTGAGGTGCC
This sequence comes from Mormoops blainvillei, assembly GCA_004026545.1. Lineage (NCBI taxonomy): Eukaryota > Metazoa > Chordata > Mammalia > Chiroptera > Mormoopidae > Mormoops > Mormoops blainvillei. The sequence continues at coordinate 143,866 of PVJD01002624.1, read as the reverse complement.
TGGAATGATTATAAAAATATGGCACAAAATATCACTGTTCTATAACCATGTAACTGTTCATTGAAACTGGGAGCCAGAAACCTAATTATTAGAAGCTATATTTCTGGCTATCAGATTTCCTGTCTATTATTTTTCAGCTTAATTTGTTTTTTTAAGTGATGGTGAATGGAGATTTGGGTGGATTTTTTTTTCTGAGATTATTGCAATACAATAGTCTAAAGTCTATTAGTCTATAAAGTCTAATAGTCTTTTAAATACTAGGTCAAACTTTGCAGATTTCTTATTACAAAATATTACAGAAAATATGTTTATGATGAATTTATCTCTAGGTAAAAGTATTTGGCCTGAGACAAAAGAAAGATCACCAAATTGAAATATAATTTAAAAGATAGTAGATTGTCAATAGGATAAAATTTGATATATGAAATCTAAGAATTAATAAAACAAACAATGCTTTCATGTAATCTTACCTATTTTACAGATGCTTGACATTCCCATGAGGAATTCTAAGATACCATACAAATGTTTATTCATTATTTATCTATAAATTTAAAATTGCATTTAGGAGTAATAGAGTTATTTTCAGTGTTAACGGCACAGGTGATCGTATAGAGTATCAGGCAGCTTTACCCTAGGCCCATACTTTTTCACCATAGGCACTTTCTAGATAAACTGACAGTTTGAAAAGTTTTTCAGCCTGAGCACTACTGATACTTTGGGCCGAATAATTCTTTTTTGTGGTAACTATACTGCACTGTGGGATGTTCAGCAGCATCCCTGGCTTCTACCCAGTGGATGCTAGTAACATCCCTCTACCAGCTGTGATAACCAGTAAGATATTGCCAAATGTTCCCTGGGGGGGCAGAATTCCAAAATATTAACATTAATATTCCTTTGTTTCTCCTGTCACCTGCCACATTTCTAAATGTCTCTATCAATTTATCTAAAATGCCTCTGTCAATTTAAAATTGAAAACAGTAAGAAAAAAGAGTCATACCCAAAATGGTCAATTTTGTAATTATACATCTTATTTTTTCAGGTGATTCATATATTTAATGGAAAATAATGCTTTAAATGTGTATGCTTTTATTGGATTTTAACATCATTAGCCTTTATATTTTTCTTTCCTAAACTTATAGAAAGAAAGGAAACTATTACAAAATAAGAGACTGGATTTGGATGCTGCAAAAACCAGACTAAAAAAGGCAAAAGCTGCAGAAACTAGAGCTTCAGTAAGTAGTGTTTTTAATTTAAAAAAAAAAGAACATTATAGGTTAATAACTTTCAGACTTGAAAAATATCTTACTGATATACTGCACAAGCTACAATATGTCATTAAGACTAGAATATGACTTTAGGGTGTTGTTTTTGTGTTTTCAAACAGACCTCCCTGAACTTAATACATCCAAATCAGTGCAAAATAGTCATCAAAAGGCAGTATTCTTATTTTAGTGATACCCCTGTTGCTAAAAAACAGAAATTATGAGCTCCTCAAGGTGTGTCATGTTATTTGAATATCCTGAGTCACTATTGATGGCAAATAGTTTTTTTGGAGATAGATTTATTATATTTAAAATAGAAAAACAAATAGTAATTAAGATGAGAATGAATCAAGTTTGAGAAGGCTGGTCTGTGGCTTAAAAAGTGAATGTGACTTTCTTTCTATATGTGACTCAAACTGACTAAAGGAGTTGACACCAAGAATAGTTGAAACAACATTCAAACAGTGACACCACGAACTTATAGGTGGCTATTTTGAAGAGGAGGTAACCTATGTGAATAAATAAGTTCTGCTATATTTTTCATAAAAACAACCTCAGATAAAATTGAGGGGGTATATATTAAATATAGTAATTCAGTGATTATATGCATACGAACTTTCTTCAAGGCTTTATTTATAAGCTGCTTATTTAATCTAACATTTGTATTGTTTAGGTCTTTGTTTCAAAGTTTGAAGAGATTAATCAGATATAAATTGGAACAGTTTAAGATAGTGCAATATAAACAAGTCTGAATTTATTAGCTAGTAATTTCATTCTCAGTTTGAGCTAAGACATACGTTAAGAGTGTGATGTTCCCACTGCCTTCTGTTCCCAACTCATTACCGTTACCACTGTTAAGAATCATTGCCTTGAGGAGCCACGTGAGCACAGTGCTGCTGAAAGTCTGTCACGGCTCTCTTGTTTTGGGAAAGAAAAGTTGAGACTTGGTTTTGAATAAAATTTAAAACCGATAATTTGGTTTTAGACATCGGTGTGTTATGAGATTACCCCAATACCTTCTATATGAGGAAAACGTTTTCTTCTATACTGTTCCCCTTTGGGAGATCTTATATTAGTTACTGCAGGAGAAGAGCTATCTTTGACATTAATTTCAAAGTCACTGTCTATTTCTTCTCAGAATTATCCTGACATCATCATCAAGAACAGTCTAACTTCCTTAAACAGGCTTTTTGCAGAATTAGAACTTTAAAAATGACTGCTGTGGTTAGCAAGAGACTCGGGATACTTATTTCTAATTGTTAATAACACATTTATTTAGTAAAATATAAATTGGTTTTTAAGATTAATTTTCTAATCAGGAAAAATGTTAATATAAAATAAGGGTCATTTGGAAATAAATATTTGAACTAGAACAGAATTTCTTTATTCCAAATGCCTACATGTCCTCAGTGATGATTGTGGAATAACAATACTGCTGTCAAGTATCAATACAAAACTCCCTTTAACAAGTGCTAATAGGATAACGATAGTCTACTTTTTTCACCTGGAAGTGTGCCAGGAAGCTCATAGATTTTACAGTATACAGGGCCCTTTGATTATTCTAAATTATTTTACCACTGCTATTAAAATATGTAAGTACTAAAAATAATAGTAAACAAATTTGAGAGATGTTGCTTTTTGATATATCCAAAGAAGATCTTGTCAGTTTTTCTGGGCTGTGTATTGTTGAGGACAAATTTTTTCTATGAGAATTTACATTTAAAATAAAAATGAAAGATTATACAGATGATTTTATTCAACAGTTGCATTTATACACGGCTTTTCTAGAATTTATATATTGCATAAAACAAAATTTAACTGTAGCCAACTATTTAAAATATTAGGCCAGACAAAAATCCACTTCCTGATTTTAGTTGTATTCTTTCCCCATAAATAACCAACTTATTTTCTTCAAACTTTATAGTAGCAAGCGTGAAATACTTTGGAAAGGAAAAGTCCTTTTAGTTTGTTATTGCATAAAGACTTGAAGCATGCCTTTATTGGGAGGGGGGGGGAGTTCCTGTATTTCTTTAGGGTTTTTTTTGTTTGTTTTTGTTTTTTAGAGAATACAGAATAATAGAAAACACTAGAAGTTTGGGGGTTTTTTTAAGGGCTTTTTTTTCCTCTTTGACACATTTCCTGGTTTCTAGTTGGCAGCTGAAGCAGTTACTCTAACCTCAGACACTCTTTGATTTCACTTATTTATAAATTTCCAAGGATTGTTTTGTAACTAGTTATTCCTTTGCAAGTAAGGTTTGGAATGTGTGCATATCAGTAATTTTTTAAAAAATATCATTTACTACTTTCTTGTGACCTTTTTTAAAATTTTCTATTTACTGAATGTTAATTTTGTACAGGGTGCTTTGTTGAGGAGGTGTATTTATAGATAAATAATACAAAATCTCTGTTGCCATTGGTCCACAATCTCATAATAGATGGAACTTTTTGATGATTTAGCCCTATGAGTAAAATATTTATGCCTGTATCCAATATTGTTGCTTTACAAACATGTTTTATTAGCATTAGTAACTACATTAGTAATGGTTACTGACTACTAATGAAGAATGGTAAAGTGACATCAAAGGCATTTCTGAAATATACCAATTGAGAAGAAACAGAAAACCTACTTGAATGTTTCTCAGTGAACAAAAATACAGCTTCAAAAATAGTGTAAGACGTATGTCAGAGAAGCAAAGACAAATATAACTTCTATATTTAAATTTTGAAGTTCTGACATTTATTAATCTGATCTTCATCTTATATAAACATTTAAAAAATATTTTAGAGTTTTGTTAATGGTAAAGAAAAATCACCTGGTTTCAAAAGTGTTAACATTTAGAGGTTTAGACCTCTGTTACTTTTGGGTATGCAAATATGGTGGAAAATATGTCTTTAGGTAACGTAATACAGCTAACACGTCTCTCTGCTCACTTAAGCATTTTCATAGCATTCTAAATCTTTAATCTGTAAAATGAGTGTATAGCATCATCATATAGCCTTAAGTTTAAGGTACACATATTAGAATTTGAAGTTTACTAAAAAGATAAGTATTGACATACCTTTCATATTTCTTCAGGGTATGCCAAGACCTGGTGATTAAAAGAGAATATAGTTGAAGGCATCATACATTCATAAAATAGAAATGATCTTTAAATAAGAAAGCTGTGGTTAGGCAGAAGGGCGTTCATAGGTGAAAATTTAATAAAAATTATAGACAGTGGTGGCAAGTTTTAAAGTAATGCATTTTTCCTAAATGATTCTCATTTAAAATCAAGGTAGCAGAACCATGTTTTTGGTCTTTGAAAATTTGAATCTTTCGGCAACATCAGATAGACACCACTATATGAAATTCTATAGAATAATGTAGTTTTTTAAAATTAGAAAATCATTTTATCAGCTGTTTTAATACCTGTTTGTGTGTTTTTTATTGTGCGGAAATAACTTGTTTCACTGTGTTCATTGGTATAATGTGTTCTTTGTCTCTTACCTATGTATTTAAGCAACTAAACTCAGCTCGCCTTGAAGGAGATAACATTATGGTAAATTTCTCTTACATGCTCAACTTCCTGCATGTAAAATGGCTAAAGGTTTGTTGGCCTACTGTGTTTTCTACGTCTTGAATAAAGTGTCTTCTCTTGCTATTATCTACATGTAAAGTTCTAAAATATTCAAAGGCATGCATTCATTAAACAAAATATATAGGGAATACCAGCTGCAGTAATATTGGAACTAAAAGAAAAGAAATATGTGTTTTCCGAAACTTGTGTAATTGCCAAATTCAGCTATGCCAAATTCAGATTTTAGAATCTGAATTTACACATAAATTTATTATGCCTTTTATACATAATAAATAAGAGATGTTAATTTAGCTGGCACTTTACATGTTCACTTCTGGCAAAGAAAATTAACAAAATTTACTTAACTTTGAGAAAGGTATAAGATATACAAATTTATTTTGTTTCTCAGTATCTTTGACATTCCCCTAATTTTCACGCAAACTCAACATAGAATTAAATTCTTTTGCAATTCCAGGCCAACACAAACCCCAGTAGTTTAGGTATTTCTGTGGTGGCATTCCCCATATAGTGCCAGTTCACCTGAGGAAGTTGCAGAATAGTGATAACCTTGGGCAAGAATTGAGAATGAGAATTGTTATATAGTATCTAATGTACTATAAAACTAATGTACTGTATCCAATACTGTCCTATAGTATTAGGCTTGATTTGAGGAAATTTTAGAGATGTTAGGAATTTTTTGTTTTTTAACAAAATAAAAATATGGACAATCTCAACATTGCCCAAATCTTATGTTAGTTAGCCAGCCAATAAAGATTGATGAGTGTTTGGTATTATACTCCTAGATACAGTATTTCCTTAGAAGTGGCTTGGAAACTGCGATACAGTTAATAAATTGGCCTTTAACTGACTGCTTTTAGGCCTAATACTAGCATTGAACTAAAAGCGCAAAGGGTGGGGGGGCGGGCAGAATCTATGAAGCCCTGGCTAAATGAGGGCTTTCCTTAGATAGCAAGAGAATGCATTCATTTATTTCCATTGTACTATCTGTAGGTAAATGAAAAGTGTAAGACTGTTTCTCCCAGTCACCAGTAACTTAGTATGTAAGTCATAGGTTTTCTTTTGTAAAAATATCCTAAACAATTAGCAAGATTGTTTCATTTATTAGGCATTTGTTTTATTACTGATATTATCAACTTAAAGTAAGATATCTTTAACTGATAATTTTAAATTCATTATATCTAGTTTATTACCCCCGTCTCCCACCCCAATGGCTATGTCAGTGTTCAGTGTCCATTTATCCTTGCTTTATTTTAATTTCCTAAAGCTCTAGAATTTTAGGCCTAAATGAGGAATTACAAATTTTATGGTTTAAACTTCTCATTTTACAGATGAGAAAACTAGAACTTACATGGGTTAAATATTCCCAATATTAGAAAACAGCTCTTCTTACCTACTTAAAGAATTAGTGTATGATTCAAAAATTCTTAGTATTTATACATATAAAGGCATACTTCCACAATATATTAAGCTGTACTAATTTAGTTACTACTGTGTTTAATCTGCTAATGTGATTCTGCAAAAGGAGTATTCGGTGTGAATTTAAAAATTTACATTTCTCCATACTAAGGTGTAGAAAATGTTAAATTACAACTTTCTTTCATGCTGTATATTTCTCTCTAATTTTTAATGCTGACTAGATTTGGGCAGAGGAAGTGACAAAAGTAAGTAAAGTATTAAACTACAGAATTATGAAACAGAAACTTAATTGTCATTCATTCAGAAAATATTGGTCAATAACCATGGGGCTAGTCACAACCTTTGCTTCTGTATCTTACAAAATCCGGAAATGATTATGGAACACTCAGGTCCACAGCACGATAGAACAATGCTGCAGAGATATTGTCTGCACACACCATCGATACCTGTTATATAAGTGGTACTCTTTACAGTGCTTTGCCAGAAGACAGTTTAAATACTTGGTTTATTTGCATGGCAGTTATGTTCTCCATCTTCAGAGAACTGAACATCATATATGATACAGTTGAATTTTCTAGGTAACTATAGCTTGTTCTCCTAGCACCAAAGCTAATTTTTCTGACATTTTAGTTGAAAGCATTTGTGAAAAAGTATTTTACTGTTTTTATTAAATACAGGATAGCATATATTTAATTTTACTTAAAGAGTCTTTATTGTTAATAGCCATTATATATAAAAATTGGACCAGTTGTTTAGTTTTGAAGTATGTTGTCTTCTCCCTCAGTGTCAAACTCACTTTTCTTTTTTTCTTTTTTTAATCATATTTTATTGAGTATGCTATTCTGGTTGTCCTGATTTTTCCCCCTTTGCCCCCCTCCACACAGCACGTCTTACTCCCTTAGGCAATCCCCATACCATTGTTCATGTTCTTTGGCTACTCCATTTCCTATACTGTACTCTACATCCCCATGGCTATTCTGTAACTATTTATTTGTATTTCTTAATCTGCTCCCCTCTTCACCCATTTCCTCACAACCCACTCCCATGTGACAACAGTCAAAATGCTGTCCATATCCATGATTCTGTCTCTGTTGTTCTTGTTTGCCTAGTTTGTTTTTTAGATTCAATTGTTGACAGATATGTATTTATTGCCATTTTATTGTTCATAGTTTTGTTCTTTTTCGTGAATAAGTCCCTTTAACATTTCGTATAGTAATGGTTTGGTGATGATGAACTCCTTTAGTTTTTTCTCTGGGAACCTCTTTATCTGCCCTTTGATTCTAAATGATAACTTTGTTGGGTAGGTCAATGTTGGCGGTAGGTCCCTGCTTTTCATGCCTTTGAATATTTCTTGCCAATAACTTCTAGCCTGCCAAATTTCTTTTGAGAAATCAGCTGACAGTCTTATGGGAACTCCCCTGTAGGTAACTAACTGCTTTTCTCTTGATGCTTTTAAGATTCTCTTTATATTTACCTTTTGGTATTTTAAATATGATGTGTCTTGGAGTGTGCCTCTTTGCATCCATTTGTTTGGGACGCTCTGTGCTTCCTAGATTTGTATGTCTATTTTCTTCACGAAATTAGGGAAGTTTTCGTTCATTATTTTTTCAAATAGATTTCCAATTTCTCGTTCTTTCTCTTCTTCTGGCACCCCTGTAATGCAAATGTTGTAACTCCTGAATTGTCCCCGAGGCTACTTACACTATTCTCATTTTTTTGGATTCTTTTTTCTTCTCGTTGTACCGATTGGTTCTTTTGCTTCCTTATGTTCCAAATCATTGATTTGGTTCTCACCATCATCTGCTCTACTGTTGTTTCCCTATAAATTGTTCTTTATTTCAATTAGTGTATGCTTCGTTTCTGACTGGATCTTTTTTATGCTGTTGAGATCCTCGCTAAGTTCCTTGAGCATTGTTAAAACCAGGGTTTTGAACTCTGCATCTGATCATTTGCTTATCTCCATTTCGTTTAGCTCTTTTTCTGGAGTTTTGATCTGTTCTTCATTTAGGCTATTTTTCTTTGTCTCTTCATTTTAGCAGCCTCCCTGTGTTTGTTTCTGTATATCACGTAGAGCTGCTCTGACTCCCTGTCTTGGTAGCGTGGCCTAATGTAGTAGGTGTCCTGTAGGGTCCAGTGGCACAGCCTCCCCTGTCACCCAAGCTGAGTACTGAAGGTGTGCCCATCGTGTGGGCTGAGTACACCTTCCCCTTGTAGTTGAGCCTTTGTTGCTGTTGGTAGGTCACTGGGAGGGATTTACTCAGGCTAGTCAGCTGCAAGGACTGGTTGTGTCCACTGACCACCAACCTCTGCCCTCATGGAGGATCAGCTGTGTAGGGGCAGGGTGGTGCTCCAACGTGGTCTGTAGCTACGGGGTGCTCCACTGGGTGCACAGGCTCCGGGGTTTCCCAGCTGATGCAAGCCAAGGCCAGCCCCTACCTGTGTTTTGCTTGGGGCACCCTGCCTGAGCTATAAAGCAGTCTGAGATTTGTGTTCGTTATTCTGGGTTTGGAGATTCCCAGCCAAAACCAAGCTATGAATCTAGGCTGGCTGCTTCTAGTGTTGGGCCTAGGGCCACTTAGCAAGAGGTACAGGGGCTGGGGCTCACTGAGGCCCACTGTTGCTTATTTGATACATTTAGGAAGTTATGAAGCATGAGCAAAGACTAACCATATGGAAAAGTCATGGTTAACAGTTTGGGTAGGCCCATAAGCTGGGTGGGACAGAGTCTCAGGGGATCTTCAGGGCCAGGCAGATAGTGTTAGCCAGGTTGATGGATGGCACCGACCTTCTGGCTCTGTTGCTTTGTGGGGTTAGGGCTCAGGAAAGGGACAGTGGCCTCTGCCTACCTTTCTGTCTGGGAGAAGGCTGTCCCCCAGCTCCTGCTTGATGCCAGACACTTCAGCTTTTCCCTCTATGCCACCAGTGCCTTTGAAGCTGCTACCCCCGGTGCTGTAGCTCAGAGGGAGCGAGTCTGAGTTAAGTCCATGTGTGGGTTCTTTAAGGGGAACTGTTTGTGACTCCAGAAATTTCTTCCACCGACTCAATCCCCACTGGTTTTTGCAACCAGAAGTTATATGGGCCTCTCCTCCTGGCACTGGAAGCCTGGGCTAGTGGGCCTGGTATGGGGCCGCGACTCTTCACTCCTGAGATACTCCTCTTGCATTTTTATCTACCACATGTGGATGTGGGACCAGCATCCTGTTCCATATCTCCGCCTCTCCTACCAGTCTGGATGAATGTGGTTTCTTTAGTTCTGTAGTTGTCAGACTCCCATTAAACTCAATTTATATGATGGTTCTGAGTGATGGTTGTTTTATATTTTAGTTGTAATTTCAATGTGGTTGTGTGAGGAGGTGAGCCATCTTTACCTTTACTGCCATCTTTAGTGGAAGTACGCTGCTCTCAAACTGCCACTTTTAGAAGCTGTCCATATGACTGCTACTAGCCTATGTTACCATTTCTAACCTTTCTGGGCTGGGAAATCAAATACCTAAGCAAGAATTTAATAAATAAATTAAGACTTTACTGCACATTTTTTTAAAGTACCATAGGAAACCTTCTGAAGCATTTTTCATTTCTTTTTATGTTCAGGCCTACCACAATCTGACCTCAGATGAGGACAATGCTAGGGATTGAGGGCAGGTGGTAATTGTGGCTCCTGCCTATTAGTAGTTCCATATACTTTAATTTTCTGTTTTCTCCACTTTGTAGGATCACCAACTATACAGTCTGTCCCATGAATAGGTTATGGAGCTGTTCATTCTATGACTTGGAAATCTAAGTGAAATTCTTAACTTATTCTCTCATCCCCCTTCATGGAGTCTTATTCATCAATTTAGTTAGAGTTTCACCCTGGTCTCTGATTTCTTCCTGAACATCTAGCATGAAAAGATGGCAGAGTAGTAATATAGATGAGAAAATAGGTTAAACAAGAAAACCAGGGTCTCTTCTACTATGGTTATCAGGCAGGTATACCAAAAAAATTGATTTGATTCTGTAGTCTCTACAAGTTTGGGAAATATTTGATGTAATGGGAAGAAACTCATGAAACAAATACTTATATTACTTACGTATATATGAAAGGAACTTAAGAAAATATATCAAAATTGATTTGGTCAGTTTTCTTCCATAAATTTCATTTTTGTTATAATTTCAAAATGTTTAATTTTAAAAATTTATATTTCTGGAATATTTCAAGATTTAAGCCCATAGGAAGAAGTAAGTAACACTGACCAAGTTTGTCACAGCAAATGTGCCACCTAAATTCCTAGCTGGTACCACAGACCAACAAATTCTTGCCCTTTTTCCAATTTGCCTCTTAGAAGAACTCTTCTTGCTTTTTAATCCAAGTTATAGTATAATATACTCTAGATCACTTGGCCCAGTAGCAGTAATTCTAAGCATTAGGTCTTTTCCCTAGAATTCTACACCTTAATTGTAGAATTTAAGATAGGGAATGAGATCTTCTGGAGGACAGTAAAAACTCTTTAAATTTATTGTTTTTCTTTAAACCCTTTTTGTCTAATATGATCATTTTCTCCCTAAGTAAATTGATTACACCAAACCTAATTTCAGTTAACCTCAGCCTCTCAGATTATTTATGACGAATTATATATGTCAAAGTGGAAATGATTTGGGACTTTCATCTGTGTGTAGCTACCCAAGTCATACACTGAAACTTGTTTAAAAAAGAAATGAGATTCTTTTCCTTCCTGTCATTTCCTTTTCTAAATATAAAGTCTAGATTCCACAGAAGAATGACTTCCTAGGCTTTGTAACATGGTACCTTTCTTCTCAATTAAATAATTAAGTTTTGCTCAAACATGGAAGACTGATCTCTTGTCCTTAAGATCATTTTATGTTTAGTGTTTTAGCCTTAAAATGTTATTTCCACTTCAGACTCAAGCTTCTGGGTCAATTTTAATCTGCTACCCAGCATCCTTCCTTATACTTTGTACAGAAATATTGCCATTAAGTAGGCTTTTCTGCCATTTCCAGTAAAGGCTATCAAAATCATACTTGCACAAAGACCTATATAGAACTCACCTCATTTACTTCCCATAGGTTTGTTATGGTTATTTCTGTTAATCAGAACTTTTTTTGCCTTCAAGCAAGCCAAACAGTAAATAGTACAAATGTAACCCTGAAGTGATTGGTTTTCCTTAACATTTTCCTTAGGAAAAACATTGAGTCTTCTCTTCTTCTGGGACCTTTTTTCCACTTCTTATTAGCTTAGAAATGAACCTTACTTCAGCCCAGTTATCAAAGCATTCTGGTTTCAGTCAAGTAAATTTAATTTTAACACTTAGTAATTTAAGTGTATTTCTATAAATCCAATCTAGTAGTCAATTCTTAGTCCCCTCTGCCAGGTCTGTTGCCAGTGATATGAGTAATTATAGCAGCTGATTATCTAATTTTCTGCTACTTTCTGTTGACTGGTTCACTAAGTTAATTATTGTCACCAGGGGTGAAGGAGAAGGAGATGGGGTGTATAAGGAAAAAGTTCAGTCCTTGTTTTTATACTTAAATATTATAATTATTTGGTTGGGAGTGGGAAGCTATTTTTTCTGGAGGGGTAGAAAATATTATAATGACATTAGCAATGATGATTCCCAGTGAGAGAAAGCTATTTTGAGTGACCTCCTCACTTATTACCAATCAACACTTGATAAAGCCCTGAGAAGATTGTTTTTGCAAATATTTACTATTTTTACATCATGTTGATTTTTTAGTGAGCTGTTTTGTCCCGGCACTAACCCTTTATGAACGGTTGAATCTGATAGTGGTGTGCTGTTATACACACACCTCTTTCCAGCTCCGAGTTGAGGGACTTTACCTAGGTAAGAGTACTTATACCATGAAAACCAACATATTAGTGTTTTGGGGTTTTTTCTAGAAAGCCAGCTTACTTCAGCACACCACTGATTAAAGGTCACCTAAAACTTGGCAGAAAAACCCTAGCATATCTTATGGATAGTATTTCTGCTTAAAAATATTTCATGCGAAGTTTGGAGAGAAAACTAAAAAGAAAGACATTTATGCAAGAAAAAGAATGCTTTGAAGGAACCTAAAAACTGTACTTCTAGAAACAAATATATGTTTGGTAACTAAACACAAAAAGTTAAAATCCTGTGATTTCAGCCTGAAGTAGTTCTTTGAGACTAAAGGCTATCTTTATCTTCAAAGTGAAGTAACTATAGTAATAATTGAGAATTCTTGGAAATGCATTGATTATCTCACAGTAGTTTTTCTGGACCTTTATGTTTATGTCATTAAGCTTTGGCATTAATAGAGTCTTTTGAGTCAAGTCCTGGTAAGGCATCAGTTCTGTCTAGGTTGAGTAATACAGAAAAACTAAGGTCTCAAAACCAGGGACCAGTTTAGATACAAAGCACAATCAGGGAATTGCCGGATTATCATTTGGGAGAGGTGGGGCGTTTTTTTAACAGGCTTCACAAATGTGTGTGAAATGGACTAAGTCCTCTTAAAGGGGTTCTGAAACTGTGTTCCAATTTAAGTCTGAACAGGAATTAAGAATAACTCAAAGTGAATTCGATCGTCAGGCAGAGATCACCAGACTTCTGCTAGAGGGAATCAGCAGTACACACGTGAGTGATTATTTTTTGGAAATTCATTTGGAACAAAAGACTTTCATAGTCCTAAGGCATTTTGGAGAAGAAAACCTGAATTTCCTTTTTAGTCATTTATTAGAGTAACTTAAACTGTGGCACTTTCTTTGATATATGAAAAAATATTTTAAATTTTTGTTTACATCTCATCACCTAGTTCCCTCACCATAATCAACCAGTTGTTGGTTTTTATTGGCTAAACAGTTTGTTATTACACAGTTGACCAGGATCAATCTTAATAAGCCTAGTACTAAATTACTAAATACTAGTGATTCTCCTTAAGTACAGTGTTGTATTCTGTTTCCCCTTATGATTTACCACCTTAAATAGATTACAGAACTAAAAAGTGACTATCTTTCCTTTACAGGCCCATCACCTCCGCTGCCTGAATGACTTTGTAGAAGCCCAGATGACTTACTATGCACAGTGTTACCAATACATGTTAGACCTCCAGAAACAACTGGGAAGGTGGTAATTTCCTTTTCACACATGAAATTCCTGATAAGAGAAGAAATTCAGACTTTTGCATATAACCTAATAATAGAAGGGAAGATGAAAAAAATTAAAGGCTTTTATTAGCTTGCTTAAAATCAGATTTTTTAAAAGGAAAGTTAAGTATCAGACTTCTGAAGTTACAAAAACATTTTGAGCTCTTCTGGCACAGAAGAATATTGACAGGGATGAGAAGGTAATTTAAGTGAATGTCTTTTTAGTCTATATAGAGAAAGCTTTAAAAGTGTTTGAAGCTGACTTTTTTCTTGAATGTCTTTGTAGCTGGTTGAGGGAGGTAAAGTAAATTGACACATAGTTGCCCCTAGAGATTAACAAATTTGTACTTATTCATTACTTATTTGTTCACTGCTTTTTAAAAAGGGGTTTTACAATATTGTATAAGACTTGGAGCCCATCGATATTATTTTGAGTGTAATAGTATACATTAACACAAGATGATAGAATGTAAAGCATACAGCTCATTCATTCAGATATTTACTGAGCATCTGCCAAATATCTACTCAATATTTAAAGTTCAGATATTATTGAACTATTCTATATCAGGAAAACTTAGCAAAAAGAACTGTCAAAATTGCTGCCCCTTATATTATAAGCCGACACTGGAAATAAAATGATGTATAGGACAAACATAGTCTCTGCTCTCATAACACAGGACATGGGTGGGCAGGCCATGTGATAAGTGGCAAGATAAAAGTTCAAGTTACAGTGAGGGACATCTAACTGTGACTCAGGTGGTTCTAGCAAAGTTTCACAGATGAAATTATTTTAATAGACATAAACTAGATGAACAAAGGGGCAGGGATATATGAGGGGAGACCCCAAAAACCCTGGAATTTATTTATTAAAAATTGTGTATTTATTCTTAGATGTTTAAACTTCAGTCACCTTCAAAGTACTCTCCATTTGATACAATACACCTATCAAGACATTTTTTTTCCACTTCTCAAAGCAGTTTTTGAACTCATCCATTTTGATGCCTTTTAGTGTTTCTGCCATTTGTTTCACCTATTCCACATCAGCAAAACTTTTCTTTTTGAGGCCTTATTTCACTTGGGGAAACAAACAAACAAACAAAATTAGCTCAGAGTGAGATCGGGTCGGGTACAGGGGTCATGCCATTTTTGGTCAAACACTGCTGAATACTCAGCATTGTGTGAGCCAGGGCGCTCATAAGTCACCCACCATGAAATGGGCAAATACATTGAGTCTTCAAACACAGCTTCTCAGAACACCACCAGCTGGTACACTGATAACATGGGTTCCTAGAACACTCACCTAGCAGGGGAAGCCTGTACCTCAAGGGGCAGCCCTCCAGAAGATAATTCCAGGTTTTTCTGGGTCCCCCTTCATATATTCCAGGCAAAGGAAGAATACAGGGTAGGGCAAAAGTAGGTTTACAGCTGTTTGTATGGAAAATAACACAATAATTAATAATAATATAAGAATAAACTGTCACATACTCAAAACTGTATGTGTATAAAAGGGGCAGAGAAATGAGAGTTTGGCATGTTCAGGGAACTAACACTAGTTTATTCTTGTTGAAGCATAATATTCAAGTTAAGAATGGGACGAAGCTAAAAGAGTGAAGCAGGGCCATGCCAAGAATGTCCTTTAAACTAGGTCACGTAAAGAGTTTAAAGATTTATATGCAGAGGAACTATGAAAGCAGGGGCATGATGTGTAACATTTGAAGGAGGAATATCAAGAGAAGTTATTGCAAGGAATAAAGCAAAAAATGACCTTATAACTTTGGTGTGCCTTTCTGCATATTAATCTTTCAAAATTAGAACAAAATCAGGCACATTTACAGAATCGGTTTTAGATCTTAAATATGAGGTGTAGCCTAATACCAGTAGTTATCCTAATAGGATTTAGAGAAGGATTTACACTTCTATTGTATTTGAAGTTTTGTCAGCAGTATTAATCTCTGAAAGCAGAATACTACTTTCTTCCCCACATCATTACAGCCATTTTAAGCCAGGAACGCTTTAGTACTTCCTTTTCACTTTGTCCAAATACCCTGGGAATGTAGCAAAGGGGTTACTATTGTTACCATTCATACTTGCTTTCTGCACTTAAAGCCACACAAATGCTTGAAACTCAGCCTTTCAGACAAAATCTAGTTATTGCTGCACTTCAGGATAAGCTCAAACATTACAAAGTGAAACTAGTGCTACTATTCTAGGCAATTACATCTTGCTTGTCTTTCTACCCTCAAAGAATTATATTCCTGGTAATGACCACTGATAGAGAGTGGGAGAAATTTTAGGCCTTTAACTTGTTGCAGGTTATGCTTTTTAAGACAGTATATAAAAATACTCAAATGCAGAACTTGAGAGTCACCCAGATCCACACTAACCAAGAGCTATTTCGGAAGAGTAGAACCAGGTCGTCCTGCCAATGACTCTAATAGCAGTGTTGTTGGTAGTAACTGAATAACAGCAATCACTTAGGGCTTTTTTTAGACATCGCATATGTAATAATGTCATCATCCTCACACTAGTGAGGTAGGTATTATTATTATCCACATTTTACAGAGGAGAAAACAAACAGGAGTCAAAAGAATAGTAAATGTATATTATTTTTAAATAATTGGGAGTTCTTAACATACCAAATTACACCAGGACGTCTGTAATTTTTTAAATGTTTCAGTTATAGTTCCTGGAAGGTTAAAAAGGCCTTTCAGGTTTTTTGTTTGGTTAGTTACCTGGTATGTTTTTGTTTTTTGTTTTTACCATTAATTCCCCAGAATTGACATAGGTAGACCTTAGTAGCTAAACAAAGGCTAAAGATACTAGTAAATTTGGTTAGAGACTTTAAAAACCACTTTTGAGGGGAAAGAAGGCTCTTCTTTTCAGTCTTCAGAAATGGGTATATTTAATCACTGCCAAGGACTAAGTTGACTCAGGAAGGGAGAAATGTGTTAACTTTGGAGTGAAACCTGAATTAGAAATTCATTCTTTTTGTTATTAGAACCCTTTTATCCATCAGAGAAACATTTGCTTTTAATTTTTAAAAATGTATTATTCTAAGCATAAAGGATACAATATAAATGAAACAGACCAAATTCCTACCTTTTTGGAACCTACATTTTATTTGGGGGAAGAGGGGAGTAGAAGATCAGTGTATATGTGAGTTATATAGTATATTAGAAGGTGTAAATGCTATAGAGAAAAATACAGCAGGGGAGTACCTTGGTTAGGGGTAGAGATTTGCAGTAGTCAGGGAAGACAGACTTAGATACTGTAAGAAAACAAAGTATACAGACATCTGAGAGAAGATGCTCCAGGAGGGGCACAGCAAGTACAGAAGCCCTGAAGCAGGAACATAGCTGGTATGTTCAAGCATCAGCAAGGAGAGCTCAGCTGGAAGTGAATTGAGGGTACAGACCCGAAACCCATAGGACTTTGGAAGCTACTGTTTAGACTTTGGCCTTTAGTCAGAGATGAGGATCCTTTGGAGGGTTTTGAGCTGAAGCGCGTGACATTATTTGTTTTTAGCCTCTTACAGGATCATTCTTGCTGCTGTGTTGAGGATAAGTGCTAGAGAGCAGGGTAGAAGCTGACAGACCTGTTCAGAACCTATAGAATGATGTAGTCACTCAGGAGATGATGGTGGCCTGGGTCAGTGTGATGGTGGTCACTGTGGCAGAAATGGTCAAACCCTGGCTGTGCATTTTAAAATAAGAAGAGCCGGCAGGATTTGTTGACAGAGCTCATGTGTATGAGGCTTAGAGGAGTCAACAATTATTGCAAGAAGGATAAACTAGACATGGCACACTTCGTCATTAAAATATTAACATCCATAAGTCTTTATCCACAGTGGAGGTTGGTAGAAAGTAAATGCTGCCATCAAGTGGTGATATTAGGAGCTTTGGTCACTTGGAAATAAGTAATTAGCCATTTTCTTTTCAACAGTTTTCCATCCAATTATCATTGTAACAACAATCAGACTTCTGTGGCACCTGTACCATCTGCTTCATCAAACGTGATTGGGTCTTCTGCCTTGACTTCAACAAGTGGCCTAGTAATGACCTCTCCTTCCAACCTTATTGATCTTAAGGAGGGCAGTGGCAGCAGGAAGGCCAGGGTTCTCTATGATTATGATGCTGCAAATAGTAGTGAATTATCGCTTCTGGCAGATGAGGTGAGTACTGTGGGTATAAGAAGAAAATTGTATTGTCAATTGACGTATCTTCTAGTATTATAACAAAATGCAAATTCCTCATTCCTTATTGGACATAGTTTATCATGAATGCTTTCATAGACTTCAGGTGGTTATAACAACATTTTATGGAACTTTAACTACTATTCTTTAACAAAATAGAACAACACAAATATTTAAAGCTTTTCACTGATAAATAACTGGAAGATTTCAAAAACTGCCTCTAAAAAAATCATTTAACTTTCAGCAGAATTGACAATAATGTTTTAAGTCCTTTGATAGTGAATAGTTAAATTAAATACAAATCTGATCAGTTTTCTATGTGTTTACTTTTTAACATAGTAACTGGAAATATTTTTGTTTCATAGGTGATCACTGTGTTCAGTGTCGCCGGAATGGATTCAGACTGGCTGATGGGGGAAAGGGGGAATCAGAAGGGCAGGGTGCCAATTACCTACTTAGAGCTGCTCAATTAAGTAGGTGGACTGTGGAGAGGTTATCCATCATGGCACCGTATTTATATTCAATTAACTCTAAATAAAACAGGTTTAGTATCTTCCATGTTAATGTCTTAAGAGACTGAAAAGAGAATACCAGCCATCAGAAAACGGCTTTCTGCCAATAAACTTGCATGGTAACTATTTCATTACAGAATCTATGTTAGAGCTTTCGTGCCAAGAATGTTTTCTTACAAAATTCTCTTTCTACTGAGGTTTCACTAATAAGCAGCTTCTACTTTTGAGCCCCAACATAAAGCAGAACTGTTTTCTACTGAATTTTTCATTAATGGCAAGCTTTTTCTTTTGTGTAAAATAAATTTATTGTGAATTGATATCAGTGACTCGTTTATTAGGTATAGCCAAAGAATAAAATTAAAACTTGTTTTTAACTGTTGGTTTCAAAAGACATCTAAGATATAAACTTCTTTTATGAAGAATATGTCTCTGAATGTTTCCATGAACAGAAATGCAATTATACCATGTTTACCTTGTTTTCCAACAGAAATTGAATGATTTTAGTACCATAATTTGGTGGGTTATTTGGGGTTTTTTTGTTTATTTTATTAAACACTACTGAATGATTTCTTTTAAACTTAAGAACAACTAGTCTTTGAAAAGCGTTACCATACTTCTGTGGTGTATTTGCAGTAAAGATTTTAAAACATCTGGGACAAGTTTAGTTCACTGAGCAATGTTTTAAGACTGTTCAGTTGGCGCAGTTTAATACATGATCAGAATTAGACTCATTAAGAACATACTGCAGTACAGTAAAGAGAACTTATTCTTACTGAACAGCAAATCTTTATAAAAATACAGGGTACTGCAACTCCATCATAAATTGTATACAAACAATCCACTTTTGGTTACTCTGAGCCTGCTAATAAAATATTGAAAATTTATTAATGAACTTAGGTTATCTCGATCAGGACCTCTAGCTTTGAAACACATGCCAGTGAAATGATTAGCGACCCACTTTGAGTCAGAAAACTTATGTGGACCATTGCTATGAATCAGCAGATTCATGTTAGGACTTCTGTTGTCATTCTTATTCATTCATAAATACTTGTTGAGATCCAGGTACCATGTTGGTCAACTGGGGATACTTCCCTGAACAAGATGCAGAATCAGCGTGAATGACAGGATAGAGGAAATATGGGGGACTGTGTGCTTGGGAGCTTTGGGAGCCACCAAATTCAGATTCGATGAGTGGGAGATGGTTTAGAGAGGAAGTGTTTCAGAGGGAAAAAAAGATGTGCCAGGCCTAGAGCCAAAAGAGTATAGCACATTCTGATAACTAAAAGTAGTTCATTCAATCAGACTTACTACATGTGAAGTACAAAGATGTAGCTCATGTCTTCAGGGACTGTTAATGTAGCAAAATGATAAATACTTAACACAAAAGGATGTTTGAAAATGGTGTTTAATGGTTCCTAATAAGAACTTGGTAAACATTGATAATTTAGTTCACAGTACAAACTTTAACAGTAGTTGTTACCCTTTTGTTTCGGTGCTGTGAGACAAATTCCTCTGTGATACTATAGTGGATAGGACACTTTGATAACACCAAATTGCTGTACTCTTAACCCCAAAAGCTGCTGAAGCTGGTTAACTAGCTGTTGAACCAAGTGAGCAGATTTTTTACCCCCAGAAAGGGAGTACTACAGACAGCCTAGCTGTCTGTGATGCTACGTGAGTCCAGATACAGGCTTTAAAAGGTCACACAAAAAAATTCAGGTCAACTTAAGCAGAAACTATGAATTAGTTTTATAGGAAGTAGAGTAAAAAAGGGGAAAGAGTATGGACGCTGGAATGGAATGGTCCTGGATCCAGATCCAGTCTTCTCACATACTGTGCTCATTGACCTTTGGTTCAAATCATGTATAAACTGCAATTTCCTCATTAGTAAAATGTGGATAATTATGCCATGCTAAGGTTATTATTATCTGGTATGTTGGGCAATTTTTAGGGAAAGTTTTGGCACATAGTAGAAACATCCTGTAAGTACCAGTTTCTCTTTATTTGCCCTTGTAGCGCCCTGGCCTACCAATACGA
Source organism: Mormoops blainvillei (assembly GCA_004026545.1). NCBI lineage: Eukaryota > Metazoa > Chordata > Mammalia > Chiroptera > Mormoopidae > Mormoops > Mormoops blainvillei. The sequence goes on along the minus strand of PVJD01002624.1, from coordinate 123,752 downwards.
GGCCTCATTTATGACTGTGCCCGAGATACCTCTTTTATACACATGATTGATCTCTTCTACCCCTGTCCTCTACCTTCTTTAAATCAGACTCAGATATAGTTTAACGTCACCACAATCAGTGTGAGTTTTTATCAGAACCTTCTGCTTCCCAGTAAGTGAATGATTACAGTAACCCAGTAATGTACCTTCAATAATGTTAAGGTTCAGAGGCTTCTTGTGCCTATTGTCTATCACAAATCTACCACAACTTGTGGACTTGTTCTTCTGTTTATTGCTTTTTATTTTAATGGGGTTGTGTGTGATTGGTTGTTTGGGGGAGGGGGAGTTGGTTGGTTTTATTTTGGTTTTGGCTTATTTTATAAAGTCATAGGTTTAATTTTTACTCAGGTAAAGGCCCAGAAATGTTCTTAGGCATGGAAGAAAAGCTTGGGAAGCTTATTAATTCATGGTGCAATTTAGAATTATTTAAATAAACTCTGTGCCTCTGAGCTTGGGTGTAGTATATGCATTTGAAAAATATTCATGTGAATAAAATAAACTTGGAAATAATTGTAGGTTCTTTTACAAACAGAAACATAAGTGATTGGATTGTCTCTACAATTGTTCTCAAAGTAATCTAACCTAAAAGTCCATGGTGTTAGTTTTTTTTATGGTGCTAATTAAAACAATTCATATTGTAGGAGATTAGGTCCCAAAAATGGGAATGTGCCTCCCGCTGGGTAACATGAGAAATAAGAAATCTGAATCCAATGGGTAAAAATCCATCCTCATAGTCTGCTGTTACCCTCCGCCAGAACAAACGAACAATATGAGTGTAGGAACTGGTGCTGGGAGGACATTTCTGAGATAGACTGTGGGGAAGGCGATGGAGCGCAGGACAAGAAGCAACAGCTTTGTTTACTTAGGCTCAACTTAACTGCATGCTCTGTTGACAGGGTTCCTCAAAAGTCTACTGTGCCTCCCAAATGCCTGAAATTTTTAAACATGTTACCTGGGTGAAGAGCCATAATAGATGGGTGGCTTTGCAATTTGACCCACAGCCAACTTTGTCTCAATCCCTTCTCCAGATGAGTAAGTAGCTCTTACCTCATGAGACGCAAAAAGTAGGGGAGGGATTTTGAAGAGCACACCTGCCCTTTCTTCCACATTGTCCTAATTAGAAAGTCTACTCAGCAGGGCAGTGGTTCTCAGTGTGAGACCCCAAGATGGGCAATGTCAGCATCACCTAGGAACTTGTTAACAATGCTAATTCATATTTCCAAGTACTTTTTTACCTTTATTTGTACTGATATTTTTGTCTTCAAGGGGCCATAGAACTAGTCTTAGTTTTTCGTGCAACTTTTTTTTTTAATCCTCACCCAAGGACAGTTTTTTCATTGCTTTTTTTTTTTTTTTTTTTAGACGAAGGGACGGGGAGAGAGAAACATCAATGTGTTGCCTCTTGCAGGCTCCCGGATTAGGGAATCAAACCCGCAACCTTTTGGTGTAACGGACGATGGTCCAACCAACTTGGCCATACTGGCCAGGGCTCATTCTTTAAATTCTAAGACAAAAACCATCTTGACTGTGTTCTAGCACTAATCAGAATTATATAGTTAGAGTTATAATTTATTTGTTTAGTATATATCGATCATTTCAGAATATAGGCTCTCTGAAATAGAAACCATAATTCTTTTGGTGACAGTTTTAGCGCAAGACCTAGTGCATAGTATACACTTAATTAACATTTGTTGAATGAAAGAAAACAATGGAATTGCTAAGCTTTATCCAAGGTCTACTGAATCAAACCCTGGGGGTAGGACCTCGCAATCTGTTTTTACAAGGCACATGGGTAATTGTTCCACTGTGAAGGTAGAGAACAAAGAAAACTTGCCTCTCACCTGCAGGCCTATTATCTGACATGCCTGAGAAATTAGTGCCTTTTTCACCTGCACCAAAAACTGCTGTCTTAAGTTTAGGCTATATTATAAGTGGGTCTGAAGGTAGGGAAATGCTTAGCTAAGTAAGGGAAATACTGCTTGGAATGCCAGTATTTAGTTGCTGTGGGGTCTTACAAGGAATGAATTTCTTAGTCTGAAGAAGGGTAAGCACCACTACCACCCACGATTCCAGGCAGGACAGTGGCAATGTGACATCCAAGCACCCTGACAAACCACTAAAGTGGATCAGACTAACAGGTGCATCTCTGTGACTCAGGTTGCTAAGCTCTGCTCATTCCCACTTCAAAGGAGACTTTTTAAGAATTGTTAGTACTTTCTTAATAGTGCAAATCAGATGTGTTAGTAAAAAGGACGAAAATGAAAATATAGTATAAAAGATAAAAATCACCCGTAATACCACCGTCCAAGGAGAACTGTTACTTAGGTCTGTAGCCTTCCAGACTCATACTTTTATAGATTTTTTAAACGGGATCAACTTGTGTATACTGTTTTGTAACTTTTTCACTTGATAATACCGTGACTATCCTTTCATGTCAAATGTGTTAACTACATCTTTTTAGTGGCTGCATAGTATTCCATCATGTGTGCCACATTTTATTAAACTACTGTTGATTTTTAGGTTGTTTGTAATTTTTCACTAATAAACTACTTTAAAGAACATTGTGTTACTAATCTTTTATGTGTTCTTAATATTTCCTTAAGAATGAATGCTTGGAAGTAGAATTGCTAGTGGGGGGAGTTTTAAAAAGCTTTTGTTACTGCCCCTTTGACCCTTAGAAAACTTAACCAATTTACACTTCATCAGCTGTGTATGAAATTGTTTCTTTTGGGAGGGCTTCCAACTGAATTTTTTTAGAACCTTCAGCTTAAAAATGAAAGGTAAGAGGAAGATAAAAAGACCCTGCAAAATTAAAACCAAGATCAGTCGGAGCAGCCTTAAATTGTTCTGACATTGCATCATTTACTGTTCTACCTTCTATTGTGTATTTTGTCATACTTTGGGAATGTTTGCACTATTAGCTTGCCTCTTGCTTGTATTCGGTCTTTTGCTAAAATGGTAGGAGCACAATCGTAAGTAGACTGCAACCTTGTGATTTTGATGCAGGCTTACTGCTGGTGTTAGGGAGCATGGCCACAGCAGGGAAAGTAGAAACTTGGAGGGCAGGCAGAACACTAGCTCTCCCACTTCGTTGCCTGGCTTTGTGTCAGTCAGTCTCTTTGAGACCGTTGGCTTCTCTCTAAAGTAATATTGTAAGCCTATGTCATAGGGTTGAAAGGATTAGTCACATTATGGACAAAGTGCCTGGCACCCAGTAGACAATAACTGACTAGGATTTCCAGCTGAGTGTGTTAGAGCAGTTGCTCTTAACCTCTGTGGAGCAAACGCCACTGCCATGGCTGAATGAACTCTGCCTTGATAGCTGTCACAGCAAATGGGCATTGCCTCGTACATCCTGCTGCACCTACAAAACCTAGTTCTTAAAGATGTAGTCTCACCTTACCACACTCCAGTACTCAAGTAACCAAACAAGGCAAAACTCCCCGACAGGCGTCCAACGGCAGACTGTCAAAGTGATCATCGTTCTGAAATGGCGAGCTGGATGTGGCAGCTGTGATAACCAGACACACAGGGTTCAGCCCAGTAAAGGTCACGGTAAGTTCCAATAGCACCTCCAGAACTAGAGAGCAGAACCGATTAGTCAATATGAAAGAAGTTTATTTAGAAAAGTATCTGAGTTCTAAAATCAGCTCAGCAATACTTCCAAAAAATAGGCCTTTGGGGTTAACACCTAAGTATTCATAGCAGACAAAGCCCCAGATACCAACCCATTTTCACATCTGGAGGAATGCTAAGTTTATCAGCATCAGATTTTTTGATCATTACTTGGAACTACTCGGCCAGTAAAAGGTGAGTACTAAAAAAGTTTAAAATGGGTGAAAATAAGGAAGGCCCTACAGGAAGGCTCCAGGTTTGTGAGAATAAAACAAATGATTGATTGTGAGGTGAACGAAGATGGGTTACCAATATAAGTAACTTTTCTGGAAGCCTGACGCACTATGGTTTAGGGCACATGTTTCTGCCTAATCCCACGTTCTAGTGAAATGCGAGCTATAGTAGGTAGGCCCCAACACCCGCCTACTTTGGTGCTTGCTTGCCTTTTGTGTATAGTTTCCTATCTTCAGCTCCACCCTGAGACCTTCATTTGTTAAGAGAGCTCTATGAAGATACTCTGTACTCCCGCAGGCAGAATTCATTACTCATATATATACACATATGTAACTCAGCTACGGCATTTATAGCCTTGAACCGCAGTTGCTAACCTAGCAGAGCTCAAGGACAGGAACTTAGTGTCCCCTAACTCTCGGCATACCTAAACGGAGTTTCCGCAATCCCCATAGCTGCCTGCTGCGTTCTCATTTCTCCCAATGATCTATTAATGATTCAGACTCTGTTTGCCCAAAGAAATATTGCCCCTTTTGGACATCAATATAGAAACACATGTATACTTCACTTGAGAGTAAAGCCCAGAATCTGTCATTATTATTACTTCCCATTGACTGGTTCATTTTACACAGTGCTCAATGCTGTCTTGTACTTTGCAATACAGTAATTCATTAGGGAATGGGCTTTTTGCTGGTTCTATCTATATTTCAAGTTAATTTAGTATCGGCCACCTCTATTACCTCAGGATTGGGCTGTTAAAGCTTTTCCACATAAATGTCCTCTGTAAAATGTGCTTTCCTTCCTTTCTCCTCTCTACCTCTTCCAGGCTTCCTTTTTCCTGTACATACTCCCTCTCCCTTTCAAAAAAGTTAGGAAAATGTATACCATATAACAGAGGAGCGGAAAATGATCAAATAGGCAAAAATGCATAATAGGTCTTACTCAATTGTTATGTGTGACTAACCTGGCTCAGTTTCTAGGCGCCAAAGCAAAGAAGGAAGCAAAGCATGATCAAACTTCAAACTCACTGCTCACTAGAAGAACCAGGCCGGCCGTTCGGGTGAAGGCCAATCACTAGGGAGGACTCTGACGACAACGTCAAGCACCAAAGTACAGATAAGAGACCAGAGCTCTTGCCCTGATTCAAGATTAGTGTTACGTGACTGCTCTATTGCAGTTTTCATCAATCTGGGAGTACAAAGGAGCACAAACCCTGAAATACAATGACACTGAGACTTCACCTGTCAGGTCATGACGAAGTGGAGGGGATCCCCTTCCGTATGGATTTCTAACAATCTCTAGGGATACTTATGTCCACAAACCAATCCTCCTTTGTACCTGTCGATGGACAAGGGACTTGAGGGCCACCCACCTGCCTCATTCTGGGACATCTCACACTCCTATCGCAGTTTCCCTGCAAACTTTCTGTGGCCACTGTCAGTGTAACTAGGTTTAGCAGGCTCTAAGTTCATTAAAATCGGAAGGCCATCACTAGCCTCCGATGCAGCATTCTACAGAAGCGGGTATAGAGTGCTATTTTAATTAGTATAGTTTAATTTTAGGCACCCAATTTGCTCATGATGACTCAAAGTCTTACGGCGGTTACATGATAGAGCCTACACAACTCATGGGCACCCACCACCTCAGCAATATCATGGTGACAGGGATCATCCTCAGACATCCGTGCTTCATGCTAACCCCTAATCCACTCCCTTCTCCAGTGCCATCTACAGCCCCCAGCACCTGGCTCCCGGCTCCCTCAGGCAGGGATAGAAGTCAGAGCACTACGGCATGATGAGAAGTCATTCTTCCCTCCCTTTGACGTTCAATTAGGCCTCTCAAAGCACAAGCCCCTATGCACAAGAGCTCTTCCACTTGATGCACACAGAACCAATTCTTTCAGGAATGAGCCCCAAAAGGATTTCAGTGGAAGACAGATTCCACTCCTAGACACTTTGCCAAGCTGAAACCAAGACCCCTTCATCCCACAGCCTCCGGTGCGGGCACCAGTCTAGCCTCTTTCTACCTTCACGGTAAGTTCCCTCTTAGGGGCCATATTAATCTATCCAACAGTCTGGCTTTGATTAGAACCATGTCATAGCATCCACATTTTTTATCATATTTGAACCTGAGTGTGGAGAGCAGTAAGAATCCTATCCATTGTTAGGCTATAAAATTTCACTATTACTCTTCTACCCAGACAGAATCTAATTGCAAAATCACCTAGCATAGAAACATTTTGAAATCAAAGCAGCAAAATTTTAAATCCCAACTCTGCCATTATTGATACTGAGCAGGTTACATAACCTCAATTTCTGTTTCTTCATCTATAAAATACAGATTGAAATACCTACCTTCAAGGTTCGTGGCAAGCAGTCATTCTCAAAACACACACCCCCGCCACAATCAGTAGCATCAGCATCACCTAGGAATTTATTAGAAACGCAAACTCTCAGACCCCTAGTGAATCAGAAACAATTTGTTTTGGCATACCCTCAGGTAATTTGATGCATGCTAAACTTGGGGAACCACTGGTTTAAAGGAAACAATGCATGAAAGGGCTTGACTCAGTAATCAGCACATCCTAAGCACCTAACAATTTCTATTGTTGTTGTTGCCATCAGAATCTCTAAGTGAATGAACTACACACCCTCCAGGCAAAGTTCCATATATATTTGCCATCACCAACCTTTTCATAAGAGCTTGGCTGCTGAAGGTTTGAAGTTCTCTGATGAAAATATGAAGTACAAATCCCTATACTTTAACCAATTATGTAGAAAATGAATTGAAATAATTTTTTACCAAAAATTAACCAACTTACATCTGTATGGTCATCCTATCTGCAAAAAGGAGCACTTGGAGAAAGGTCAAGATTATTTTCAAAAAACAGTCCAGATTATGCTTGTACACATGGAAAAATGAGACGCTGAAGCCTCAGTGTTATCTACCAAGACTACCACATGGTCATTTTGACTTGAAATTTTTCAGAGCATATGTTACCAATTGCATGTTGTGGTTATAAAATAATTTCAATCATGAGCTTATAAAATGACTAAATTTATTTCATGTAAGGTCCTGATGAATGCCTCTAGATAAATTTGTTTCATAATGTAGTCCTGGGAAACTAAATGAATTTACCTTTATGTAGGGTATTTGGATATAAACCAACTACATCTTCCAGGAGACTAAAGTAATTGCGGTTTGGGAATAGTTCTTCATAAGCCATTCTTTCTCAGAGCATTTATGTAACAAGTCCAGTAGAAATTAAATTTGTGGTCATGTACCCTCAGGCAAATTATTCACTTCACCTCAAAGACCCACAACTGCTCATCTGTAAAGTCGAAGGATTACACCGGATATCTCAAAGGTCTAACTCTCGTATCCCAAGGTACTCCAAACAAGGCAAAGTTGCTCATGTTTTAATAGTAACAAAGGCTAAACCCTAAGTTATTAATTAACTTAGAGAGCATGCACTATTTAATAGGTAGTTGATGGAACCGTTTTCTTTATATTTAATTTCAGATAACAAAACTTCAGTCTAAATTTCCTAGAGGAGACTGAATGAGAGCCGGTGAGAGAGTCCCTTGGAGATCCCTCTCCCCCAGGACTGATGGAGCCGAGCTGCCCTGGGCCTCGGGGCAGCCGCTTTGCACTCAGCTTTCCCAAAAGGTTCTAATGAGCAAATTCAAACAGTGACACTCACAATCTTAGATATTATTGAGTTTTTACATCTTGAAAAAAAATGCGAACATTGATTAAGCAGTTTACAGGCATTACCTCTAAAACTGGCAAGAAGGTAAGTATCCTTGGCCCCTTTTACAGAAGAGGATACAGAGTTTAGTGGCAGAGCTAGGCCTCATTCCTTGTTTTCCCAATTTCAAAGCCCAAGCTCTTAAACTGTGTCTAAAACATACACGAATTTTTTTTTTAATCCGCATCCAAGCATGTATTCATTGATTTCAGAGGCAGAGGAAAAGAGAGAGAGAGAGAGAGAAACATCGATGTGAGAGAGAAACATCGGCCAGTTGCGTCCCTTATGTGCCGCAACCAGAGACCAAACCCACAGCTTAGGCAAGTGCTTTGACCAGGAATCGAACCCGCAGCCTTCCAGAGCATGGGACAGCGTTCCAACCGCTCAGCCCACTAGTCAGGGAAACACCAGTTCTTGTGCTCATGCTCCCCAAATATGGTCAGTGGCCCATTATTTCCTATACTCCTTCTGGACCAGTAACTTTCCTTGGGGTCAGAAAAAGGTTCTTAACATTAGGTGACTATAAATTACTGCTTAACCAACTTAAAAAAAAAAAATCTGCAAAGTTTATTAAGCCAAGTAGGGATCTTTCCTCCCCATTACCACACAGCTGACAGAGAAATTGGCCTTGGTTTAAAGCAGGGGTTCTCGAGTTCACTCCCCAGAATCCCAGGGGCAGGGATCCAGCCTCCTTGTGCCTCAACAAGCCCTCCAGCTGATTCTCATGCACATGTTTGAGAACCACCTGTTTAAAAAAAAAGAGACTAAAACTATCTTTTTTATTTTTCAGTTTAAAACTGACTTACCTGCAGAACCAATAAAAGAGAAGGACAGACCCCAAAATATTGCTGCAAACTATTTAATCGAGCTAAATTGTATAGCATTCTACTGAAACTATTAATTAAGGAGGCCATTGCTAATAAGTAATTTGGTGAGCAAGTGAAAATGCTTAGAATATAATTTTGCCAGGAACAAGGGAAAGAGCCCATGGTTTGGGAGAGTTTCTTCCAAAATTCGGCCATAGGGGAATACATGCTCTGTAAATTTGTCATTTTAAAAGGTAACAAATCCACATAATCCTTATTGTTCTTTCTAGCCAGAGTCTTAGTTTCTGAGGGGCTTCTATGCCCTACTTGGTGGGACAAGAGAACAATATTTAAAAAAAAAAAATAGGTGCCATTCATTGGCATTTATAATACGCCAGTCGCTGTATGGAGTGCTTTACACGCATTTTCAGATTTCATTCTTACAACAACACTATGACGTAGAGATTGTTGTCCTCGCTCTGCAGAGGAGACAGCTGAAGCTCAGATAAAAAACGAGGTGGTGAACCTGCTGCACTCATTTCATTGTCCCAGAGTCTCTAGAGATGGTAAATTCTCCAAGCTTTCCTCTCACTTCTCTAACACTAATCCCACCCACCCACGCTCCTCCACACCTTTGGTCCCAAGACCGCCAGGCACTGGAGGCCAGTGTTCTAGGCCTTCCCTCACAACCCAGTCCCACTTTTACTTTTCCTCACAACGATGCCCACTGTGGCTCATTTTAAGCTCAATTTCTGCAAACTTTAGCCTTCCAACTCCCAGACCGCTGATTTGCAAGGGCCACTGAGACCCAAGGACCCAGGATGGCTGGGGACAGGACTGTCTCCTGAGAGCGGAAAGAAAGGAGAGCAGCAATAATAGCAGGAGACACGGCTTCACAGAGTGTGGGAAAGTGTGTCAGCAGTGATGCTGAACGGAGAGATGCTAACCGACCAGCCAAGAGAGCCGCTGAAGACATCATTGGCCGATAGCAGAATCAGGGAAAAGTATGGTCATTTTTATAAACGGCTTATCATATCTGCCTTCCTACCATATAGGAAAACAGCTAGTGTGCAAATTATTAAATGGGTTGAAATAACTTCATGTACGCTTTGTCAGAATAGTGGCTTCTTCACTGCTGTGAGAGTGGTACACTTGAGTCTGCGGGGCACACACAGCACAACTGTCTGCTCGCTACTTCCAAGTGGGGAGAACCAGCGGTCATGCCTGTATTTCCCTAAATTAGAGAACATGAGAAGACCGAATAGAGGGACACTGGAAAGGACCTCAGAGCTGTCTTCAAGACCTGAAGACATGATTCAGTGCCTCTACCTCACCTCTGCCTGATCAGCTCCCAGCATGGCCCTGAACCCCTAATCCATGGTGACTTGTGATTTTGCCCTAATCTGTAACCTACAAGCCATTGGAGAGTTTGGACTTTTGAGACACCATTCATAGGAAAATAGCCAATATTTCCCGGCTGCAGTTCTCAGTATTTGGCTCTGCTAGCTCCAGGCGGACAACTCCTTCTGTTCTGTAATGGCTTCACGGGGCTGATCCCAGGGACTGCAGTCACGGGCAGATGCTGGCAGGGATTCCTTTGTCAGCCTTCCCCACCCCTTTCCCAGCTCCCTTCCTCTCAAAAGTCTGATCAACAGGGACCTTGCTACTTCCGAAAAAAATGAAATAATAATAGCTACAGTGACTTAAGTGCTCTCTGCATGTCAGGCACTGCGCTAAAAATGATTTACATCATTATCTCATTCTAACAACCTGTGAGGTGGGTACAGCCTTATCTCGGTTTCATAAAAGGGGAAATGAAGACTTTAAATCACACATCTAACAGAGTGGCAGAGCCTGGGCTTTGACCTAGGGCTCCCCAATTCCAAAAGCCTTGCCTTGCCCTTGATTTCTACGCTGAGGGTTCACCCAAGGAACCATTCAGCCTAACCAATGTTTAAAATGAAAGCGATCAGAGACACACCTTCTGCAATCAAGAGAGAGTGCAGCTTCTCCAGTGCAGCTAAACGCCAGCACCACCAGCAAGACCTGTGATGAATTGGCTTGAGTCCCTCCTCTCCGTTCCTGCTTTGAGCTCTCAGAGGTTAGGACTAAGAAGCTGTGAGGCGGAGGAACGCAGGTTGGCAGGGGGAAGAAGGCGGTCAAGCCTAGCAAACTGAGAATAATTAGTCTGGAGAACAGCCCATAATTTACTTCGAAATGGCCTCTGATGGTAAAGGTGGGGTGTGGGGGAAGAACCGAGAAGGGAAAACAGATGCCCCTTGACGTTTTTCATCAAAAATCTAATGAACCATACTTCATGAATGCAATGGTGTTTTATGATCTGCTTTGCAATTCTTTTAAAATGTCTAGGTCCAGAGCCAGTTCTCTCTGTGTGCTTCCATCCTGCTGCCGAAGGAAGCATCGCTGTGTTTGCCACTGACATTATTCTTTGGGGAAAAAAACAGAGCCATGATGGATGGCTCCTAAACTAACATTTGTTGTTGCCTCCCTCTGTTACATATTAGCTGAAGAGGCTTTTGGAAGACACGACAGAGACATTATATGTAAATCAATAACAATTTTTCTTCTGTATTCAACCCATGAATACTGACTAGCTAATTTTCATGACTTCTCTATAAGATAAGTGAGTTTTATTATCCTGTTCCCATTCAATTCTTCTTTAGCGTTTTAATCAGCCTAGGCAATTTTATTTTAATTCATCTCCATGAAATGATTTTTACTGGCATCCTACATTTTCATCAGATTTTCTTGTCATAACCAGCTACAGCTGGCAGAAGCAGCTAAGTGCTGCAGAGTTGGGCAGACTGATGAGGACGGATATTCGAACAAGGCATTGACGTGGGCCACCGTGGATGGTTGGAGGGGCCAGCTGAGGGGCCATGGCCCAGCTGGAAGTGTCGGGAAGAACAGTCCAGTTGGTGTCAGTACTATCTGCAAAGATGTTAGCACAGAAGAAAAGGGGGAGCCCAGGAAATAGTCACAACAGCTGAGGATACAGAGCATTTGACAGATGGATGGGATTGTCCCAAAAAGTGGGCACACCCCTTTCCCACACCGCCACGGACCGTGCCGCCCCATTAATGCCGAGCTTGGCCTTGTGACCCTCTTTGTCTAATGGATGCTAGCAGGCACATAAACAGAGGCTTATAATATGTTCACACACTGAGCTGTCCTTCCTGGGCTTGTGCCAGCACCATGAGAAGAGCCTGCCCCGGTAGCACTAGTTCAAACAGGGTGAGAGATGGTGGAGCAGACCCAGATAACACCTACAGCCCCGAGCAAGCCCGGGCAGATACACATATTGAGTGTCTACATACATAGCAAGTTCTCTGGGGCTTCGAGGCCTTGACAAGTACTATCTCCTGTGCCTGCACTACTCTTGCCTGTATTCTTGCAACAGAAAGCTCATGCCTTCTCATCCTCCCGGGCTCAACTTCAATGTCACTTTCTCAGAGACCTCTGCCCTGACTCTTCTTCAATCTCAATTACGTCCTTCTGCTAATTCTTTCTAAACACACCTGGTTCTCTTCCTTCACTGACTTGACCATAGCTTATTTGTTTATTGCTTATCATTTCCATTAGATTGCCTTCCTTGCGAGCAAGGGGTATACTTTCAACATCATTTAGTTTGAGCATAGTCCTAGCATATAGTAGACACTTAGGAAATATTTGTAGAGGGGGAATATACCAAGAACTCTGACGGGGCATGTGGCAATAACTGCTACACTGACTGTCGCAGAGCCCTTCTCTTAAGGAGTTTTGAATCTACAGGGCCAGACCAGCAGCCACTGCACAGAGGTAGACTGGGTGCTTCTTAATCCCTTTCTGACTATTGTCAGAACTGTCCAGAGGGATTGAGGCAAGGTGACCGAGTGACTATTGCTGCATAACAAATTATGCCCAAATCTAGTGGCGTAAAAAAAAATGCAGATCCTCCAGGCGGTAGATAGATAATTGTACCTATGTCGTTGCCCACCTCCTTACCTACCTTCGCTTCTTGTGGCTCTGAGGTCCCCCATGCGAGGCTCTCAGTGCCTTCTCTTTTCCCCCCTGGAAGGCAGCCTTTTCCCCTTGCAGGTCCACCTGACCCCCATAGCCCTTCATAACCCGACCTTTCCCTCCTTTCCCTCCCATCCGAACTTAACCACCCTTTGCCCTGTTTCTTTCAGCTTAAAGCAACTCTACAACAAACCAGAGAGATGTGTCTGGCTTTCAGAGAGATAAGGACCATTTGTATCTTAACAGGGACTTTCTATGCATTAAGTCTGCAGTGACAAACACATGCCAGGCTTTCACAAGGGCACTGTGGGATGTTTTCTATTTTAGAGGGCAACACAGAGACATCTGTCAGACACTGCATGAAGTTCTACAAATTAGTTATTTGGACTTGACTACTTAATAAACAGAACTCTTAGATATTTATTTTGTCCTACAAGAGCCCCAAAAAGAAATAAATGTGCTATGAACTGAGAAAGTTTGGGAAATTCTACCTTAGGCCAAAGAAATAGGTACGGGTAGTATTTGGAGAACTTTAGCAAGCTCTGGGGAGAAGTATTTGTGGGGAGAAGGGCCGCTTCAGGAGCCCTCAGTCACACCATGTAAGTGGGTATCCACTCGTCCAGTGGCTGCAGAGGTCCAGCTCTGTCAACAAGTTCCTGGTCTCATTCTAAGTGACACCTGACTCCAGGACCATCTGCCCCCTAAAAGGGCAGCCTGATCATAGTACTCCTGTGGACAGAGGGATATGCATGTAGGGATTATGAGGTTCACTGGGTAGAGATGGGGAGAGCTTGCCCTTTAAGCCCTTCTTGTTAGAGGAAATTAGTAGAAACCAGCCGGACCCTGGATCCGTTTCCATATAGCCTGACCTTCCCAGACTGTGTTAAATAGCCTCCCCTTCCCTTCTACTATCCAGATCCCATCTCTTTCCTTAAGACCCAGGGATAGTATACCTAACACTAATATGGTATTTATGTTAACTGTAATTAAACAAATAAATGGAAAAAAGACCCAGGCATATAGCACACATACTGTTTATACAGCTGAGCCGTGAACAACATGGGCTTGAGCTATGCAGGTTCACTTAAGTGGAGATTGTTCAGTTGACCTGTGCAGCTCAAACCTACGTGCCGTTTCAGCTCAACTGGTGGCTGGGAATCTGAACGTGCAAAGGGCCAACTTAAGTTATATATAGATTTTCAACTGCTGGGACAGCCAGTGCACCTACCTCCTGTATTTTTCAAGGGTCTAATGTATATAAAATATATTATATAAGTATTATATATTATATCTATATACAGATACACACGTGCACACATATGTACACATATATGCATATATATACATATATACGGGGTGTGGAAAAAGTCAGTTTATAGTTATAAGTACATAAAACATAAAATTTAATCTTGTATTGTTATTTATTAATTATTGTGTTATTTTCCATACAAACAGCTGTAAAACTACTTTTGCTTTATGCTGTTTATATATGTGTGTGTATATATATCTCCATCCTGAACCTGAATTCTCCACTAGAGTATAAACTCCCTGAGGGCAGGGATCTGTTTTGTTCACTGCTATATAACCAGTACCTATAAGAGTGTCTGGCACACAGTAAGCCTTCAATAAATATATTGAATAAACACACTGTAGTTTCATGAGAGAATTAAGTCCTAATGCCCGTCACCCACTGAATGAATTAGCTTTTCTCCCATGCATCAAGAATGGCACTTATGTCCCATTCTTGGAAGGAGGGAATATTTGAGAAAGCGGCTGGTCAGCTCACCTTCCGCATGCTGCGGTATAGATGAGGAACTGAGTTCATGAGCAAATGAATGGACGAAAGCTCCACTTCTTCCAGCCTACCTTCTCTGGCCATCCCATTGCAGGTTTGGTTAGTATGTTAACATGACTAACAAAATATTTTATTCCTGCACGGATTTAGTAACTTTCCCTGCATCTATTAAGTATATATTGGGTTGGAAATGGTTAAGAGTGAAAGGCTTCTGCCTAATGATTGGTGTGCGCTTAGGAGGGTGCTGCTCACCCATCCCTGTAAGGTGACTTTTGGGACTCCGAGTTAATGGCTCTGTAAGCAGATCCAACCTTTTAAAGATTTCACAAAGGGCACACACAATCGAGGCTGCCGTTCTAAGTACTGTCTGGTCCTGATAAGCCTGGCTGGGAACGCCCTGTTCTATCCTTTCCCCAAATCAAATGCTCTTTGAGAGCCGGCCAAGCATTTGAGACCAACCAAGCAGTACTAAGTGCATTATCTTGTCTAAGCAAAGCATGAGAAATAAATTCAGATTCTTGCTGACCTCAACAGCTTAAAAAAAAAATTCTCTGCTCTTACCTAATGTCTGGTCAATGTCCTAAAGAGAATCGTCTTCCTTCCCTTAAAGCTGTATTGAAGCTGAAGAGATTAGGCAGTAAGTTCCATTCTGTAAACATGCTGCTGCTCAATGTTCTCTGGCCATTTTTAAACCAAGCACTTGCAAAGGGAGTGGAGTTTTTATAATTAGCTCCTACCTGTGTTACCCTGGATGCTGGAGAGGCAGTTCACACAGGGCAACGCCAGATAACTGAGAAGAAAGTCGAGGTTCTCTTAGCAAGGAAGCAGGGAACCAGTAGTGTCCATTATGAAAGAGTTCATAGAAATAACAGATTTTAAGGTGAAAATAATTTTTCAAGTACTAAATAAAAGAAGGAAACAAATTATTTTTCTAGGGTTGCAGTTTCAGAATGGCCTATGTCAGCTGCCGTGACCCAATGATTATGACAGGAAAAATAATTTTTTAAACCTAGTTGTTTTCTGAAAGTATAGCTTTTTAACTACTGCATGTCATGTATGTGTAAGTTACATAATCAGGCTTCATATACCTAAAAGCACAGTGGAAAATAGTGACAAATGAGTGATTATACCCCAAGTTGAAAGTGTGAAGCTATGAACAAAGCCTCATAGCTGATCAGAGGAGAAAGCGTTTATCCTGCTGGGGGACTTGGGAGGGATAGCACGGTCCCCGGGACATAGGACTGTTGCCCCATTAGTCCCCTTTCCCTGGCCCGCCCCTCTTTGCCTTCTTATTGAATTTCTTCTGTTTATTATTTCATTCCTTTTTTTTTAACTATTAAGATCCTGTCACGTGAGAAAAGATGTGCTAAGCACTAGTGTTGCAAAGATATGTAGTAATAATCCATGTTACTGAAGAGTTTACTGACTAATCAGGGCAGAGGCCAACCTGTAAACAAGTAACTGCCACGGCATGAGAAACATACCATAACAGAAAAATTGAAATAATTTTATAGGATTTAGAAAAGGTGAGAGATTAACAGTGATTAAATCCTGTTTTGTTCATGTGCCTTAAAATCCAGATTTCTTCATGGGGCTTTCAAAGCCTTTTCTGACCTCCCCTATTGTCCAATCTGCCCTCCTTCTGCCCCTGGCAAGAATGATATTACATCTTTTCAGGCTGAGAGAAGTGGCCAGTGCTATTGTCCCTGCCATTCCAGAGACTCCTGTTCTAAGGTGAGGCTCATCACATTACCATTCTGCCAATGGACACATTTTTACAGTCTTGAGGTCCTGGCACATGCTGTCAATGTTGAACAAATGACCAGATATTTTTTTCCTGCCTTTTCAGTTTTGAGCCATTCTAGCGTGTTCTAACACCCAGCCCAGTCTCAGTTCAACAAATCTCAGATTGCTCCAGACTTGCCTAGTCCCCGGTGAATTCCCAGAACAGTTGTCTTCAAATCTTCTTGCATATTCCCTTACAATTTTTAAAAAATAGTCTAGGTACACCCTACATAATTTTAAACTGACATCAAAAAATTTTCATCATATGTCTAATTTCCAACATATTCTGTGATGCCTATAGGCTCTGAATATATTTCTGTCAAAATCTGGAAGCTGCATATTTAGTTGGTTCAATTTACACAGTATCTACCATAATAACTCGGCAAATCTGTTTCTCATTGTCAAGTCAATCATCTCGATCAGAATTACTTTCTGTGAAAAAAAGTCTTACTTTATTTTTCCATTCAAACAAGTATGTTAATGCCCACCCCTGTGACAACCATCTCAGCTTTCAATTCTAACTAGAAGATAAGTGGATGCATGGATAGATATATGGATGGACGACTAGGTAGATGGATAGATAAACAAGCCCTCAGAATCTTAGCGAGAGTTTGTCTCTTGGATGAAATAAGGGACTTCTCTCTTCAATATTTTCTGATGATGCTCATAGGACTGCCCTTGGGAGCACAGTGTCCTGGAGTTGCCCCTTTGTTTGGTGCCCTGAGTCAATCACATTCATAAGGCTTAGGATGGATGAGAGATTTATCTTTCATTTGTAAAGAAGGAATTTAAAAGAGGAGGTGGGAAGAACCAGCAGGCCACAGACTAGGCAGGAAGGAGTACAACTGGAAATTGAGGACCTAGAAAATGATTCCCATAAAACTATTTTAAGGTCCCCATGAAACGTCAGTTGTTCTCCTCCAGTGGGCAGCCTGAGGTCCCATGAGGAGGCTCAAAATCTAATTCCACACATGGATTTGGGTGTATCAGAGCATGAGAGCTTGCCAGACTGCTGATGCATATCTTGGTTTTAAGAAACTCTCTAATGGTTATACACTTAATTCCTCTAAGTTTTCTATTGCCCATTAACTGTGACTTATTTTCATTATGTTTCCTGAATGAAGGTTAAATTCCTTGAATGAAGAGGCTGTGCATACTTATTTTAGCTTCTCCTCTCCTTTCCTCTGAAAAGAAAATCCTGACCAAGGCACATCTTTCTTGGTTGAAAGTTACCTGGAAAACTACCTTGATAATTTAAGAGTGGGTTGGTGAACGTGGAAACTGATTTTGGAGTTGGATGATTTGACGTATGAATGATAGTTTAACTATAGATCTGAAGTTATTTCATGCAGCTATGAGAAAGCCTTAATAGCTTTCCCTGCCCCAACCCAGACCACATACCCCTCTGTGGAGATAGGAATATTTCTGGAAAAATACGTGTCTCGTTCCAGGCAGATTTCAGCCTTCCATTTTATGGTAATTTCCTTCTGGACTTGCTAGAAAAGTGAAAAATGCTATATTTGCTGTAGTCTATGGTAGCGGGACATGTCAAGCCATCTCCCATGTTAAATTCAGTTCAGCCACATTTCTACACTCTGTGTACCTACCAGTAAAATGAAAGAGACAGGATTTCTGCCCTCAAGGAGTTCACAGATTATAGGCGAGACTGAGGTTTATACATACAATTGAAGTTATGGTGGCTGCTGTTCCAACCACCTACCCCAGAACTGCTTAAAAGTGGTTTTCAAGAGCCATTGAAAGTTGGCCACTTGGCTTCACTCTTCTGGGTCTCACCTGGTTCTTGTTCAGTTCTACCCACCTCAATAAATATCTAAGTTCAATTCTCCCTTCAAAAGTGTGTAAGCTCTCCCTGACTCGTGTGCCTCGGTGGGCTGGGCTTGTCTTACAAGCCAAAAGGTCACTGCTTCGATTCCCAGTTGGGGCACGTGCCTGGGTTGCAGACCAGGTCCCTGGCTGGGTGTGTGAGAGGCAACCGATTGATGTTTCTCTTCCTCTCCTTCTCATTCCCTTCCCATCTTTAAAAATAAATAAATAAAATCTTTTTTTAACAAGTGCAATAAGTTCATGAAGAACTTTCCAGTTGCTCTTAAGTGTTGCTCCATGACACATTTCTGATAAATTAATCTCAAAACTACTGTATCCTGATAACAAGATACTACTTCTTACCCATTCCATAAACCAAATTCAGAGTTTTAATCTTGCACTATTATGTATATATGATGAATAAAGTATTTTAAGTGATTTTGGAAGTGTTTTCTCTTTCCTAAGGGCATGAGAGTGTTAGCTTCGGGACATGAACCTGGAGTTTTGGGACAGGCAAGGTGCTCCCAGACTTTGGGTTTGATGTAGTGACAGTTGCTACAGTTTTCACTGTCCTGTGGGCCATCTGACAGGGAGGTTGCTGTCCTTCCCACTGGGGCATCTCTTTATCCTTTGAAGGAGAGGAAGGTTTGAGGAAGTGAAATTTCCTTGTTTTAAGAACCTAATCAGGAAACGAATCAGAATACCATTTGGCAATACCTTCATGCATGATTCTCTAAGGCTAACAAAAATGTTTTGATGAAACAGGTGAATAGCTTGCATTTCCTATCTAGATAATTTTTTAAAAAAATACTGGAGTCAAAGAGTAGAAAGGAAGTATTTATGACTCTAGATATCATATATATTAAGTAAAAAGATTAGTGCCAAGGGCAGAAAGGGACATTTGCACCTGAAAGGCCTGAAACACCACGTGAATGAGCCAGAATTTGGGCCTTATTCTGGCTGACTTTTTAAAATCGAATTTATCGGGGTGACACTGGTTAACAAAATTGTGTGTGTTTCAGGTGCAAAATTCTACAACATACCATCTGTACATAGATATATCAGGTATCTTAGACTAAATTTGATTTGATTCAAGCAAAGTGGAAAAGTTGGGGTTGGGTGTGTGTATCACCTAGAAAAGATCTTAGCATTTCACCACATTAAGAGTCTAGAAACAAAAACGAGATTTCCCCCTGTCGTTGGAGGATAGATATGTGTATCTGAGGGAGAAAAGGAACGAAAGCATTCTCTTTTCCAGCACAGCAGCTGAGGAGGGGCCAGGTGCAAGCTTTGGCTGACCAGACAAGCCTTATTTATCTCCTCCCCCAATGCCATTCCGTCCCCACTCCTGCACCCCACCCTCCACCCCGACACTCTTCCCCACTCCACCCCCATTGAAAATCAGCCCAAAAAAAGTTGCTAGGATTAATGGCAAATGGATTAGAGCAGAGAGACAAGCTTCATACATTTTCAGTTTGGATCAAATTAACTCTCCTCAACTCCTCTTCCTAAAGCCCAAGGATAATCCTTCGTCACCTGCCTCCCTCCTTCCTGGGCCATGCTAATTAAAGTTCCACAGCCACAGGACTTGAGCTGGCTCTCTCTGATGGATCCTTTACTACCTCAAGCCTCTGCTTCCTAATTGGACACGCCGGTAGAAATCAATGCAATGCGACTTCTATAGGAGCAGCTGCCAAGGCCTGTTCCCCTTGCACCAGGGCCCGTCATCCCATCTCAGAGAAGATATTTTTCTGTTGTCACATTCTCAGGCAACATTTCAGAAGCTTACTCATCCTGCCACTCACTTCCCCCACCCCCATTCCTCTGTACCCAGAACAAGACATTAGGAAGGAAACATGAGAGGCTTTATTTTAACCTAATTGAACAATAGCCTTTATTTCATCTTGAGTAAGACAAATGTCCGACTTCACTTCTCACTTATTTGTAATGAGCTTCCTCTCCCAACTGTTTACTAAAGTATTAAAAAGCACTTTGCAGCACCTGCTGGTATATTCCATCAAAGAGAGTCAATGAAACAGATGAAGACATATGAGAAAGTCAGAGAGATAAGGTGCCTTTTATAAAACTTCAGGTTCCAGACCTATTAAAAAGAACTGCTCCCTCACCCCCCACCATAAATTCAGTGGGAAAAAAAAAAGAAAAAAGCCTTTTTCTTCTTGGCAGCAATGTTGTTTCTGTAGGGCAGGACAGCACCTGGCAGGTTTTCCCAGGTCAGACCAAGGTAGGTAACTAATTGCAGCCATTAACATCCAGGTGGTAAGAAATTGGCTGAATTGTGAGATCCTAATAAGCCATTAGCATCACTATCCTGGATGCACTTTCGTGGACCCTTCTCTCACCCACAGTGATGAAATTCCTGTCTGTTCCAGCTCAGGCACTTTGTCCAGCTGTTCCTTGAAGAGGGGGGCACATTCAGATGTTGATTGCTGCAAAGGTGAGCACCTGGGAGCAGACCTGCTCAGGTTTTTGACACTGAATGCTGTGTGACCTTACATGAGTCACTAAACTTCACCGTCACATAATTTCTTCCCTTACGAAGTAGGGAGGAAACATTACACTGACAAGTATGCAGTATGCGTAATGAACAGCCATCTGTTTGATGTACTGAGATTTTTATGTAAGAGTTAAGTGCGGATACTTTATAGCATTACAGCCACAATCCTGTTCATAGCTTTTATTCGACAACAATTTGAGGGCTTATGGCACACATATATGTAGTGGGAAGGGAGATAAAATATAGAAACATGAAAAGTGAAATAAAAGGCCTCGTTATATTTGAATGGGAAGTCAAATTTCTACTCCTCGTCCCAGACCCCATCAATGCCCTTTCCTGGCCACCTAAGGTGATTGTTCTTTCCATAGCTGGTCAAAGCCTTTGTACCTTCTGCCCTCATCTGCCTTTTCAGCCTCTTCTTCTAGGCTGTTAGCTTCAAAGAGAAAATACTGTGCCCTATTCATTTCTTACCCCCGGTCCCTAGTGTCACTCCTGAAACATGGTGGGCATGCAATATCTGTGCATTAGTAAAGGGATGGACTGCATAAATAAATGCCAAATATAGACCATAAGTTCTGAAAGAGGCAGTTATGCTACGGTTGGAAAAGTCCTAAAATAGGAGCCTAGGTCACCAACCAAGCTGCCATTCTATGAAAGCCCAACTTTGGGCTCCCTAGGCCTCAGTGTCCACATATGAAGAATAGGTATGTTACATACCTGAACAGAACAGGGTTATTATGAGAATTAAATGAGATGACATAGGCGAAGCACTTGCACATAAATTTTAACTTCCTTATCCTGTGCTCCTTTTCCCCTTTAATGGCTAGAACCCAGCATTGGAGTTCAAAGAGAGGCCCAAGATGCAAGAGGCAACTACACATTTCTAGGTTATTAAAGAAGTCAAAAGTCATAAACCACCGGAGTAAATAAATTCTCAGGGAGCAACAGAAGAGAAAGAGTCTGATGAAGACATTAAATTAAATACCCACAATTACAGAGGATGGTGTTGAAGAAAAATTATTCCAACTTTGGTTAAAATGATAAGAAAGACTTTCTTGGGACTGCTGCAACGGGCATCCAGACCGTCACAACAGGAGAGGTTTGGACTCAACTCCCAGTACAGTAACAGCAGCTGGGGGGCAGCTCTAAACGCGGGGAGGGGCCTGCGCGTGGGAGAGTACTAAAGGGAAACCTCAAGGGGAGGGGCAGTCTTACTGAACCGATTTAGGATTCTTCCTGAAGGCAAGCCAGGGTGACCAAGGGGATTGGAGGGGAGGGCGTGTCAGGGGGAGGAGTTCTCAGTAAACTAAGCAGGGTTCTCATTCTCGCTACAACTGGACTAGGCAGGTCATAGACAGGGCCCAAGGACCCGAAAAGAGGGCTCAGAGGAACCTAAATAAGGTTTCATCAAGATGGGAGTCTTTGTCAGAGGGGAAATCATGAGCTAAAGAAAAGACTAAAGAGGACAGTGGGCCCTGGAGGCAATTCGAGGAGAGATGGTGAAAGCTGTGGAATACAATGACAAAGTCCAGGAAGACAAAGGCTAACCCATCAATATATCCAGGAGCATTTTGGCTTCTGGGCCTTAAGTTTGAATCATTCATTAACGCTTTTTTTTTTTTTGGTTTCGTGATTTTCAAAATTCTCAATGCATTTTCAACAGTCTAGTTATCAACAATGAAAGACACAATTCATGGAGGGATAGGGAACTTAAAAATATATCCTTCTTAAAATGTCATATTCAAAACCATACTCATACATTATTCTCTCCAAGCAAGACTAGATCAGAACAGTGAACAGTGGTGGTATAACTTCCCTTATTCCAGATGTACTACTTCTATTTCTTCATCTGGTTGCAACCATATGTTGCTCCTGGCTCATACTGAGTCTGTGGTTGACTAAAACAACATTACTTTTTTGAAAAAACATAAACCTAAATCAGAGGTCGTTTAACAGTATACTTGCCTCACTAATTACTTCGAAACTAAGTTAAGATTCAATTTGGACCTAATGAGTCTGATCTGTTAGAGTTTTTCGGGAATCTTGATTCAGATATCCAACCTTTTAGTTACCCCTCCCAGATTTTTGTAACCTTAAAAATTCAATTGTCATGGCTTCTGTGTCTCCATACTTTTGAGTTTTTAAGTCAAATAGCACTACAGCAAAATAAAAACCCAGTTAACTATATTCACTAATCCACCCACCGTGTGATATTTTTAGCTGCTTAGGATTAATTGAAACAAAAATCCACTAAATTGAGAGTTCCTCGAGGGCGTGGGCTGCGCCGACACCTTTACTTGCCTCTCATCTAGTCCAGGCCCTAGCAAAGAGCTGTGCCCAACCCACATTTCTCTCTTCATGTCTTTCAGGACGTCTGTCCTACTCTCTGAGATCCAGGCCTACCAGGTCTATAATTTCCCATGGCCTCGAATTCGGTAACCGACCTTTTTTAATAAACACACCATCTGTTCCTGCCATGTTCTTTCTGGCTCAGAGAGGTGCCACTTTCTTTTCTTGGTCTTCACAAAACATCTGTTTAATACTCATGCTAGAATCCTGTCAAGTTTGTATGTGCATGAACAGTTCAGAAATATTTTAAAGAACTAGCCTTATTTCTAGGCTTTATAAAATGGAGGCCAAGCTTTTCTGAGATTTTTTTTTTTTTTACTTCCCTTTATTTATTTTCCCCAACATCACAGGATGGACCTAATCGTGTGGTTCTACATAGTCACCTGCTTGTCCCAGTCTTACTCCCATGTGCAAAGAAAAGGCAGCAGCCCGTGCAGAGGGTCATACGGAGGGAACGGTTTCATGGCACCCATAGCACCCTCTGCTGTGGAGCTCTTGGTCTGTCTCTCACAGTCCTCCCCTGGGGCTAGAAGGCAGTGCTGTTGAATGGGGACAGGGGTTCCAGAGTTCCTCCCCTTTCCTCTCAGATTCAGCCCCAGCACTGTCCCTGTGCACTGCTTTACCCCTGGGCCCAGCGCTCAGCTCCTCCTAAGCGCACCGAGTCTCACACCCAAAACGGAGCCCGCGAAGACAGGAGAAGAAGCAGACACTGCAACCAACTCCACCATCGGGCCTCTTTGGGAAGCCAAAGGTCCCTGAGGCCTAACTTTGAATTCCAGGCCTATCCTGGAGGCCTGCTCGACATAGGCAGGGAGTGACTTTTTCTGGTCACAGTCTCTACCTTGTTTCTCTTTGGGAAGTGGAAAGGACCACACCCCTGTCATCCATCAGGTACAAGGAACCATCATAACTCATATTTATACAGATCATAATGCAATTTTCAATAGAGCAGCAATAAATTCACAAAATAATCGAGTTCCCATTTTCAGATGCAAAACTGCTACACTGCAAAGTCAATTGACCTAACCCAAATCACCTGACTGGTAAGTGGCCCAGTGACAAACTCTAGTCTGTCTGACTCTTAATGCCTTGCTCTTCTCATCACACTATCTACATTACTATTTATTCAACAAACAGGACGCGGGACCCAAAACCTGCAATTTATTTATTAAAAATTGTGTGTTTATTCTTACACGTTTAAACTTCAGTCACCTACAGAGTACCCTGCATTTGATGCAAAACACCTATCGAGATGTTTTTTTCCACTGCTCAAAACAGTTTTTGGACTCATCTATTTTGATGCCTTTTAGTGGTTCTGCTATTTTTTGTTTCACTTCTTCCACATCAGCAAAACGTTTCCCTTTGAGGACTTCTTTTATCCTGGGAAACAAAAACAAAACGTTGCTGAGGTGAGATTGGGTGACTAGGGAGGGTGGGGCATGGAGTTCACGCTCTTTTTTATCAAAGACTGCTGAACACGCAGAGTGGTGTGGGCAGGTGTGCTCATAAATCACCCATCATGAAATGGGCAAATGTGTTGAGTTTTCAAAAAAAATTCACTGAAGCTGAATGCAGCCTCTCACAACAGCACCAGCTGGTACGCTGATGCAGATTGGTTCCTAGAACACTCACCTAGTGTGGGAAGCCTGTACTATAAAGGGCCCACTGTCCTGAAGATAATTCTGTTTTGGGGGGGAGTTCCTTCCTCATATGTATTGGCCCTGATGATATAGGATTTAGGCTGAGTGCCAGGATGTACTAGTGAACAAGCTATGAGCCTTTAGTTAAACAAGGAAGATATAAACAAATACTTGGCAAGTGTTACACGTGCTCAGAAGAATTAACACATGGTTAAAAATTTAGGCTCCTAACTAGATGCCTGTGTTTGAATTTATACCAGCTGCATGATCTTAGGTAAGTTAATCAGTTTTTTCTGTATCTTGATGTCTTCATTATAAAATAGCATTGATACTATTGATCTTATAAATGTTGAGGATTAAATGAGTTCATACATGTTAAGTGCTCATAATCAGTGCCCAATTAATCAGTGCCCAGCCTCCGCCCCTCCTACCAACCTGCATGAATGTTTCTTCTTTAACTCCTTGGTTGTCGGACTTCCATACAGTTCAATTTTCTGGCAGTTCTGGTTGTTTTTTTGTTTTTAAATTTGTTGTTACCCTTCTTTTGGTTGTGTGAGGAGGCAAAGTGTATCTACCTACACCTCTACCTTGGCCAGAAGTAGGTCAATTTTCTTATCTGTAAAGCGGGGATGATAATAAAAATGTCTCATATAGTTTTTCTCCCCAAATATTTTTTAAAAATAAAACTATGAGACATCTAAAGTATAACTTTATAATCTTCATATAGATTCACAGTTAACATTTTGCATGTGTTTGCTCATTTTGTGTGTGTGTATTGAGGACATCATGACATTTCTCCTTCAAACATTTTAGTATATATTTCCTAAGAACAAGAAAATATATCTTCTATCTATTCACCATTATCACACCTAAGAATTTACCACTGATTTTTTTTAAAAAGCAGTACATATCCAAATTTCCTCAATTATACACGAAGTGATTTTTGTGGCTTTTATTGAAATTCAAAATCTGATCAGTCTTCATGCACTGCGTTGACTGTCATATCTCTTTTGTCCCCCTTAATCTACAACACTTTCTCTACTTCTTTGGGGGGGTTAGGGAAGACATTCAAGAA
Source organism: Mormoops blainvillei (assembly GCA_004026545.1). NCBI lineage: Eukaryota > Metazoa > Chordata > Mammalia > Chiroptera > Mormoopidae > Mormoops > Mormoops blainvillei. The sequence goes on along the minus strand of PVJD01002624.1, from coordinate 98,307 downwards.
GTTAACATTTTTGAAGTATTCATGCTAGATTTCTACAGACTATTCCTGGATTTGTTTGGTTACTTCCTCATATTTAAAATCAGGCTAAACATTTTTAGCAAAAATACTGAATAGGTTATGGAATGACATCATCAAGATGACAGAATAAGAAACCCCAGACCCTGTTCCCCCATAGAGGCACTAACTTAAAAATAATATACAGTCAGCCCTGACCAGTATGGCTCAGTTGGTTGGGTGTTGTCCTGCAAAGCAAATGGTCACTGGTTTGATCCCTGGTCATGGCACATGCCTGGGTCTTGTGCTCAGTTCCCCACTGGGGCTCATACAAGAAGCAACCAAGCAATGTTTCTCTCTCACATCAATGTTTCTCCCCTTCCCTTTATATCTCCCTTCCTCTCTCTCTCTCAATATAAATAAATACAATATTTTAAAAATAAAAATAACAATATACAGTTTAAAAGCTTTGTGAGAACTCCAGAAGTCAGTTTGGAAATAATAGTACCCCAGGCAAGTTCAAAGTCAAGAACAGTCAGTCACATTGAAATGGGTAAGAAAAGCTGTTTTATTTCAACGGCATCAGTAGGTCTAGTAATTATGAGCCTCTCTTCAGCTTTTGATCATCTGGAAGCTCCCTGTACATAATAAGAAAGTAATTCATCGGTTATAAGAAAACTCCCACAAGAGTGTCAGCAGATTTCTCAGCAGAACTATTCCAGGTCAGAGCAACTGGATTGATATATTTAAAGTGCTGAAAGAAAAAAAATATATCAACTCAAAATACTATATTTAGCAAAGTGTCCATTAAAAATAAAGGTGAAATAAGGACCTTCCCAGATACACAAAAGCTGAGGGAGTTCATTATCACTAGACCTGGCTTTACAAGAATTACTAAATGGAGTCCTTAATGATGAAGGACTCCATTTAGTAGAAACTAAATGTAGAAACAAAAGAATGCTAGATAGCAATATGAAAGCATATGAATATATAAAGCTCTCTGGTAAAGGTGTGTGTGTGTATATATATATATATATAGAGAGGGAGAGAGAGAGAGAGAGAGAAAAATACAAGATGTTATAATACTGTAATAATTCAGCTACAGGATTTAAAAGTTAGGAGCATAAAAATAACCATAACTATAAAATTAGTTCATTGATACAATTTTCAAAAAGATGTAATTTATGACATTTATCACATAGAGTTGGGGGCAGATGTAAAAGATGAGAGTTTTTTAATGCAACCGAAGGAGATTTCAATACTTCACATTCAAGATGAATAGATCAACCAGAGAGAAGATCAGTAAGGAAACTGAGGACTCGAACAGCACAAAATACCAATTGAGCTTAACAGACATAATCCTCCACCCAACAGCTGAGTGCACATTCTTCTCAGTTACACAAGGAACATTCTTCAGGATGGATCACATGTTAGGACACATAACAAGTCTTAACAAATTTAAGAAGATTGAAATCATACCAAGTATCTTTTCTGACCACAATGGAATGGAACTAGAAATCAACAGCAGGAGGAAAACTCAAAAATCCATAAACGTGTGGAAATTGAACAATATGCACTTGAATAACCAGTGGGTCAAAGAAGAAATCACAAGGGAAATCAGAAAATATTTTGAGACAAATGAAAGCAAAAACACCACATACCAAAACCTATAGGATGCAGAAAAAGCAGTAGTAAGAAGGAGGTTTATATTAGTAAATATCTACATTAAAGGGGAAGAAAAACCCCAAATCAACAACCTAACTTCATACCTCAAAGAACTAGAAAAAGAAAAATAAACTAAACCCAAAGATAGCAGAATGGACTAAGCACTTGCACTAATAAGATAGACCCTATCCTCAGGGGCTTCCAGTCTAGCAGGCAGACATCCTGCTAAGTGGGCCCTCCCACTGGAGTGTAAATGCCAAGGGCAGTTCACGAGGCCAGACCACAGGGGCCGGGGGTGGAGGTGGGGACACAGGAAGGGCACTCCTCTTCAAGAAGCATCAGCCATCCTCCTAGGCTCAGCACTTTGCTCACATGCATCCTTGTTATCTCTTCCTCTTCGCTAATTTGAGTGAGTTGACCTAAATAGAAAATGGACTAAAATATACAAGCTGTTGTACCATTAATTAAAAGACCAGTCATTGAGGTAAAGAGTCAAATATGCAGATGCCATGAAAAAGTAGCAGTAGAGCAAAGGGAGGAGGGGCATAGACCCTGAAGTCAGAATGGTCTGGCTTTACTGCTCACTTAACCTTTCTGTGCTTCAGTTTCTCTATCTATAAAATGAGATATAACATTACCCCCTTCACAGGGTTGTCAGGTTACATGAAATACTATAATAAAACATTGACTTCTAGTAAGCTTAAGCACTAACTAGGTTAACTACTCTTTTTATTTGGGCCTAAGCATGCTCTTTTATCTAAAAATTATAAATAATTTAAGAGAGTAAGGCTCTGGTTTCCTATGGAGGCATGCGGAGAATTTCTCTTGCCAAAATGTGGAGGCAGCTAATGCCTCCTTCCCCTGTGACAGAACTGTAATCTTTTTATCCCTGGTTCATGGGTGATTTGGGCCTAATTTTCTGGCCCTTATTATCACCTGTGGTTGAAGACCAAGGTCCTCTCCCCACAGCCCCCAGAAGCTCAGCATTTATAAAAATATCACCAGCACACCTTCCTACTTCAGTTCAGATTTCCTTCTGGTACTGAAAGTTGCCCTATCAAATTTTGCTTGAAATAACCAGGTATTCGTTGGCACCTGAGATTTTGCCAGGAAACAGCTTGGTGTGCCATATTTAAAAATCAAGTCCCAAATCTAAGAAGGCATTTAAAATTACATCAAGTGCCTCTCATTGTCTAGATAGTGCTCTACCTTTTAGAAATATTACCAGACATTTCGATAAATTGGAATTCACCAGTTAAGAACTTCTTTTCTTCAAAAGACACTATTGATGTATTGAAAAGGCAAAACAAACTGAGAGGAAATATTTGCATAGTATATCTGATAAAGGACTTGTATCAAGAATACGAGGTCCGTCCGGAAGAAGTCTAACCATTGTTAAAATAATGAGACCAGTTTGCACAACGATGATGTAACCTGGCAGCCAAGGAGAGTGGACTGGAATGCACATACAGGGACAATGATAACTTCACCGTACTAGTCAGCGGGGGTGGTAGATGCCATTGAGTGAGCATGTGTACTGTGTGGCTGTCACATTCAAAATGACTGAGCCAGTTGAACAACAAATCTGCATCAAATTTTACATTGAGTCTGAACATTCCTCCTTGGAAACTATTTGGATAATTCAGAAGGCCACAGCTATGGGCAACTGGTGACTGGCAGCTTCATCGCAACAACCCACCTGCTTGTGCATCACATCTTGGGCAGTTTTTTGGTGAAACATCAAAGCACCCAGGTGGCTCAGCCTCACTACAGCCCAGATTTGGTGCCCTGTGACTTCTGGCTTTTCCCCAAACTAAAATCACCTTTGAAAGGGAAGAGATTTCAGACTGTTGATGAGATTCAGGAAAATATGACAGGGCAGCTGGTGGCGATCAGGAGAACTATGTGAGACCCCAACGTGCCCACTTTGAAGGGGCTGGAGGCGTCATTGTTCTATGTACAAAGTTTCTTGTATCTTGTATCTTCTTCAATAAATACTACTACGTATCTATTTTTCATATTACATAGCTGGATACCTTCTAGACAGACCTTGTATCTAAAGTAATTTCAAAACTTCTAATAAAAAAATGAACTACTCAATTTAAAAAATGGGCAAAAGATCTGAACAAACACTTCACCAAAAAATATATAAATGGCAAATAAACACAAGAAAAGATGCTCTTCATCATTTGTCACTAGGAAAATGCAAATAAAAACCACAGTGTAATACTACTACGTATCTATTAGACCATCCAACATTATAAAGACTAAAACTCTCAGACACTGCTGATGGGAATGTAAAATAGTGCAATCCCTTTGGAAAGCAGTTTGGCAGTTTCTTCAAAAGTTAAATATACCCATACCACGTGACCCGACCATTTCACTCCTATGGATAAATGAAAGCACGTGTCCTGATATACAAAACAACACAGATAATAAGCTGAGTGAAAGAAACCAGCCTGGGGGGGAGAAAAAGGCATATAATGTATAGTGCCAGTTACATAAAACTCTAGGAAATCCAAAGTATAAACTTCAGTGACAGAGAGCAGGTGGTCAACGAGGGATGAGGACGGGAGTGTGGAAGTGGCTGGCCATGGACAACAGGGCTTCTGAGGGCCAGAAGGAGCTCTGGGAGCAGTGATCCTGATTCCAGTGATGGATTTTCACAAGCGTATGCATGAGTCAAAACAAAAACGTGTACACTTTAATCATGTACGGTTTATGGTATGTCAGCTATACCTCAATAAAGCCATATTTTTAAAAGGAGATATCAGAGGGCTGACACTACTTCTGTTGGAGAGCAGGCTGGACTGTGTTTTCCTTAATACTCAACATCTTTTGCCTAATAGGTAATTTTTAATGCACCCCAAGTAGATATCAACCCACTGCACGTTTCCTCTGCTTATACTGCTGGTAGCAAACTCAGTAGTTAGTAACCGGAGTTCTAGAGATCCGCTTCCACCCTCAGAATACATCTGAACAGCTGCCAGTGGGTGGAGGTCACCCAAGCCTGTCAGCAACTGCTCAGACAGCTGAGGGAAGCTGGGGAGTTGGTGAGAGCCGGGGGCCTGGAGACCGGCACACACCTGCCACAGGACGCCGGGCTCCAACTCAGCCCTCACTTGGGGTCAGAGAGGCATGAGTTATGCACCATAATAAGGATGCAGAAAACCCGCCTTTTATGGCATTTCAGCTCCTTTTCTGCCCTGTCCTCTTGACCCCTTAGCCTTTATAACCTTTGGGGAAGTCTGTTATATTTATCTAACTGCCATCCTCTGAAACTTGCTCACTGAACAAGGGCTGGTTAGCAAGCCCTCCCTTTGTTCCTTAACGCCAGAGAAAGAGGATCTTTGACCTCCGTTTCTAAGCACCGTAAACAAGGCCTTCTTGGCTGCCAGTAAGCTCAAAGTGCTCATTAAGCAAGAAGTTTTCTGGCCAGTGGTTGAAATGACATCATGCTTCCTCCTGAAATCCAACTAGAGATAAAAATCAGGTCATTCAATTCGCAGAGAGAGAGAATGCTCCCTTCTCCTACCAGCATTCAGCAGTTGCTGGCTTTCAAAGAGATCAAGGAAGAGAAAAGCCTATTTGAACTCGAGTTTTTAGAATGCCTCTTACACTACCTCCACTTAATTTTCGAATAATATGCAAAGGTTTGCCACCCCAAATAGCCCCGCGTCAGAGAGCAGGGGGTGCTACTCACTTACCTTTTCTGAGTTTTCAAATTGAGTGTTTAACCAGTCTCTGCAGTGGGCCATGGTCTCATTAGCTGGTAAGGACAACAGTTCAGGGCTCTCTAAAAAAGTACTGTGGAAGAAAAAAATGTACTATCTTTATCTTTTGACATCATTAATCACAATTTGACATGGGGAAGAAAAATATATTGTGATCTTAAAGAAGTCCATTCATGTTCCTTTAAGATAAAATCGAAAAAAGTCCAATTTTCAAAGGATGGTGATCTATGCCCTGTGGTATTTGTTTTTCAAGACTAACATAGAGATCTTTTTGACTCTGTTCAGTGATTCATGAAGCAGGCCACATCCAATCTATCAGATAGAAAGGACCTCTCAGCAGCTGTACAAAATAAAAGATTTTATAGACAGAAAGTAGCAGAAACAAGGGAGTTATACCCTGCAAAAAAGTTGATTGATTATTGCAAAGTCACTTTCTTTTAGGGGGTGGCAGGAACCTACCAGGCAGATGGCCTGACTAATGCTGATCAGGTGATTCCTGATTGACTGCTTTCAGATTCGATTTCTGGGAGAGCTGAAACTGTAACTGAGTCACGCTTTGGTGATGTAGGACTTGGCATAAGTGATTCCATTTGAGGTCTGTGGTCTTAGGATAGCACTAGTGTAACTGATGTTTTCCCAAAGACCCTTTGCCAATAAGCAAAGTCCGGAGGTAATAACACTTGTAACCAATTTCCAGATCTAGAATTTACAGGTAATGTCACAAAAATGCCAGATACACAATAACAATTAAAGCGGAAAAAAACAAAACACCTCCATGAGGGGGAAGCTGGCTTTTGATAATCTATGCTACATTTTTTTATTCTGAATTAAAATGTGCAGCATTTCTCATTTTTAAAAATGGCTTCAAAACACATTTGGGTGCCAAACAGGTAAAATTAATATTTTTAAATGCATTACCAACACACACATTTCACAAATTACTGATCTGCCACTAAGAACGTTGCATTCGTTAGGCCATAGATTACTTATGGAGCACCTTAAAATCCTCCTGTTGATCAGAAAAATGATTCCAAACTTGGAAATCAGTTAAAGCGTAATTGGGTGACCTTTTGATCATGCAAGGATACTTTCTAATAAGTCCATCTAATGTAGGTAGTGTCTAACATTCTCTGACTATTATCAACTGATCAAAGGCCCAGACTTTTAAAAAGCCTATAATGTAAGAGTTTATCTCTGTAGAAGGCTGATAAGTTATGATGACATTTGTTCCTCTAAGTGAAAATATAACTCAAAGGTTATGATGTTTTTGCTCTGCAGGACATTAACCGGTTTTACATCTAATTTAGCAATCTTACTTCAGCATTACTTTTTCTGCTGACGATATACATTAAATCAGCTTTGTTAACCTGCCAGTTCCCTCATAAATGAATTAAACAAAACCTTGACACATACTATGTATCTTATAAGAATTATCTTTTAAATTATGCTTTGACATTCAACCAGCATTTAACAAAATCCGAAAAGGAATGATCCCATATTTAACACAGCCTGGGTGCCCCAGAAGCAGACCCTAAGGCAGGGATTTGAGTACAAACATACAGTAGCCGATTTTGGAGGTGCAAGCACTCCTGGAAGGGAGGTGGGGAAGTGACACAGGGAATGGAACTAAAGGAGTTCGGAACTCGCCACCCCGAAATCTGCTGCTTTGACATGTGGGTTATTTTGAGCGGGGTGGGGGCAAACAAGACCCAGCAGACTCAGGAGAAGTCCCTTCCTTTATCTGAACAATCCCGCCTGCAGAATGCAGCTAGCAGAATGTCGATCAGCTCACCTCTCCCTCACCAGGCCAAGTTCATTTAGAGCAAACCTAATCTCTCTTCCCCATAACAATTCTTTTCACCTTTGAAGACCAATGTCCTCTTTCCTTCAGCTGTTCCAAATGGCTGGGGTTTGTATTCCTTCACCAGCTGCTGGCCTTGCTCAGAGCCCATAAAGCCTTTGTGTTGGGAATCCCGCGGCCTCCAAGGGAGTCAGTTTCCTCCGTTTCCCCTGCTCCCACCCACGGCTCCGGGTCCGACTCCCCCAGGAGGCAGGGGGGGCTGTTTCTGCCGAGGCCTGGGAGGGCTTGACTGAAGCTGCTGACAGCCCCGTAGGGCACGCCAGCGCTGGCAAATGTCAAGCTTTCAGAAGCATATCTGTGGCTATTTTTCCGCTCTCACTCATTTGTTTGCTCTCTAGAGGAAAGGAAAAATGTGACCACAGTTCGCTCTTTAGCTGGTGTCTGGAACAAACAGAACGGTCTAGCCGTTACAGAGAGTAATCTGAGGAGAGAAATCCATTTGCGGCTTGAGGAGCCATTTGCCGAGGGCCTGAGTGTACACTCACGTTGCTCAGGTTCGAATGCCCTGCTTGGTCCTCAGTTTGCTTCTTAGGACTCTTTTTCCCTCCCGCGAGCTTTTCCTTGGCTGCACTCAGAGAAAAGGGCGAAGTGAAAACATGGATATGGGTGAAGTGCAGTGGAGGAAAACACCAAATCCCCAGCAGAGGTGACAGCTGTGTCTGTGCCTCAGGGCCTCGGTGACCTGCCAGTGAGACGCTTTGGGTTCCAAAGTAAGTGAGAGGGGGAGGATGGGGACTTTTCAGATGAAAGGAGACAGCAGAGGAGCTCTGCTCTGTTTGCAGCACTCTTGCTCCTTCTTTGTTTTTGAAAAACTAAAATATGAAACTGTTGAAAACAAGAATGAAGCTCTAGTTTACAAACCTGGCGACAGCAGGCAGGGCTGCTCTGGTTTCCACAGCCTGGACGGGCCCTTTCGCCTTGGTCCTGGGCCTATTCTGCCTACACCTGCCTTCCGAAGGGGGTACCGAAGTGCGTGTGGCAGTCGGCCTGCCGCTGACGCTTCATACTCCACGCTGCTCTGTCCTGAAGCGAGCCATGACAGGGCTCTGGGTGGAGCCTGCTCTTTAGGGAGTGCTAGTGCCCGAATTTAGGCTTCTCCTTCATTTAAGAGTGGAAACTTGGAGGCTTTCTGGGTTTATCAGTGATCCTTTCTCATTCTCATCACCTTAAGACCCGCTCCTCCAGGTGCCTTCACTCCCCGCTCCAGGTACACCTATTTCTCTCCCTGCTTTTGTTTATATTTAACGTCCCAGCATCCGCTATATCTTTTCCAATGATTTCTCTTCACAAAGTCTGTAAACTCTCTTCCAGGGATGGAGCTACTATTTACTGAGCCCTCCGCCTGAGCCAGGCAAAGGAATGGGCACTCTTACCTTCACCGTCTGTTTCACAGCACCTCTATGAGATACTTCCTCTCACCTTGTTTCACAGATGAGGGATGTTAAGTTGTTCACCCAAAATCCCAGAGCGAAGAGGTCGAGAGCCAGGACTTTTACACAGCCTCTACAGCTCCTCTCCACTATTTCGCAGACTTTATAGTCTCTTCAGCATATGTTAGGTATGGGGTAACAATCGTTTATTGACTACACACTTAACGTGCCTATTCGAAATCTCTGATTTGTAGTCAACCAACAGTATTTAGTTAGGATGAGGATAAGAAATAACCTTTGCCATGTCTCATGGTATGTTGCAACTCATTTTACATTATTTCCCTGTCTAGGTAAGTTTTTATCCATGCCTGAGTTTTCTAGCAACCTAGACTATTTCCGGAACCACAGGCGAAGTTAACAAGCTTGGATGACCTCCACCTCCAACCTCTGCTTTCTCTGAAGCCTTCATTCCTGTCGTTCCTGTGAGCGATAGAAATGGCTCTCGACCGTCTCACCCCCAAAATGAAGAATAGACGGTAAGTGCCGCAATGCCAGTGCACACACACACTCTGTGTGTGCACATAGCTACAAGTTATAAAACGGTTACCATGGTTTCTCGGTTGTAGAACCTGAGGCTCAGCAGATTCTAACTTAACTCAGGTTCGGATCGCTAGGAAGGGGCCCGGGCCTGCCCGAGTCCAAGGCCATGCCCTGGACCACTGCTTATGGCTGCCATCCTTCCCTTCGGTGGTGCTCATCAGCCTCAGAAGAAAGACATCGAGAAGGGTCAAAGACAAAGCAAAATATAACACACAAAAATGGTTGACCAGCAGCACATTTAAGACTACGGGGTATAGAAAAACATTTCCCATACGTAAAAATATAAAATTACTTTCTGAATATTAAACCTCGTTCAAATACTTTTGACTCCAGTGACTGATAGAAAACACATTAACATGAAGAACAGGCAGCAAGTTAATAATCTGAATTTTAAAGAGGCTTTTTTTTTTTTCATGACAGCTCAAAATTGTTTTATAAATGTTAAGGAAATGTTAATAGGTATCTGACATGAATGATTAAAGGGGACCTATTTAGTATTGCAAAATGAATGAAAGCTTTAAAATGTCTCCGCACAATTATAAGTGGAAACAAAACTGCTAAATTTGGAATCATGAACTGGGAAATGGCTACTTCAAAAAAAAAAAATCTCGAAGTTATCCTTCCACAAATAAGATGCTCTTAACCCTTGTAGCTGGGATGGGCTGAAAGGGGGTAGAGGTTACATCTAAATCCTAACAAGAGGTATTGATAGAAAATGAAGGCTGAGCCTCATAACAGGTGCCGTGATGTGTACAAAAGGAAGGGACGGCATCTTGACTGGCTGCCATGGCCTGCTTCCCTTTCTCGTCCCCTGGCTCCTCAGCCTTTCTCTTCCTTCTAGAAGTGCACTTTCTGTTGAGAGCATTCACGGCTTCTCACAGGGAGGGTGACTCACTCCTTCATCATATATTTAACACTGTTTTCCGAAATTACCACCATGTCACTGAAGTGCTTTTGAAATCATAGTTCTCCACTAAAGGGTCCTCCCGGTCCTCCGGGGTCTCCCGGTCCTCCTGATGGCGCGCGCTCAGCAGCCTCGCTCTTCAGAACGCAAATAATGCAGCGAGCCTGGGAAAGTGGTTGCGACGCAGGGTGTCTGTTTTCTTCACCTGTAGCTAACCCTACGATGCAGAAATATCACTGACACTGAGAACTTCACTCTGTTACTTAGAACAGAGAACAAACTCCCATTTTCATAGGAACACATCTCAGAGTAGTTTACTTTCACTGTTTACCCTCAGTCCTGAATTCATCTTACAGGAGCAAAAATTGCACATATAGTAAGTCCTTGGTTAATGTGGTCAATAGGTTCTGTGGCTTTAAGTAAAATAATAAAATGAAACCAGTTTTATCTTTGGCTAATTAATATAAACAAGCATTAAGTTCCTAGGCATCTCATCACGACATTGAATGAAAAAATGTCCTTCGAGGACCTGCTATATTCGTTAAATGTCATAATTTTTCTTTCCTCAAGTGGTTATTTTTCACGGAGGTGAATTTAGTCAAATATTTGATAGAGAAGGAAACTGAGCTGTTAACAGGACCGAGAGTCTTGAGGAACTTTCGGGAGCTAGAGAGTTTTGGATTTAATTCTCACAAAACGAATGCCATAGTGATGGGGGAGGTGTTGGAAACTCTCTCAAACTGACTGTTACTGTCGTCTCTGATGCCTCTCTGAGGACTGAGCTTGTTCATTTTGGGCAGATGGTTTAATCAATTATGATCTATCTATATGCTATGAAGTCATTACAAATGAAGATTCAGATAGGTCATTTTCATACCTTTTTAAAGCATCTTTGTAACCCTATTCAAATATCTTATGTAGAACCCTAAATCATAGAGGAGATTAAAGGGAACAGCTCCAGTGCAACCCAAGCAGGGGACCTGGAGCCCTGTCTCTGTGTTCTCTTGGTTGCTATGGACTAGGCAGTCCCGGAGGCCGAGGAGTTCCCTGGAGCAGTTTGAAAACCATACTACATCTCTCAGTGCCATTAGTGGTGATCTATGGATAATGAGGGTAAAGGTGATTTTATTTATTTCGATTTTTCTCTGTATTTTTAAAAAATTTCCACAAAAATGTATTTTTATAAAGATACATTTAAAAAAAATTTTTAAACATACACATATAAGGAAGCTCAAAAATGTATAGAACTCAGGTTTCTATTGGGGGACATGTAAGTGATGAAATAACGGACTCATTTTGATCACTTTGGGGCCATTTGAGAAGAGAGGAATGAGAGAGAGAAAGTTGGTCTTTCTGTGTTCACAGGCTGATGTTTTCTTTGCCCACCCCCCACCCTCCACCGAAGATGTCAGTGGCCAATGGGCAGTGTTGACACTGTCTCTGGCCTGGGTGCCCCACAGCGGCCCCCAGCAGATGCAGCGGCCACGTCTGCTGTCCTGCTGTTTAAAATCCAAGTACAAGTCTGACTCTCTGGGAACCCCAGGGCTCTTATTAACATTCTGTGCACAGTGCTGGTCACTTTTGGGGGTGTGATGTAAACAGCCCACAGCTTTTTCACCTGCAGCCTGTTCTGCTCTTTCTTTGGCTAAGATGCCACCATTGCCTTTACACCCTGATTCTTTGCCAACCCCTGCTATTTCCTAGGCCAGTTTTCCCCACAAGCTGATTTCCCAGCAGACCCCTGACAGACCACATCTAGCATTTGATGGGGCTTAGGTCAACAGCGAGCTCAAAGAGTTAACGGCGTGATAAGGTCACCCCAAGAGCAAATACCCTAGTAGTAATAAAAGTGCTAGCTTTGGAGTCCAGCAGTTGGACAAACGTCCCTGCTCTGCTGTTTACTTGCTGCATGATGTCTTCCAGATTACTTAATCTCTCTAAGGTTCAGGTTTTTCATTTTCTTTAATGAAAATAACACTTAGCTCACAGGGTTGCTTCAAGGGCTTGCTCTAAGGGGTTCACGTAGAACTCTTAGCACAGTGCTTAGCATATTAAAAAAAACACAAATGATAACTATTTTATTGTCATTATCATTAGTTTAATATTTAGAATCTAGATTCCAGAGCAAAAGGGGCAGCGACACTGGGGTAAAAAAAGAGCCCAGGGCTAGTCCAGGAGATGTTAGTTCTAGTTGCTGTGAAATGAAGGTGCTTTGCTGTCCCAGAAGAGGATCTCCCAGAGGGGGTCTCAGTGAGACAGACAGGACCCTCAAGGGGTGAATCAAAGTTTCATCAAGGGATTATTTACAGAGTGTGGGCAGGGTGAAGTGAACCAACAAGAGACAGTGAAGCATCCAGGGACGTGCCACAGCAGGCAGCATTGCCACCCCCAGCCTGAAAGGGGCAAGGGTAAGGATGTCACTAGACGTTGGTGAGAGCCACAGCCCTGGAATAGAAACCAGCCCACGGGAGCTGTGGTCATGGAGCAATTCGGGGACAGCCCAAACCCCAACTCAGCAGGAAGGAGCAAAGGAGCGCATACCAGACTTCCCTCTCCTCTTGACCTCCAGCCTCTTGCTGGTGCCCCATGTTAGTGAAATCCAACAGGAAGCCATGGGGCACAGAAACCAACTTGATGCACAGAGTAGGACAGAGATGAGCAGAGGGTGGGTGTTGAGGGGCAAGCAGAGTAACCAGCCCGGCAGCTTTCTAATTCCACAAATCTTGGACAGTCCTCCCTGGCCTGGCCCAGAGGGTTGTGGTGAGTAGGTCCAGCGGCCGAGTGATAGATGCCTGAACTCTGCCAGGAAAAGTGGGAGCCCAAGTTGCTGAGGGCTCAGGAAATGGGGACCCCAGGTGATCCTTGGCATGTAGACTGTGAGTGAGTCTAAGGATGATCACGAGGCAGCTTCAAAAAAGCAAAACCCAAACTACCAATCGGGCAGGTGTTCCAACAGAGGTGTCAGCAGGAGAGAGCTGAGAAGAGGAAAGGAAAAAGGAGAGTCCTGAGGTGACGGGGTCAGTGATGAAGCCTGCAACAGAGGTTCTAGCTGGGACTGGGGACTTTCTGAGAGGCTGAAATACGTTCTTCGTGGGTCTTCTATGATTCCAGCATGGCCGGCATGCAGTTTATTTGTTCATTTATTAACCTGTTCATTCAACAAATATGTATCGATTTCTTTGTCTGTGTTAGGCAAGTGCTAGGTGCTAAGGATAGAACATAGAGTAAGACACAAACCCTGGTCGGAAGGAGCTCAAGTCTAGTGAGTTCAACAGCTATTCACAGCACAGTATGTGTATACGTATGTAGCGATTTTCAACCTTTCTCACCTCACAGCACACATAAACTAATTACTAAAATTCTGTGACACACCAAAAAAAATTATAGTTCTTGCTGCTCTGACAAAAAATAGGTATAATTTTGATTCATTCACACTAGATGGCTATTTTTGGGCTGGTGGTCATCATTCTTTCATTTGACAATTTAAGGGAAGAGAGGTCAATGCCCCTGACTAAATAGTCAGGTCAGGTATTGCATTTTTTTAAATCTGTTATGCTATTTTAATATAACTAAGTAACTATAAATATGGTTACTTAGTACTGTAATTATCTGAAAGCAATTTCTGGGAAAGATGGGAATAATATAAACACATAAAATTAAATAGTATGGGTCTAAAAATTCTAGATTACATCAGTGAAAACATGATAGTGGGTTAGGAAGGAATTGGGGGTAAATTTTAAAATGCTTACTTACTCCTTTCATAGAGGGGGAGTCAACAAAAATAATTTAATTTATTACATTGATGAGCAAATACATTTACAAGTACAGTTTTTACAAGGAAAAAACAATCACTTAAGGGAATATAAGAAAGTCTTACACTCTTCAATTAACCAGAGGAGGAAAAAAACACAGAGAACAGAGTTTATGAGACTGCTCTGCATATTATTACTAGTGCTTTCTTTTCTATTTTAAAAGCTTTTCAATATTTAGAAATTAGGCACAGTGCTGATGGAGTACATAACTAATGGCAAAAAATTTAAAAAACCCACATAGAACAGAAAGTACAAAATAGCAATAGGCAGTGCATGTTTTAAAAATTCTTGTGGCACACCAGTGCGCCCGCATGGCACGCCGTGGGAGATCGCTGTGTGTGTACGTACGCATGCGTGAGAAGTGGTCCTGAGGGGTCACAGAAGAGGGGCACCATCCCGGGGAGGGGATGTCTAGGGTGTCTCTGAAGGCTGGACTAACAGAGGGAGCAGAGTGAGAGGGAGAGGCAGGGACAACAAGAGGTTGCTTCCATGTATTTAGGGCATTGCTACTAGTTCCGTATGGACAAGTGGGGAGTGATGAAAGATGAGGCTGGAGAGTAGACAGAAGGTAGACCCCAAAGGGAATTGTTTGTCAAGGTGAAGACCGTGAAGACAATGGGCAGCCAAAGAAGCTTGTAGGCAGGGGAGTGACACCAGCATTTTGAATCTCAGCAAGTTCTTTCTGGTTTCAGTGTGAAAGAACGGATGCAGGGGGCGGGCGGGGCGACAGGGGCAGGAGGACCAGCAAGTAGGGTGTGTCAGCAATCTGAGGGAGATAAGGTGTTCTGGTGCCTGGCCCAGGGGCGACCAGTGGGTAGGAGTGGACAGACCCAAACCCATTTAGGGGAAAAGCTGGTGGGAGGTCACTGTCTGGGTGTCCGTGACATCAGAACCACGGATGACTGAGGCGCAGCCAGGCGTGGGCAACGCAGGGAAGTAATTCTGCAGACAGGGGTCTCTCTTTTCAGTGAGTCTGCGTATGCTTCGCAAGACTGAGAGTAAGTCATTAAACAGGTTGCACTTCATATGTATGTAATAGGGCTGCTGAGGTAGCGGGGAGGACGTGTCCTCACCCTACGAGATTGGGAAACAGCAAATTAAATAAAACAAAATAGATTTTGTTATCTCAGAACCTCTCAGGGGCCTTAATAGCCTAGGGCCCTTCATGTCCTAAACTCTGCTCTATTTATCAAGCCCATCTGACTCCTGCCTCTCACCATGAAATAGGTCATTACAGTTCCTGTACTGGTGTTTCTCAGAACACTGTCACTGGATGTGTGCCCCACAGACCAGCACTAGTTCACAGCTGTCAACAGTCCAGAAGGACAGAAATCAATACCATTTCAGAACTTTCATGAGCAATGGTAGGTCTCTGAATCTAACAATTAAAACATCTAGGCTTGTATGTCTGCTTTTTAATATCACTATTTCTAGTGATTTATTTTAATTTTACCGAAGTATTAGTCAACAAAGAATGAAAGAAAAAAAACAAACCCAAAGCTAGCCCTTTACCAACAGGTAGTTTGAGAAGCAGCATCTCCTAACACCCTGGGGAACACATGAGCTCGCGGACTCTTAAACTCAGCGGCCCGTTTTAATCTCCCGAGGAGCTTTTTAAAAATAGAGATCCAGGGTCCCACTCCCAGGGATTATGATGAAATTCATCTGGAGAGCAGCCTGGGCACTGGTATTTTTTTCAAAGATCCCTACGTGGTTGAAGCATGTGCCAAGGTAGAGAGTCACTGTGCTGAAGGAAAGCAGAGGCAAATTGTCCTTGGTTCCATCCTGACCTGCTTAGGACCGAGGGTGGGGGACAGTGGTTCTCAGCCCTGGCTGCACAGGGGAATCACTGGGCCACTTCTGAATGGACTTGTGCCTGGGCCTCCCCTAAACCAATTAAATCAGAATCTCTGGTGGTGGTTCCTGAGCACTGGGATTTTAATAAACATGATTCTTGGCAGCCAGGGCTGGGAACCACTGGGTTAGGAAGTCTGGTTGCAAATGAGACAGTTAAAAGTGAGGAGGTCAGTTCACTGCTTTCTCCAGGGTCTGGAGTTAGAATTAGCCTTTGGGATTTTAATTCTTTAACCTTTTCTGGGTCTACACAGCCAGGAAGCCGTGGCCGTGCTGGGGATGTTGGTGTGGCAGGGACGCGTCTGGGCCACACCACCGAGGTCAGTGAGAGGCCGAGGGTCCTGGCACCAAGAGCACCCCTGTGTTCTTGTGCTGAGCCCTGTCTCGCTCCTGGACGCTGCTGTAACTTCTGGGAGGCAGCACCACTTCTGCTTATTTCCCACTGAGCCAGGGTGACCCCTGAGAGGCAGGTTTTCTGAGAGAGGGAAAAAAGTGTGGCTTTTTATGCCTGATGCCATAGGTCTTTATGCCTGACGCCATAGGTCTTTGTGCCGAGCAGCCACTTCTAGCCCTTGTGGCAGCTGTGTTTCAGTGTGTTCTCACTTCCTAATGCACCCTCTGAAAAAGCCCATCAGCCACTGGGAAGGACACCTTTTACTTGGGGGAAAACGCAAATGCATTAGGACTTCATTTCTGAGAGGAAAACAGAAAGCGGAGACAGAAGGCATACACATAGTGAAGATTGTCTTTGATTCGCTGGTAGAAGCCGAGGGCAAATAATTACAGCTATTTAGAAGAATACTTTAGGAGGATAGTGGGACAGGCCCGGCATAAAGGAACATGCCCACCTTATTGGCACACTGCTACGTATGATAAGTTATTTCTCACAACAAAACTCTGGAACACTCCATCAGATTGCTTGTATGGCCAACATCAATTCTACCAAATGCTGCAGGACAGTGGTGTTTGAAATTGCTTTGAAATATGACTTCATGTTGAAATTCTAGTTCAAAAAACCCATTTGAAACAACATTAGGCTCTAAAACCAAATAGATATTTAATAACAAAAGCTCAATAAGTGAGAAGATACCTTTACCTCAGGGCCCTCGGGCTTGGGGTCGGGGGAAGCAAGTTATGTACTTCCTGGTTGAAAAATGCTGCAGATAATTTGAGCCATGTAGACACGGGTCATTGTTTAGGTGGCAACCCCTTGATTGTTTTATGTATTGTTCAATAGTTATAATTTTGTTATCATTGCTTTACATGACACTCATTTACTCAAAAACATTAAGTATCTATGGTGTGCTAGGCCCTGGAGACTCAGTCCTCAGTGAGCGAAGCAGACGTGGCCATTGTCTTTATGGAGTTTAAATTTTAGTGGAGAAAATAACTGTTAAACAAATCATTCGTTACAATGGTGGTAATTAAAAAGGTACATGACTGCCTCTTCCTCTTTCCTTTCCTTCCCTTAACAAAATATTGCTTTCCTTCCCTTCCTCCCTTCCTCAAAAAACTATTAGGCAGGCCCAAACCAAGTGGGCAGGCCGAGTGGAACAGGCAAGGGGTGGGGGCAATGGGGGGGTTGGGCGGGGAGGAGGCGGGTCTGAGCAGAGTCTATAGCTTGCACAAGAAGACAGCAGTACAGCGGGGTTGAGAAATCAAATACATACCAGAAGGTGGAGCAAGTAAGTAGGAAGGCTGAAAATAAATCTCAGTTAAGTTTCTCCCCAAGGCAGCACAAATAAGGAAAGAAGAAAACCTTAAAATGAACCCTGTGCTGGTAAACTGGGATTGGAGGTATTATTATGAACTCTCAGTTTTCAATATATACTGACCGAGAAATAAAGAGTGATTTAAATGTGTGTGTGTGGACACTTACTTCCTGCCTCTGATTGAAAGGACCTAGGAGCAGGGACCTAGGAGCAGTAGCAATGAGCACACGTACTGCCCAGGTCTTAAACTATAATCTATTTTTTAAAAAGATTTTATTTAGTTAGTTTTAGACAGAGAGAAAGGGAAGGAGAAAGAGAGGGAGAGAAACATTAATGCGTGGTTGCCTCTCGAACACCCGCAAGTGGCGACCTGGCCCACAACCCAGGCATGTGCCCTGACTGGGAATCGATCCAGCGACCCTCTGCTTTGCAGGCGGGCACTCAGTCCACTGAACCACACCAGCCAGGGATTAAACTGTAATCTATTGAACAAAATAAGGAACCTATGAATCCACGTTGATATAAATAAATAAATAAACAAATAAATAAATAGGAGAGAAAGGTCCCTCTTACAGTAGAAAGCCAACCAACAAATGTAGAAAGAATGATAGAATGAGAAAATCACCACTTGGCATCAGTAATAATTACAGTAATAATTAGGCAAGAACCATCAATGGATGCTAAAATTCATGGGCAAAAGTGGGATAAGTAATAGGAGTTTACATAATCTCGAAGTATCTTTCCACAAAACATTTATTAATTGCTGTGGTACGTAGTGTAATGTCCCTTAAAAGATGACCACATTCTATCCCAGACCCTGTGAACATGTTCCCTTATGCAGTAAAAGAGACTTTGCAGATGTGGTTAAGTCAATGGTCTTGACGTGGGGAGATTATCCAGCTGAGTGCAATGGGATCACAGTGTCCTTCTAAGTGAAAGGTAGAGGCAGGGGGGTCAGAGAAGGAGGTGTGGTAATGGACGTGGGGCTCAGAGTCAGAGAAAGATTTGAAGATACTATGCTGCTGGCTTTGGATTCGGGAGGAGGGACCACGAGCCAAGGAAAGCAGGTGGCCTATAGGAGCGGGGAAAAGCAAGGAAACATCTTCCCCTAAAGTCAGAAGTAACACGGCCTCGCCGACACTCTGATTTTTAGATCCACGAGACTCTTCAAACTTCTGACTTACAGAACTGTAAGATAATGAGTTTGTGTTGTTTTAAGTCACTCAGTTTGCAGTAATTTGTTACAAAAGTAACAGGAAACTACTACAATTACGAAGGCAAAAAATAACTTCACAATAGAGAAATACGACAGATACTATCTTAATGAAAGTGATAAAATTAATATCGTCAGAAACGAATAGACATTGCACACCACGAGAGAGGATACAATGAAAAGATATAGCATCTGTTCTATTTTAGCCAAAAATGCAGAAACTAGGTTTTACCATGAAGACATCAGACAAACCCAAAGTGAGGGTCGTTCTACAAAATGACTGCTCTGTTATTTTTTTAAATACCAAGATTATGAAAGTCAAGAATGAGTGAGGAATGTTCCAGATTGAAAGGTACTAGAAAAACATGACAACTGAAGCAACATGTGATCCTGGATTGAACCCTGTGCTACAAAGGAGCTACTGAGACAATTGGGAAAACTTGAATGGGGTCTCCTGGGGAAGGATATAGGGGACTTCTCTGTACTATTCTTGTAACTTTTTCAAGACACCGTTTCCAAACAGGAAAAAAAAAAAATCAGTAGATGATTATCACGGTAACACAGTCATGTGCAAGTCGTTAGTGTGGGTGAAAGGATGTCAGAGAGGTTGGTGGGAGATTGGGGGTGGGGAGGAGGTGTGTGTGGGGATAATGGTTTGAGAGGTCCCCTGATTTCACCAGCACGGTGAAATTCACCTCCATGTTTCTGAATGGCAATCAGGCGCCAGCTGTTTATGCCTGGGCGCCTTGGCTTTGAACGGAGGCCTGCAAAGTTGCCAGGTTTGTCTGTCTGCTAACACCTTTGAAGTGGCTCCTGAAGATCCCAGGGAAGCAGTGCCGAGAAACAGTTGGAGCCTCATTTGGCAACCTGGAAAACATTAATGTGATGATTCTAATTCAATTTGGCCAGCAGATGGCAGCAGGTAATTCAGGAAAGAATGAGAGGCAGCCCAAACTGGGAGGTCCGATGCGGCTGCTTCAGCGTCAGCCAGGAGAGGGCAAAGTCCTGGCTGGCTCATTGAGTCGTTGGCAGTCTTTGAATTAAAGGGCTCCCGCCAGACAAAACCTCAGGCAGTCCACCCTCACTCTCTGGAAATAATGGGGGAAGGAGGAGGAGGACCAAGAGAAAGTCTTTATTGTGTTTCCAAAGAAAGAAGCTTTTATTTCTTTCTAATAATGCAAACAAGAAAAAAGAGAGGCCATTATTTAAGGGACCGTGAATTAGAAGCCTTAAGGGTCTCAAACTTTGAGAAGAAAGAGTTAGACTCACAAGTCATGGGGCCTAAAGTGGCATCAAGTATTTGGATAATAAAAATAGGGTCTGGATTGATTTATCTGTGAAATAGGGATAGGAGGAGTTTTGAGAATTTGGTGAATGAATCTATGTAGAGTGTTTAGAACAGTGCTAAGCATTCAGTAGAAATTAGCTGCAATTATCATTGCATACTGAGCACTCACCATGGACCAGGCATCAAACTAAGTGTTGTATGTGTGTTGTATCCTTTATTTCTTATAACAGTCTTACACTGTATAGCATCTTGATTTTTTTTTAGATTCAAGCTTAGAAAATTTAAGTCATTTGCCTAAATTCATTTAGGCATTTGACTAAATGCCTCCAGGGGCCACTGTGAAGGTTATCAGCCAGGATAAAGACAGACATGATTCTTGCCGCCCCGGAACTTATTGTCTAGCTGGGTGCCATATAGCTGGTTAGGTACAGAGTCAGGATTCAAAGCTAGGTCTGTCTGATTCAAAAACCTTGCTTCATCTGCCTTCCATAATAAAAAGGCATAACTTACTGAATGCCTTGTGAGTGCCAGGAACTTTGCATATGTAGTTTTGGACCCAGTGAAGTAGGAATTATTGTTATCACCATTTCACAAGGGAGGAAATATTAAATGATTTGTCCGGTGGCTGTGCTGATAGGGAGTAGACCAGGGTCTCACATATTTGAAGCCCATGCTCTTTCCATGGCAACACACCCTAGATGCTTCTTAGGATCAGAAGCGATGTATACAAGCATCACCTCATTGTGCTCAAAAGTTACGTCTATTCCAACACTGATGGGTCATGAAATGAGAAAGGTATCTGGGTGGTAAGAATCCTCTGAGATCTTCAGATTCTTTGTGCATGTTAGTGAAACAGCTGTTATACTAGCATGATAGGTTCAGAATCAAAAGATCCAAGATTGAGACTTTGCTCTGTCTTTCATGAGCTGTATAACTTTCATCCCTGTAAACTTTCCGGGACTCCATTTACCTGTTTGTGAATTATAAGTAGTGATATGCCCTGCTTTGGATAACTGTAAAGATTTGATGAGTTAATTTAAGCAAAACTGCTTCGTACACCTTAAAGGGAAATCTAAGAATCATACCAGTCCTTGATGAAAATCTAGTTCAAAACCTGGTAGTCAAGGTCTTTTGCAGTCTGGTTTCACTCTTCCTTTCTAGTATTAACACTCTTTCACTTCTGCATGTTTTTAAGTAGATAGGCATGAAATCCTAAATAAAACTTGTTCAGGAAATTAAGGGAATTTATGGATTAATGTAATAATTGTTTGGCTAATGGAATGCTCAAGGATAATTTCAGCTTCAGGAATAGATTGATGAAAAACCAGTTCCTCTCTGCCTGTCTTTAGGATGCCTTCTCTGTGCCCGCTCCATTCTCAGTCAGACTCACCCCTCATGTCACAGGCTGGTTGCAGCTGCTCTTACCTCTACAGCCTCTTACCTTCAAATCCAGTGGAAAGAGAATTCTCACAGTTGAATTCTGGCTAGAACTCTGCTAAATTCAAACACAAGTCTTGGTTCCGATTCTAATTGGTCTAAACTGGGTTACATGCCTGGCATCAAACCCATTACTTTGACCACAGGGCTAGGTTATGCTGATGAATTGAAACCAACTGCAGCCCGCCTTTGAAGCTGAAGGTTGTCACTCTCTCTCAAACCTAATGGATAACCCCCGTGAGGGGTTATTCTTTAAGTACCATATGGGATATCATTTTTGGTAGGTGAAGGGTGAATGGTTGTGGTTTCTGATGGCAAAAACAATAGCTATCTCAACACATTTATATTATAGTTAAATTGAGCTGTTTGTAGGGTCTGAGGCATCTTCTCTAATTTCCTGCCGGCAGGCCTCTCTACGTGTCATTCACTTGCTCTCCCTGAGCACTCGGTCTCCCTTTTCCAAGCTTATGGACCAATCCTCCCGGGCCTTCATCATTCCAATATCATCTTCTTACTGCCCTTCTTTTTCTGAGCGTCAGCGCTTCTCATATCTCCTGTCTTCCCATTATGTTGCAGTTATTTATGTTTGTCTTAACTCATCCGACCCTAAATTTTGGATTGAATTCCTTGTGTGAATGAGAAAGACTCTGAAGAGGAAGGAATTACCGTATTTAGAAATGTTTGTCAGTAGCGATGGTAAATACTTTAATGAATTACTTAAAAACTGAATCAGTAGACTCCCAAAGAATGAGAATATTATATTAAGAAGCAGATTACACTTGAATAGTAAAATTTATTTTCAGATTAACTAAAGGCAACCAGACACATTTTCACTCCAGCCCTTATTGAAAGCTTAATACTGAGCCGTCATTAATCCTGTGGGATATCTCGCTGTCTGAGAGTGAATCGTTCTGGGAATGGGTATTCCCCTTAGAGTACGATAGTTAAATGCCTCATTTTCTTGTCTTTCCCACACGGGTCTGTGAAATCATTGACACTTGCCCTGGGTCTGTATCTTCAGGGCTAAGCCAATGCCTAGAACACAACAGGTGCTCCCTAAATGTTTGTTGAATGGAGGAGTGAAGGGATAAAAGCAATGAGCGGGAAAAGTAGTGCTTAGCCTTTTAAATGTTTTGAAAGAAATCCCCAGATGTCAGGTTATGTTGCTATCTTTTACCTACTTCTGTTTTTAAAAAGGAACACTAAAATGATTTCTACGAGGGGTTTGGAGTCTTAAGCTGAAATAATATTAGTGCCAAAGGAACCATTCACCGTCCGCTGTGCCAGGCACTTAGCCGACATTCGGGTGGTGTGGGAATGGATATGAAGGTGGGATAGGTGAACCGAACTTTACTGTGGGTTGACTCACAGAACCTACAGTCCTAAGAGATTACACAGTGTGCCGATGGCCCACTCAAAATGGGTAAGGGAGGAGTATTTAAAGAAGGGACTATTTACAAAGATGTCTACATAAACCAGGCACATTTTCACTGCAGTGAGGTTCCAAGGAATGGTGATGAACCCCAGGGTGAGAAACAGTCATGAGCCATCACTACCCCTAGACAGGAATGGACCAGATAGGAAAACAGTTTCCCAGCCCCAAGGGGAGCCGAAGGAGAGAGCCCCCCAGCAGGAGCTGCGGTCTCTGAATCTAGCCACTGAGCCATGGGAATCAATACCCACCCCTCTCTCCTTCCACCCTTTCTTTTTCTGCTACTCTCTCCTATTGGCCAAACTCAGTAGGAAGGCAGAGCCCAGGGACGTGGCCTATCCATCCAGATCGGCCTCCCAGGACACAGATAGCGCAAAGAGGTGCGATAACAAGCAGAGAATATTGACAAAGCTCTTGAAGGTCTTCTAGTCCCATGGTTCACTTTTTTTCTGCAACAGAAATCTTTATTCTTGATATATTAGACTTAAAAACAAGCCCAGCAGAAAGCAATGGAGCTGGTGTGATGGAAAGAGTGTGGAGGGAGCCCCTGCTGCGTGTGTGCTTGCTCTCCATGGCAGACTCTAAGATATTGCCCTGGAAGCCCCTGTGCTCTACAGAACGTAGTTTGAATGTCACTGGTAGTTTAAACTATTCATTTTATAGATGAGAAAACTGAGGTCCCAAAAATTGGTTAAGTCCCTTGCTTAAGTTACCCAGTGAGTTAGTGGCAGAGCTGTTCACTAGAACTCAGGCCTCCTGGTCACCAGGCATTAGTTAGGCACTGAGTGGTGGTAGGGAATTTCCAGAAATGTGAGGCCATGACTAGGCTGGGGAGACAGGGCAGCACAGTTCAAGTTTGGAGTTAGAGAGGTTTAGGTTCCATTCCTCACTCTGGTACTTTTAGGACAAGTTATTAGTAAACCGCCCATTCTTAGTTGCCTCATTAGTAAAATAGAAATAAAAATGCCTGGTTTTCAGAGCTGTTGGAAGGGTAAACAAGATAATATTTATGAAGTGCTTCTAATAGTATCTGGCTCTGAAATCACATCAGTCACAACTGGTTGTCGTTATTAATAGTAACTCCCCCAAGGTCTCTGCAATCATACAAAAGTCTCATTGACATGCCTTGAAAGCTATCCAGAACCAGAATGTGACCAACCACATGTGAAGTGAGAAGTTTTATAATGGACATTTGTAGGCTTTGCTTTCCTAGCATCCTTCCTCCTTGGAGAAACTCTCCCTTTTTCCAGACCCTGCGGCTTGGGGGCGACTGGCACAGTCAGTATAAATCCATCCTCCTAGCCATAAGGCATCAGTCCAAGGATGGGGACCTCACCCAAGTTGTCAGCTTACAGTAAATCCTAGGACTTTCACCAGTTACTGGAAAAGACGTGCTCCTTTCAACCAGGATTCTTACAAGAAAGAAATGATGTCAGCATAGACTTGTTGGGGACACATGTCAAGCCCAAGAGTGATGCCATCTCAGAGAAGGATCACAGCAGAGAGAGAGAGAACCCTGATAACATCACTTGAGCCCTCAGGCCAGGGGCTGGCAAACTTCTGGAAAGGACTGCACGGTAAATATTTTAGGTGTTGTTGGCTATAACATTTTTCTTGCAAGTATTTGGTACTACTGTTGTAGCTTGAAAGCAGCTGTAAACAGTGTGCACACGAGCAAGCATGGCCCTGTGCCAGTAAAATTTAATTTATGAAGACACACAATAGGCTGTGGTTTACCAGCTTCTGCCTCAGGCCAGGTCGAAAGCCAGACAACCTTGGGACTTTTCGGTTAGGTTTGCTGCTAAATTCTCTTTTCGCCTTAGGGAGGTTGGAGTTAGCTTTATATCTTTACAATGGAAAGAGTACTGGTACAAGTTTCCATGTGATAAATATGAACTTAATTAATCTAGCATGTCCCAGATTGCCTAATGGTAGAAAAATTGACCATTTCTATTATCAAGTGGAAACTACTCTTGGGGGGATAAAACTCCCTCTTTGAGTTCTAGGGGCATGTGTCTCTGCCACCAAAGTTGGGTTTTAATTGGTGTTCATCTCCTTCTTGTCATGAAGGAGAAACGAGTATCCCCATGAGTCTTTGCCTTAGAGCAAACCATTGACAGGAGCCCAAAATGACTGCTTGCAGAACAAAATGATCACAGAGGCCATCATTTCCAAATATGAAACTAATATAATATTGTATATCAACTGTAACTAAAAAAATAAAAAATGATTTAAAGTGAAAAACGACAACAAAAATAACCCCATAGAAGAGTTCTTATTCCGTGCACGTAAAAATAGGAGAGAGAGTGTGTTGTGCCTATGGGCAGAATTGGATCTTTAGAAAAGTCCAGGCCAAATGTTCCTGTCAAGGAAATTTGTCACTCTCCTTCGGAAATGATTTTCCTATAAGGAGGCTCTCGTGTTCCTTGGATTAGGGCTGCTTGTTCTATCATTTCTGACTAATTTCTTGCAGTTACTCAGAATTTCCTGGAATTAAGCTAACTTATTTGAAAGCCGAACACTGCAGTCCTGATACTGAAAACGTAAGTGCAGCTCCTGCTGGCAAGTTGCAGATATTATAAACAAGTGTCTCCTTAAGGAGTTTCCGTGCTCGCTGAGCAACCAAATGTGTTAGCAGCCGAGAGAGGAGAGAATCCTGGGCAAGGAACTTAGTTGATTGTGTCTTTCTGTGAAAATGGAAAAGGTGTTACCAGCATGGGATATATTTAATCATGGCACAGAGCAACTTGAAATGCCATTCCCATTGGAAGAATGAGGTTGTCTTAGTCAGTTTGTGCTTCTATTACAAAGTATCATAGGCTGGGTGGCTTATAAACAACATAAATTTACATCTCACAGTTCTGGAGGCTGGGAAGTCTCGGATGAATGCACCGGCAGATTCTGTATCTGGTGAGAGCTTGCTTCCAATCACCAATTGGATGATTCATATTCCATAGAATGGCCCTGTCCTTACGGTGTCCTCTCTGAGAGGGCTCCACCCTGATGACCTAATTACTTCCCAAAGGCTTCACCTCCTCACACTATTACATTGAGGGTATTTTAACATATAAATTTTGAGGAGACACGTTTAGTCCATCACAGAGTAAAGTAGGCTTGAGAATTTGGAGACCAAGTGGGAGGACATGCCCAGTATAGGGAATTATTGGGGCAAAGATGTAGCACTGTGGACGAACATTCCATTTATTTTAACAAGTATTTATGAAACACCTTCTTTGTGCCAGACACTGGACTCTGGACTCAGCCCCATGAACACAATGCTAACAAGAGGAACAGGGGCTCTGCCCTTGTGGCACTTAATTCTAGCAGGGTATGCAGGGAACATGGGTAGGAAAAGGCAATTTATTTGTGTCAACTGTAAGAGGCGAAGTTGGAAAAAAGGGCAGGCCAGATGAGCTGGAGGAAGATGGAAATGAGGTGCTTCAAGGGAGGACTTGAAAACACGTGGTATTTTCGTCTATGTTAAGCAGAGGGGACTGAGGTAGAGGGAACCGGGGGTGGCTACCAAGTGAGTGTGGGAGGGTGGTGGGAAGCCTGAACTTCAGCCTCATGCTTCTTCCTGTGTCTCTTTTTGTCTGATATCCTGACAGCCGGGGCCCTCTTTTATTTTGAATTAAGGGCAGGGACTGTTTCACTTTTTCAAACCCGTCAAAATGAGGACCAGTGGTTCTTGAGCCAAACTGCACTTGCCCTGCTGAACTGGTGATAACACATTGTGGAGAAGCAGGGGTCTCTTTTTAGTCTCTGCCTCCAAGGGTAATTCCTCTGGTGTCTTTGTAGTAGCTTCAGCAAACACAAAAACTACTGTGCCAGATCGCACATCATTTCAAGAACTCTCTCAAGAAAATAGGCTCCTATAGTTTTTAAAAATGTCCCCTCTGAATGTGCAAGGAAAAGCATCTTCAGACGCAGGGTTTTCATTCAGATTCTTCTTTAAAACAAACTTTCTCATAGAAAATTGAACTTCAATAAGAGAGGATGGTAAACAAATACATCTTGGGGATACTGCACTGGCAGAATATAAAAAATTAAGATTTTGGGATGAAGAAGGTGAGTCCTTCCCTCCGTATAAACTATAATATTCCCTCCTGAGTTCTGCTCCACTGTCAGATGTAATCAGATGTAACGGTGTAAGTAAATGCTGGGACACGAATGGGAGAGACCCACTGGAGGCACGGAGGTGATGCTTCTCAGTCACCTCCGTGCATTTTCTAGGGAAATAGAAAAGAGCCCTTTGGAAACATTGAAGATATAAATGATGTGCTTTCCACTTAGTAAGATGTTTACCTCCTGTTAAAAAACAAATCTGCTGCTAAGTGAGCCCCTAGGGAAGCCTGTTTTACAGATTTAAAGTAAATCAGGTTGGGTGTCTTCCCCAAGGCCCCTGAACTCAAAGTCAGAAATGATGGTTGTTTATTACGCAGGGCTTACCTGGTACATAGAACAGCCTATAAATGGGCCTCGTCCTCAGAGTCCTGGACAGGAAGACCTGCATTCTGAGAACAGCCGGTCACTAAAACAGCTCCGGAGTCCAAGCCAGTCAGGGAAAGGGTTTTTGCTCAAGATGGTGTTTTAAAAATGTTCAGTCGTGGTGCCATTATATGGAGTATACATTTTATCTTTGCCAGAGTTCTTATTACTCCTTATGAATCTGATTTTCATGTTACCTGCCTGGCCTAGCTCTCGATGCTATTTCAATTTCGGACACTTGACAGGGAGAAGAGGGCTGTGAGGGACAGCTTGCAATGTTTGTGGCCCAGGCAAAGGAAAAGTAACCAATGAGGGACAGAAGAGAGCTAGGAAAAAGTGGCGTGCTGGAAGCCAAAAGCATTCCAAGGCAGAAGTGAAGTTGATACAGAAAGCACAAATGGAATGAGAACAAGGAGTTAGCAATTAGGAGATTTTTATTCTGAGGTGGGGCTGAAGCCAGATCACAATTGGGTTAAGCAAGGCAAGGAATTGAACTAGGACTAATAGCTAGTGTAGATTTGACTGAAAAAAAAATCATGATTCAGGCTTGGAATTCAACCTTCTCACTGATAGGTACCAATCATCAGCAGGCTTATATGTTTCTAGAAAAAAAAAATCTTTGATTGATGAATCTTAGCTGCATTGTCATACTGACTCTGAGGCTGACAGAAGGAGCTTAACTAAAATCACTGGGGAATATGAAAGAGATGCCAAGGAGAAAACAGGTCAATTCCTTAGCACAAGGAAGTGTGAGGTCCTTTAGAAGCCACTAATACATTGTACATGATTACTTAATTTCAGGAAACCCTGACTCACTGCCCCTATCAAGTGAAAAGCAAAGGCTGGTCTCAATTTACAATCTTGTAAACCAGCTTTCAGAAGAGCAGAGATTATTTTTGGCAGAAATACGTCTGTTCTGTGCCTGTTTTAATTGGAAATGTTTCGGTATGTGTATGCTTTACTTTCTTTGAGGGAAAACAGGCTCTATTTGGAATGTTCTGGGAATAGTTAACACTAAATGGTCAAAGCAACACCTCTAGGCTTAACTTTTGAATGGAAAATGGGAGTCCTGGAACCAGAGAAGTCGGCATGCTTGCTGCCTATCGTACCAAAACCGGTAAGCAGAGACAAGGATTGAATCTTTATGGGTGCTTTATTCAGATGCTGGTGATCTGAGAAGAGGGCAGGCTATGTACCCTCAAAAACCATCTTAACACCTCATCTCAAGCCTGCATTTTTATAAGAAGAAAGGGTAGGTAAGGGGTTTGGAAAAAAAGGAATCAAATAAGAGTTGCAGCCCAGCCCTGGCTGGTGTCGCTCAGTGGATTGAGTGATGGCCTGTGAACCAAAGGGTTGCCAGTTAGATTCCCATCAGGGCACATGCTTGGGTTGTGGGCCAGGTCCTCAGTTGCGGGTGTGTGAGAGGCAACCACACACTGATATTTCTCTTCCTTTCTCCCTTCCTTCCTCTCTGTCTAAAAATAAATAAACAAAATCTTAAAAAAGGAAAAGAAAAAAAGAGAGTTGCTGTCCAGTGGCAATTTTTCCTAGTACTTCTTTACCTGTTGACTAACAATGCTTTATCTGCATCCTCCCTGGAACACAATGGCTCAGATACCATCTGCTTCTCTTGCAGACCCCCTGGGGCACAAAGGATGAATTGCTTGTTGACCTCCTGGAGTCATGTAGGTCATGCATTCCAGTTCCTGGAATAACAGCTTTCCATGTGCATTAATCACTTACGCCTATCAACTATGACTGAAACTAAAATCTTTAACTCTTGAGTTCCTCCTATTATTATGAGCTAAATCATTTCTCCCAAATTCATATGTTGAAGTCCCAACCCTCAGTGCCTCAATATGATGAGAACACCCAATGTACCCGATGTTTATGAGAAAAGTCAACGTGGTGCCAAATACAAAGAGAGGGCAGGGGAACTACCTTTATACATGACTGGCACTTGGGAGTGTGACTTCCCAAGAAAAGTCACAGGGAGGGTAAACAATAAAAGTTAAATGCTGATGGAAAAATGGCAGGGAATAAGCAAATCCCCTATGGTGGGTCATTCCCTGCCCTTCTACCCTTGGCTACTCACTGCCAAGTCCCATGATTCTAGCAAATCAGGTCATAATGGAAACTTGAAGATGCCACTTGCTTTGCTCTAGGTTGATACTTATCTATTAAAAATAACTGAGAGCAAATACTTCAGCATTCTCAAATGTATCCACTTAAGAACTGAGGTGTTGGATCATATTTTTTTTCTAACAAATAACTATGTAATGTCAGACAGGATAAAATGTCTGACTACATTGAGTACAGATTACATCCATCATTTCTCCCTGTTTTAACAGGCCAATAACTCTGCCAAAAAGAGGTTACAGTAATTTGACAAGAGGTAGCTGTTCCAGACCTATGCTGGTAACTTTTCTACTTCTATTTCCAAATCAATCACAAACACATTTTTCCCACTATTGTTCTGCCTTTCAGAAATTTCTGAACCAATCAACAGACATCATTATTTACACTCCAAGGATGACCTTTTTTTCTTTTTTACATCTAAGTCTTTTCTTGTAAACAATGTTAAACAACTCATTTAGTCAGCTTTGATGGTGTATACACTATATACAGTCAAACATAAACACAATCCCATATGTTGCTGCTAATGGGGGAAAACACCACCACTTGACAAAGACACTTTGGCTGAGAGGCTATTGTAACCCAATGCAGGTCTGGCTGCCTGCCACTTTGAAAGCTAATACTCGAGAGATAGGTGCTGATGTAAAGGAAAGTGGCTTACTTTCAGGTGCCAGCCACGTGGAAGATGGGAGACTCACTTCTCAAAGACAATCTCCACCTCTCAGTGCAGGCAGAGGTTTTTATAAGGAGGCAGACGGGAACAGAACAAAGAGATCAAGGGAGGGGTTTGAAAAGTTCTCTACCTGCAGACAAGCACAGTACATCCCGAGAAGGCGAGTCACGGTCTGGGCGTGTCATACTGGCTTAGCCATCCTGGCTCCACGGTAAAAGCAAATCTCCTGGGGCTGGGATGCCCAAAGGTCGGAGTCTGTATCTTTTAAAGTGAGTTCCTCGGATTCTTATACAAACATGCTATTTATCTATAAACAACATATTAGAGTCAGCATTTACAGAAACGATGTCAAAAGAGTGGTGGGTTGGGTAACAACTGGCCACCGTTACAATTTTCCACTGTTACGTTATGAGGAGGAGCCTGTCAAGATTCTGTTAAAACTGAAATACTATCCGCCTGACAATCTCTGAACATAGGTTTTATAAAAAGCCTATAATAGGCTAGACTTATGTTGGCCCTTTTCTTGAAAATCTTTATAAGCGAAAGTTAATCATTACCGCACATACTATTGCAAGAGGTATTCTAAGTTCTCTAGAGAAACAGGACCAATAGAATGCTTTGTTTGTAGAGCGATATATAACTATTTTGATAATACATCTTTCTATCTATCGATCATCTATCTGTCATCTATGCATTTTCAGGAATTGGGTCATGAGATTGTGCGGTCTGGGAAGTCTGAGACCTGCCGGCATTGCAGCAGGCTGGTTGGAAACTCAGGCAAGTTCACGTTGCTGTCCCGAGTCTGAAACCCATGGAGAAGCCCAGCGGGGTGGAAATTCAGGCAAGATTTCTGTGTTTCACTCTTGAGGCATAACTCCTTTGACTTAGGAAAGCTCAGTCTTTGTTCTTAAGGCCATTAACTGACTGGATGAGTCCAACCCATATTATGGAGGTAATCTGCTTTACTTAAAGCCTGCTTATTATATATAACTGCTAATCACATATAAAAAGTACCTTTACATCTAGATTGGTTTTTTGGGTGCCGTAGCCTAGCTAACTTGGTACATCACAAAGGGAATATTAACTATTTAAAACAAAGGACTGTGCTTATGAATATGTTTATTTATACCAGTCACGAATAAGGAGATCAGATATACAGAATTATTGACTTGTGCTGGGCGAGTGGGCAGATGTCCTACATCAGCTCTGGGGTGCTTATGCGAAGCTAACTTAGAGATGTTCACGTTGCTTTGAAAATTAACAGTATGAAACTGACAAAGTTGCTTTGCTCTATTAGAAGACTGATAGGCAAGTTTTTGTTCCTAATTAAATCACTGGGAAAGCCTGCACAATAGATAGACCTAGAGCCACATGCAGCAACTAAGAATTTCGTGAACGGTACTAAAGCAAATCTGAAGTAGGAAAAATTTCCAGGCCCTGACTGGCATGGCTCACTTGGTTGGGCATCGTCCTGCAAGGCGAAAGGTCACCAGTTTGATTCCTGGTCAGGACACACGCCTGCATTGTGGGTTCAGTCCCTTGACAGGCCACGTGTGAGAGGCCGCCGACCGACGTTTCTTTCACTTGCTTTCTCCCTCCCTTCTCCTCTCTCTAAAAATAAATAAATAAAATCTTTAAAAAAAGAAAAATGTTCAGTAAGGCAAAAGGAAAATACACTTAAAAAATTAATATCACTCAAATGCTCTGGGCTGCAGATTAGTAGGCATGATTTTAAAACAGCTCTATAATTCTTTTTTAAGAATTATAAGAGATTTTTAAGAGAAAGAGAGAGAGAGAGAAACATCGATGTGAGAGAGTATTGATCGGCCACCTCTCAAACGCACCTGACCAGATATCAAAACTGCAACCTAGGTATGTGCCCTGAAGGGAATCAAACCCGCCACCAGTTGGTGAGTGGGATGACACTCCAACCAACTGCGCCACCCAGCCAGGGCTATGACTCTTCTGACATTCCCCACTGAGTTTATGTCTTCTTCCTTTGACTCTGGACTCTGTGACTGCTTGACCCACAGAATAAGGTGGAAGTGATGTTGTGCTATTTCTAGGTGTAGGCCTTAAGAAGTGGGGAGTTTCCATTTCCTGCTTGTTAGGATGCTAACTTTTGGAACTGAGTCAACACACTGGAAGGAAGCTTAAGCTGTCTGGTGGAAAGGAATTGACAGCCAATACCAGTGTGCCAGCTGTGTAAATGATCCATCTTGGATCCTCTTGTCCTAGCTGAGCTGGTCCAGCTGACACCTGTAGAGCAGAGATGAGCTCTCCTCACTGAGTGCTGTCCGAAGTACACATTTGTGGGCAAAATAAATAATCATTGTTCTAAACATTTAAAGCATTGAGTTTGGGGTGGTTATGCAGTGATAAACACTAGAGTAGAAGATGCGTGGCTGGGATCTGGGCTGGGCCTGTCGGGTAAGTGAGATCTGGCTGATACTGAGTGGATAGTCCAGGGATAGACACGGACAAAGAGGTTTGATTCCCCATGGGTAAGAACTGAAGAGTGCTGTATTGTTGGACTAAGACGAAGAGATAAAATATGTGGATTTAAAGTAGATGAGTTAGTCATTCACTGATCATAGGATCAGGTTAGGAGGAAAACGCAGAAATCAGATCAGAGAGTTGGGCTATAGGTCAGTATCCAGAAGTTCAAGCCAGGAAAGAAAAAAATGGAAACATTTCAGGACAGGAAAATCGGTTTCAAAATCTAGAATGGCAAATAGGGCGGTCTAGCTGGGTCCTATGGTCATTCATGATGTGGGAGATCAGGCAACAGCAACCAGGGACTTGTGTCAAAAGTCTGAGTGTAGGAAGAGGTAAAACCAGCAAGAACACTGGTACTAGTTACAGTGGCAGTGGCAAAAAGAGAAGTTTCATAGAGATGGGGCGAAATAGTTCCAAGGCTGGAGTTCCATGATCATTCACTGGAGCTAGAACTGAGGTGGGTGTTCAGAGATGGGGCAAGGAGGAATGCTGGAGTGAGGTGTGAACTAATATGCACTTCTATTAGTTCACATAACTAGTGAATATCCTAGGAGTCCTTTGAGTGTGTATACAAATAAACATTGGAATCTCATAAAATTTAACATTTATATTTAGGCTTGTCTTTTGTGTTCTCAAAGCAAGTTGATAAATATCTCTTAAAAGCAAATTATAGCCCCAGCTGGTGTGGCTCAGTGGATTGGGTGTTGTACTGCGAAGCAAAGGGTCGCTGGTTTGAGTCCCAGTCAGGGCACATGCCTGGGTTATGAGCAAGGTCCCCAGTAGGAGGCGCTTGAGAGGCAACCACACATTAATGTTTCTCTCCCTCTCTCTCTCCTTCCCTTCTCCTCTTTCTAAAAATAAATAAAACCTTTTAAAAAAGCAAATCGTATACTAGAGGCTCCTAAAGAGATTATTAATCATTAGTAAAAGCACTAAAGCATGTAGTATTTACACAGACATAATTGAATATTTGCTGATTGTTCATGTCTTTTACAGTTGATCTTATTGGATTTTGTCATTTCCCTGCTTAAGGTTTTTTTCCTTTTCTGGTTTTATTCTAAAGACAATTTAGAATATAGCTAAATTCTTCATTTTTTTCACATTACAAAAGCACTTTATTATCAAAATGAACAAAAGGAGAATGGCATTCAAATTAAATAAATTACACAAATATCTCAAGAGTCTTAGCCTTCCCCAGGACGATATAGCTAAATTCTTAAGATGGCATGGACCAGATCGTCCTAGCCTCCCTTCCCAACCTCATTTCCTGCTCTTCGCCCTGGCTCACTGGCTTCCAGGGACAATGGCCTTCTTTCAGGTGTGTGAAGGGTCCAGGCTTTCAGCTAAGTCAGGCTCTTGGCACATGCTCTTTCCTCTGACTGGAAGGCATTTCAATCCACTTTTTCCTGGTAGCTTCTGTTCATATTTTAGGCCTCAGTTTAAGTGTCACATCCTTCAGAGATCCCTAAACTCATTAGTCTCCTTTGTAATTCTCTTTTAATAACTTTTTCTTATCACTGCACTTACCATAATTGCAATTATATATTTGTACTTTTATGTAATGACTGCCTGTCCCATTAGCATGTGATCTCTATCAGATGTGGAGATATTACAGGTGTGGTTTTTATTCATGACTGAAGCTGGGGAAGAGAAAAACAAGTTAAAATCCTATAAAGTGACAGAGGCAGAAGAGGTAGGTAAAATTGAGAATAAAACATGCCATCTAAAGAATTAAAAAAGATTCAGTCTGAAGACCACTTAGTAGAGGGAAAAGTGCTTAGTACAGCTCAATGGACCCTGATGATAAGACTGTAAAATGAGCACTTTTACTGAGATCAAGAAACTTAGGATGTGCAGCAATTAGGACCCGTGTGCATTGCTGGTGGGGGTAAAATGGTGTCTTTGGAAAGTTTGGCAGTTCTTCAAAAAGTTAAACATAGACAGTACATGACTTAGCAATTCCTTTTCTAGATATATATCTTTTTAAAAAATATATTTTATTGATTATGCTCTTACCATTATCCCAATTTTTTTCCTTTTGTCCCTCTTCTGCCTGGTACCCTCCTTTCCCCCAGCAATTCCCCCCTTAGTTCATGTCCATGTGTCATGCATACAGGTTCTTCGGCTACCCCATTTCCTATAGTATTCTTAACCTCCCCGATTTTGTACCTACCAATTACGCTTCTTAATCCCTGCACCTTTTCCCCCATTCTCCCCTTTCCCCCTCCCAGCCGATAACCCTCCAAATGATCTTGGTACCTATGATTCTATTCCTGTTCTGGTTGTTTGCTTATTTTGGTTTTTTTAAGATTTGGTTGTTGATAGTTATGAATGTGTTGCCATCTTAATGTTCATAGTTTTGATCTTGTTTTTCCTAAATAAGTCCCTTTAACATTTCATGTAATAATGGCTTGGTGATGATGAACTCCTTTAGCTTTACCTTATCTGGGAAGCACTTTCATTTTCAAGGGCATTCTGGGAATGCCCTTCCATTCTAAATGATAGCTTTGCTGAATAGAGTAATCTAGGTTGTAGGCCCTTACTTTTCATCACTTTGAATAGCTCTTGCCAGTTCCTTCTTGACTGCAAAGTTTCTTTTGAGAAATCAACTGATAGTCTTATGGGAACTCCTATGTAGTTAACTCTCTGCTTTTCGCCTGCAGCTTTTAAGATTCTCTCTTTATCTTTTACCTTTGTCATTTTAATTACGATGTGCATGGTGCAGTCCTTTTTGGGTCTAGTTTGGGACTCTCTGTGATTCCTGGACTTGTATGTCTATTTCCTTCACCAAATTAAGGAAGACTTCTTTCATTATTTTTTCAAATAGGTTTTCAATTTCTTGCTCTTCCTCTTCTTCTGGTATCCCTGTGATTTAGATATTGGTATGGTTGGAGATGTTCCAGAGGCTTCTTATACTGTCCTCATTTTTTATTTATTCATGTTGTTTTGGTTGGATGCTTTTTTTTTGTTGTTGTTATATTCTAAATTGTTGATTTGATTCTCAGCTTCCTCCCCTTCACTGTTGGTTCCCTGTAGATTTTTCTTTATTTCACTTAGTGTAAACTTCATTTCTTTCTTTATGTTGTTACCATGCTCAGCGAGTTCTTTGAGCATCCTGATCACCAGTGTTTTGAACTCTGCATCTGATAGGTTCGTTATCTCTAATTTGTTTAGTTATTTTTCTGGGGTTTTGTTTTGTTCTTTCATTTGGGCCATATTTCTTTGTCTCCTCAATTTGGCAGCCTCCTTGTGAATGTTTTCATGTATTAGGTAGAGCTGCTCTGACTCCGTTTTAGTAGTGTTGCCTGTTGAAGAAAAGGCACCTGTAAATTGTGAGCAGCAGAGCCCAAGTAATTGCCTGCTTTTACTACAGGTAAAGGGCAACCTGCTTTACCACTTTGCAGCTCTGTGTGGGGGCAGGGCTCGGAGAGGGCACCATGCCACTGTTTGGCTCTGGAGGTTTGCCCAGCACTTGCCCCATCTCCAGTCACTTCACCTATTCCCCATATGTGACTGGCACCCTTCGAGCTGTTGCCCTGGTGCTGAATCCCAGAGTGGGAAGGTTTGCCTACGTTCTAACACTGTGTGTGCCCTTTAAGTGGAATCTCCTGAAAATCTGGCAGTTTCTTTCACTGCCCCAGCCCCCCATTCTGATTTTTACAGCCAGAAGTTATGGTGAGTTATATCCCCAGCACTACAACCATGAGCTGTGTGGTCTGGTTTTGGGCTGGGATTGCTCACCCCCAACGTATCCTTCCTGATTTTTATTCACCACACATAAATGTGGGTCCACCTGTTTCACCACTGCTGCCACCTATCCGTGCTACACTATGTCTCTTTGGCTCTCCACCCCTCTTTGCCTCTCTGCCCCTCCTACCCATATGGATGAATGTGGCTTCTTTAAATCCTTGGTTGCCAGATTTCCATACAGTTCAATTTTCTGGCAGTTCCTGGTATTATTTGTTTTGAGGTGTAATTGTAATTCTATCCGTGGTTGCATGAGGAGGCAAAGTGTGTCTACCTATGTCTCCATCTTGACTGGAAGTCTCATTGTTATTATCGATATATACCTAAGAGGAATTAAAACATTTCCACACAAAAACTTGTACATGAATGTGTTATTCATATTTTTCATAATAAAAATGGAAACAATCTGTCTACCAAATAATGCATACAATGTAGTATATTCATAAAGAAGGAATATTATTCAGCCACAAAAAGGAATGAAGTACTGATACATGCTGTGATATGGATGAACCTTGAAAACACACAAAGTGAAAGCAGACACAAAAGGCCACATATTGTATGATTCCCATTTAAATGAAATATCCAGAATAGTCAAATCCATAAAGAAAGTAGGTCAGTGGTTGTCTAAGGATGGTTGTAGGAAGCGTGGGAGTGACTGCCCATGGGTATAGGATTTCTTTCCGGGGTGATGAAAATGTTCTAAGTTTAGACTGTGATTTTGGTGGTGTAACTCTGTGAATATATTAAAAATCCATTGAGTCATTGGGTAAATTTTAAATGTAAATCATATCTCCATAAAAGTGTTTTTATTAAAAAGTCAGTTCTCAGTACTCATGGTAGTTAATTATGTTCTATAAGGTTGCTGCAAACACTGAATTAGCAAATACTGAGCTTTTACTCTCAGGGGGTATACAAAGTTAGGTTTCTGGAAGTTTCTGGTCACAACAGTATTGTCAACCTAACCATAAATACCCTTGTTTTATGTGTTTCCATTTAAAGATACCTTATTTAAAATACATTGTCGATTTATTAACATTCAACTCATGGTCAATAGCACTGTAACTCATCCTTGAACAAAACTTATCTAAAACATGTACTTTTCCATAAGGCACATCACAGCCTTCTTGTGCTTCGGGAATACAGATAGCATTTCAGCACTATGCTTGGGGAACATTTTAAATGCTAAATCACCAAGAAAAACACAAAAATGCCAAAAATGTGGCACTAAATAGGCTGTGAAAAGGATATTTATTTATTTATAGCATGAGAGCTGAAAGAAGGCAGTGTCAGCTTGTTTGGACGTGACTGGGAATGTATGCATTGGGCAACAAATTGTTCACTGGTTTGAGTACATCCCATCTACTAATGATCTCAAAAGTGCCTCAGGTATTGTAATTGTGGGGTTACAATTAAATTTTAATGGCTCAGTAAGTGAATATGTAAATAATGGAAATCACCAATAGGGATCAGCTATAGTTTAGTTTTTCTACCAAAAAGTTTTGAATTTCAAGTTCTAAACTTTAATGTCATAATGCTGAACAGACAAAATGCTGTACTTAAGTATGTTTCAAGAGTGGTTAATAGGAGAGAATGGCAAAGGAAAATTTTAGAGGCTTCACACAATTATTCTTAGTTTAATTCCCTTGATATTTCTAAATAGCCATATTTCACACTACTGATTCTTGGGTCATGGGCCACTTCGAAGGTAAAATGTTTATATTTAATCAGCAAAAGTCTGTTTTGAATTTTTAAATACAAATGCAGGCTCTCTCCTCCCAGAAAAAGTCCTCTGCCACCACAGAATTTAATTAAAAGGTACTTTATTTTTAGGTAAAAGAAATATATGACTGTGCTTATATCTGGAATCTGTACTCCTACTTCCCATATATTTGTAGACGTGCTTTCACATACTAGCTACTGCCAATTTTAATTTCCAAAGTTTTGCAGTATTTGCTTTCAAGAGTATTTTCTGCACTTTATTAATTTTAGACTGGCTTTCAAGCCTCAAATCCTTTTATAACAGGAAATGTCAGTTCTTGCTCATAGTTTCTTGTAAGAGGCTTTTGCCAAATTCAGAAATTAAGAGATAAATTAGCTGTTTTAGGTTAAAAGTAACAATTCTGGCAGGGGGAGCAAATTTATAAATATCGAGTGACTATTACATATCCGCATTTGTGAATTCGAATAAGCATAATCAAATGTCAGAATTTGCCTACAAAATGGTACTTTTTGGATCAGTATTTATACTCCTTTCTTGGTAACCAAGATTTCTTTATTTCTTTAAAAAGCTTTTAGCTGTTCTTTGATTGAAATTGGTGAATGGGTTGGAATTGGCTGATTAACTCAAACCTCCCAATTACAATAGTGAAGCTTGGCAGATACACATTTATTCATCAAGAATTTCAAGCTCTAGGATACTGTGGGGTTCTTTAGCCTCTTTTGATCTATCATAATAAAGTGAATATAATAGGCATTTTAAGCTTCTCTTCACTTTAAAAAAAAAAATCCCAATGCCAGATACTCATTTAAGAAGCTCTTCTTGCCTAGAGACCAGTCCAATTAGTTTTCTATGCCAATCCCATAAGTTTTGCAATTTTATCCCTTCAATTTCACTATTGTTCTGTATGTGGTAGCAACTCCTCTCTTGGTATTTTTCCACTGTCCACGATTGGCTTCACTTCCTTCTTGTTCTGAAGTAATAACCACCATTAGGGATTAGTGCCAATTTATCCAGGGCCTTGTACTATCAAAATGATGGCCCTCTCCATTACTCTAGATGATCAAAAGTAGACCGTAATCTGTTTTCCAAAGACTTCTCATAGTGTTTTGACTAACCATATCTCCCAGGGTCTGTTCATTCTCTTGCTGGCTTTAAATATATCCTTGTTAATTTTAAATATAACATGACACGAAATGCTAGTAAAGACTAGTAACTGATCTCTATTAAAAATAAGCATTTTATAAATGTTTTCTGGTAGAGTTGTCTTTAAAGACTTCCAAATATCCTTCATTAAGACAGTTTAATTCAAAATAAAAAATTAAGAAAGTTTCTAGATTCTAAGAATTTATCCTGACATTAAGCTGACATAACAGGATTTTTGATCAATTTTTTAGTAAGCAGTTGAAATGACCTAACATCACTGGATGAATGTTGTTCTTAGTGAATTACCTTTTATGAAGTGAAGTCATTTTCACCAGATAGAAGGTTAAGTGATGAAAAATAATTTAAAAAAAAGTTTTTATAAGAGTTTATTTGAGCCAAACTGATGACATATGCCAGGGACCAAGATCTCAAATGCTCCTGAAAAACTGTAATTTTTAGTAGCTCATAAACTTTCTACATTTTTAAATAGTTCATAAAAATTCTATAATTTGAGATATTCTTTATGTAAAATAACAACAGAAATGTGCTCATTTAAATAAAAGCACTTTGACTAATAAAAAAATTGCTAGGAAAGTATAAAGCACTATTATCCAGAATAAGAAGTTATAAGTTTTCAGCAGTGTAGCCAGTTAATATTTTGCCTAGGGAAAACAAAGGCTTATATGACAAGAAAATAAAAATATACTGAGAAATGTGTCATTTTTTAAACATGGAAGGACAAATCAGAAGAATTGCAAATTCAGATTTTTGGAATTTTTATTTATATTTTGGTCTTACAAATGATCATTTTTTAAATTGGCTTTTCTGTAAGAAAAGAATGTAAAACACAAGAATTTGCTAAATATCAGAGCCACACAAATCCTCAAAAGGGTTTTCTGTGTAGTCCTCATGAACGCAAATCTTTGTGAATATTTCACACTCACAGTAGATCTTAAATCTGTTTCACAATAACAGAGCCATAAAATTTTTATGCTGTTCATTCATTACATATGTATTAGAGCATTTCTATTAAAAGGAAAACTGGGTGATACAAAAATGTGAGAGAATCTAAGGATCGAGCAGTCTGCTGAGGCTGGTACGTCTTATTTGCTCTGTGGTTTACTGTCATTACTTTCAAAGAGCACATGGCACATGAAGCACAGGAGCACTCACCTCTCTTATTAATCTAACTTAAAAATCTGTTGCTCATAAAACCAGACCAATTATCACAAACTATCATTTGCATAATTAACCACAAGTCTATTACCAAGCACTTTGTCAGTGGTATCAACAATTATAGGGGGATAGAAATTTATAAAACATGAGTTTTGTTAAAGCTGCCAAGTCCTTAGATATCGCGGGCTGTGCTGCTACTTTAACTTTTAATTAGATGTTTAATGCCTTACAGTAAAAGACTGAAAAAAGGATGGAAGCAAAACTAAATTATTTTCTAGGTGCTGAAACATTTCATTTGATAAGGTAGCAAAAGGATAGGATACAATTTAATCAAGATTTATATGCGTTCCAACTTTTCACTCAGAAATTCTTCTACACTGTCTGTGTTCCATTTGAGGATGCTCAGTTCTTCAGCAATGTTCCCATTGTCATCCAAAAGCTTTAGTACAGGGTCTGAACCACGAACATACTACAAAAAAAGAGGAGCATCATTATTATTATCTGCTTAGAAGAGCCTTCTCAGCCTCAACCAAAATCCAAACCAATGCAGTCCAGCTTAACTAAATTTAATTGTAACACAAAAAAGCTTTTAGACATAACATCACAACAGAAAGTCTTTTGGGAAAATGTAATAAAATTTCATTAAAAAATGACAATTTACCTCTAAAGCGAAAAACACTTCTTAGCACCAACATAGTTCATTTGGGATTTAAGCTTATTATTGACTATAACAAACATTTATTGCATACATGATATTCTCAAACTCTCAAAAGAGCTTAAAATCTCATGGGGGAAGCGGTAAGTTCAAAATAATTAATGAGAGAATGATTGTATAAGATCAATGCTAAAATAAGCTGTCCATACAAATTATCAGACAGAATTCTGCAATGGATTTTAAAAACTTTCTCTGGGTTAAGGAATCTAATGATTTCATTGTAATTAGTTTATAATTAGGCTAGATGCCTGAAACTTCCAACCCACTAGTTGGGTCCAATATTTCACTAGAGAGCTCTGAGAAATCCTAAATCTGGGTAAATGTGGCAACAAACATGACCTCATTCCTTAAGGCATCAATTTTCAAAAAAGAAACAATGCTGGAAAAAAAGACATTCCATTAAAATTGCCTCACCTTGATTTGTAGTCCTCTGAATAGCTTGGGTTTATCACTTCTGACAAAAGCTTAGGAGAAAAGAAAAAGATTCAAATTATTCACTTCTAAATCCAAGCTAGATACAAAGATCAAAACAAAAAGTAGACATGAACTCAACAGTAAAACATTAGATCCTATATAGAAAAACTAAGGAAATTCGAATGTATTTTATATATATATATATATATATATATATATATATGGAAAGATATATACCTTTCAATGGGAAAACAAAATATTTTAAGATGCTGTTTTAAATTAATCAAAATGCCAAATTCCAATGGGATTCTGAGGGCTTGACAAAATGATAGTAAAGCTCAGTTGGAAAAGTGTATGTGTGAGAATAGTCACAGTTTAGAAAAAGTAAAATGTGGAAGAAAAATTTGTTTTTAATGTATGATACTGATACGGAATAGATAAAACAAAGAAACAGATAAGGAAATCTAGAGAGCTACAAATATCTACAGACATTTTTTAATATAGTAAAGCTATCCAATCAAAGAGAGGGAGGCAGAGAGGGAGACAGTGATTACGTGTGTGCATGTCTGGGGTATGTGTTTGTGAATTATTCAATACATACTTTTGAGAAAAAATAAATACTAGGTAGAGAAATGAACTAAGGACAGGAACATGTCATGTGCAAATATATAATGGTCAACAAACATCTGAAATAAATGTTCAGCTTAATAGTCAAATAACTGTCAAATACAACAATGAGATATCCTTAGAGAGACAAAAATTAAAAAGAAAATTTAAGGCTAGAGAGAAGGGTTTTGCTGGGATTTAGTTGTGGGAAAAATGTGAATAAACACATCATTCCTGATTGGTATTCAGCAAAATGAACCAAAAGTCTTAAAATGTACATACTCTTTAAACCTGCAAGTCCCCTTCTAGGAATTTCTTTCTTTATTCTGAAGAAATGATTATACAATAATGCAAAGATACATTGTATAAGGCCCTGCTAAACAAGCCTGGAAATTTGGAAATAATCTAAATGTGTAAAGGCTAATGGTTAACTAAATTAATATGAAACACACTATCGAGTGCTGCCTATCATTAAAAATTATATTAATCTATACATAGTGATATAGAAGCAAACACACATATAAAAAGCAGGTTATAGATCAGTTTGTATCCTATGGCTGTTAAAAAGATGAATAAATGTTATTTTTATATCTTTATGTTCATATATATTTACCCATAAATATATATATATTTACAAAGGTAAAAAGCCCAGAAACACTAAACAAAATTTAAAAGAAAATTAAGTGAGAAATATAATACTTAGAACGATAAACAGCAAAAATGTTAACTATTATTATTTTAATGGGTTATATCTAGAGCATAGGGTTTTGGGATGTTTTAAATGGTCAGTTTTCCTTTTTGGTGTGTTTGTTGATCTACATTTTACCAATTTTTAAATAATGATCATATCTAATAGTCCAAGTTAAAAAATTTAGAATACATCTTTCTAAAATAAAAACAAATGAGGTGTTTTATTTAGATATTTGATTGTTCTAAATCCCAGTTCTATGTTACCACTTACATCATTCATTACTTTGATTTTATAGTGACATGAGCTTTTTAGAACTTATTTTTTAAACTTAGAATTAATTAGAAATAACACTATAGACATGATTCATTCTGAAGGTCTTTATATACTTGCATTTAGGACAATAACACAAAGATTAGTAAATGTTTTTTCATTTTCTTTTAAGGTTTTGAGGACTTGTTGGAAGAGAATTATATATCCCATCTAAATTTCCCCTAAAAAATTTAGTTCAAAATAAAACTGATTATGTTATTCTGGCTTATTAGAATGCCTTCCCCATTAATTTTATCCTTTAAGATTTGTCCAAATACTCTGCAGACTCCTAAATCCCCAAATAAAAATGATGTGATGATATGCTGTTCCATTTTTACCATCCCTTTGACTATAGGAACACCTGTGCAAAATACCACTAAACACACAGTATGTTCTTTACTACATAAATAACCTCTCTGGGGAAAAGGACTATACCTTTATCTGCTACATCCATCCACAACAGAGCCTAGCACATTTAATAACTTTCATTCAATCAACAGATTTTTAACAGGCTGTAATGAATGAACAAGTTTAAAAGAAATATTAAGATGAGTC
Organism: Mormoops blainvillei; assembly: GCA_004026545.1. Classification (NCBI taxonomy): domain Eukaryota; kingdom Metazoa; phylum Chordata; class Mammalia; order Chiroptera; family Mormoopidae; genus Mormoops; species Mormoops blainvillei. The sequence continues at coordinate 54,559 of PVJD01002624.1, read as the reverse complement.
ACCAATGCCTATTTTCATCACTTCTTTCATCTGCTCTTTACTAAGCGTAAATCTATGAACCTCCTAATTTTGAATGAGGAGAATGCCGGTTAAGTAGTAGCAAATCACATTTTACAGATAGTAAATTAATCATTTAACAGATATTTGTGTACTTATTATATACTCATGGCACTAGGATAGGCTATATGAGAATATAAGGGACTTGCAAAAAGACCTTAGAGTAAATTATTTTCTAGTTTACTTTCAACTATTTAAAAATAGCACAATAATATCAGTTTGGAGATTCCTAATCCCCTCTATTTCTAGAAAATGTTCTTAACACCAATTTAATTATTTGTCAGCTAGAAAGGCAGTTTTGTAAACACTTCAAAGTAATGAAATATACAAAAGTGAGGAGAAAACAGATTAAATGTTTCAGTATTTCTCCTGGGGTTCTTATCATCATGTCATTTGTGCAATGCCCTTGGAGAAGTTGTTTTGCTATTCACACTGCTTGGAAAGTCATGTGACTCTTCTTATAATTCAGAGACTGTGCAGAGTTACCTATAATGAGTAGAAAAAAAAAGAGCTATCCTCTTCTGTGTTCCATAAATAAGATAAAAGTGAGTGTGAAGGTGTAATAGAAATGATATGTCTTGAGGTTAAAGAAAAATGTTTGAACTATGTTATTTTCAAAATCAGAAACAAGTGAAAATGTAAATAAAAAAGAGATAAAATATACTCAACTAGATCTAATAATATATCTTTGATCACACTGTAACAGTCCTACAATGTACTCTATTGGTTTTAAGATTTTGTTTGATTATAAGGGCTTACGGCAGGTATGATTAAGACTTGTGAACTGTCATAAAATTACATGGGATGATAATTAGATGTTTTCCTACTGATTAAAAGTAAATATACTTGAATCAGAACATTTCTATATAAAAATGTCATATCATACTCAGAAACAACAATAAAAGAGAAAAACAATAATAGAACTGAATTCTCAACTGTGCTCAATGAAAGCTACTGGGTATCTAAAAGAATATTTCTAAAATAGGAAAATTTACTATTGTATACAAACCATCTGGAGTACAAAATCGTATGTCATTTGGGTCCTACCAACAAGACAATTTAAAAGCACTTAGAAACATTCAGGGAAGGGTGATTTAAATAATTAAGAGAATTTCAGGAGACTGGAGGTACAATAATGAAGAGAAGGCAACTAAAAGGACTGTGACCTCTCAGTTAGAATGATAAAGCCAGGAAAGAAATGTTTGAAGACTATACATGTATCAAGGGTACAGAACCATGTAATGAAAGGGTGTTTTTCAGATGCAAGATGGAGAAGGTATAAATGGAAGTTACACTAACCAACTCCCAGGACTAAGCTGGAATTACAACTAAACTGTAGAGAACTCATCCTGAATAGCCAACTGAACATTAGCTGAAAAGTCGCCATATAACCAAGGACAGAGAGAAGCAGCCACTTGACCACAATGAGACTGGTAGGGAGTGTGGAGGAAGTGCAAGAGGTGCTGGGCTCCCATGGATGGCAGCTGAAGATCTGGAGGGATATTTCAGTGGCCGAGGGGTTCTGCTGCGGAGTGTGGGGTCTAAACCCCAAGCTGGGCTCCCGAGCCTACAATACTGGAGCCGGAAAGGAACCCCGATAGTTCTAGCTGTGAGAGCAGCAGGGTTTCTGTCTGCCATGGAGAGATGGCAAGAGACTCAGAGAGCTTCTTAAAGGCCCAACGCATAAAATTTTGTTTGTGACCACTTACCGTGGGCTGTAGCAGAGGGAGTGCAGAGTGAACTAGAGATGCTTGAAGAAAGTCTGGGGCTGGTGGCACTGGGGAGAGAACTGAAGGAACAGTTGCTAGGATCCCTGTACTGAGTCACTGCCCACACTGCAGGAGCCATCTCTCTCAGGCAGAGCAGTCCTCTCTGAATAGCATCAGCCTAAGAGGAAGCAGTAGCTCTACCCTGCAGAGCTAAAATTGGGCCGATGATTACAGCATGAGGTTATGTCATTGATTAGTTTAACAACTAAGGTGGATCTCTGGGGGCTCCGTGAGACCTCAGCTGACCCTCCCCAGGACCCGGTGCTGATAAAAGCTGGCCTTGGTGTGCAGCCTGGTTGTATCTGCACACACCCAGGACCAGCATATTGTGGGTCGCTGATAGCTCCAAACAGGTTGATCAGGGACAGTCACAAGCAGCATCTGACAAAGGTCTACGCCAGAGTCCTTGCAGATCCACCTAATACATAGAAACAAATACAAAGAAGCAGCCAAAATGGGAAGACAAAGAAAGAGACCCCAAATGAAAGAACAAGAGAATTCTCCAGAAGAAGTGCTAGATGAGATGGAGGCAAGCAATTTAACAGAGAGTTTAGAGTAATGGTTATAAAGATACTCAAAACATGAAAAAACATATAAACCATAAAAAAAGACCAGTCAGAGATAAAGAACACTATATCTGAAATAAATAATATATTGGAAGGAATAAACAGTAGGTTAGAAGAAGCAGAGCAGCGAATCAGTGATTTGGAAGACACGGTAAGGAAAAACACCCAGGCAGAGCAGCAAAAAGAAAAGAATTTTAAAAAATAATGAGGAGAGCTTAAGAAACATTTTGGACAACATGAAGCATAACAACAGCTGTATCATGGAAATACCAAAAGGAGGAGAGCATGAGCAAGGGATTGAGAACCTATCTGCAGAAACAATGACTGAAAACTTCCCTAATCAGTGAAGGAAACACAGCCCTGCAAGCTCAGAGTCCCAAACAAACCGGACCCACATTAAAATGACAAGGCTTAAAGACAGGGAGAGAATCCTAAAAGCTACAAGAGAAAAAGTAGGTAGTTGCCTACAAAGGAGCACCAATTAGACTGTCCTCTGACTTCTCAATAGAAACATTTCAGCGCAGAAGGGAGTGGCGTGAAATATTCAAGGTGATGAAAAACGATGTACAGCCAAGGGTAGTTTACCCAGCAAGGCACTCATTTAAAATCAAAGGAGAGCCCTAGCTGGTGTGGCCCAGTGGACTAAGTGCTGGTCTGCAAACCAAAGGGTGGCTGGTTTGATTCCCAGTCAGGGCACATGCCTGGGTTGCAGGCAAGGCCCTCCCAAAGGGGGCACACGAGAGGCAACCACACATTGATATTTCTCTCCCTCTTTCTCCTTCCCTCCCCTTTCTCTAGAAATAAAAAAAAAAAAAATCGAAGGAAAGATAAGGAGCTTCCCAGACAAGAAAAAGTTAAAGGAATTTGTTAACATCAAACCAATACTGCAACAAATGTTAAAGGGCTTGCTTTAGAAGAAAAGGAAGAGAATACACACACACACACACAAAAACAAAAATAGCCTAACAATAAAACGACATTAAATACCTAGATATCAATAATCACCATAAATGTAAATGGCTTAAATGATCCACAGGTAGATCCTCTGGGCAGAAAACCAGCAAGGAGACAGCTGCCTTAAACAACACACCAGATCAAATGGATTTAATTAATAATCTTCAGAGCATTTTACCCCAAAGCTGCAGAATGTACATACTTTTCAAAGTGCACATGGAACATTTTCTAGGATAGAAACGTTAGGCACAAAACAAGTGCCAATAAATTTAAGGACACTGAAATAATATCAAGCATATTCTCTGATCACAAGGCTATGAAACAAGAAATCAATCACAAGATGAATACAGGAAAACATTCAAAGACATGGAAGCTAAATAACATGTTACTAAACAATGAATGGGTCAACAAGGAGATCAAGGAAGAAATAAAAAAATACCTTGAAACAAATGAAAATGAGGACACAACAATCCAAAATCTGTGGGACATTGGGAAAGCAGTCCTAAGAGGGAAATTCATAGCAGTACAGGTCTCTCTCAAAAATCATGAAAAAGCTCAAATAAACAATCTAATTTTACACTAAAAGGAACTGGAAAAAGAACAACAAACAAGGCCTAAACCGAGTAGAAGAAAGGAAGTAATAAAGATCAGAGCAGAAATAAACAAAATAGAATCTAAAAAAAAAAATCAATGAATCCAAGAGATGATTCTTTGAAAAGATGAGATTCACAAACCTTTAACTGGATTCATCAAGAAAAACAAAGGGAGCACCCTATACATAAAACCAGAAATGAAGGAGGAAAAATAACAACTTGACACCAAAGGAATACAAAAGGTTGAAAAAAAATATTATGAACAACTATATGCCAACAAACCTGGACAAAAAGGATAAATTCCAAGAAACATACAATCTTCCAAAACTCAATCAGGAACAATCAGAGAGTTTTAATAGACCAATTATACCTAGTGAAAATTAAGCGGTAATCAAAAAATTCCCAGCAAACAAAAGCCCTGGATCAGATGGCTTCACAGGTGAATTTTACTAAACATTCGGAGAAGAACTAACACCTCTCCTTCTCAAACTATTTCATAAAATTTGAGAGTATGGAAGGCTGCTCCCAAACTCATTTTTTAAACAAGATCACCATTATCCAAAACCAGATAAACACACTACAAAGAAAGAAAATTAAGGCCAATATCCCTGATGAACATACATGCTAAAATCCTCAACAAAATATTAGCAAACCAGATACAGCAATGCATCAAAAAGATCATGCACCATGATCAAGTGGGATTTATCAGGAATGCAAGGTTGGTACAACATTTGCAAATCAATAAATGTGATTCACCACATAAATAAAATGAAGGGCTTTAACTACAATATCATATTGATAGATACAGAAAACTCATTTGATAAAATCCAGCACCCATTTATGATAAAAAACTCTCTGCAAAGTGGAAATAGAGGGAATAAACCTAAATAAAGGTCACATATGACAAACCCACTGTCAGCCTCATACACAATGGACAAAAACTACAAGCGTTCTCCTTGAGATCAGGGGCAAGATGGATATCTGCTTTCACCTCTCTTATTCAACACAATACTGGAAGTCCTACCCACAGTAATCAGACAAGAAGAAGAAATAAAAGGCATGCAAATTGGAAAGGAAGAGGTAAAACTGTCTTTATCTGCAGATGACATGATACTGTACATAGAGAACCCCAAAGATTCCACTAAGAAACTACTGGAACTGATAAATGAATTCAGCAAAGTAGCAGGATACAAACTTAATATCCAGAAATTGGTTGCATTTTTATGTGCCAATAATGAACTAACAGAAAGGGAAATTAAGAAAACAATCTCATTCACAATTCTACCAAAAAAAATATCTAGGACTGAACCCAATCAAGGTTGTAAAAGACCAAATTAACACCATTAAAATGTCCATACTACCCAAAGCAATCTACAGATTCAACACAATTCTTACCAAGATTATAATGACATATTTCACAGAACTAGAACAAATATTTCGAAAATTTACATGGAACACAAATGGCCTCTCATAGCAATAGCAATCCTGAAAAAGAAGAACAAAGTTGGAGGCATCACGCTACCTAACATCGAACTATACTTCTAGGCCATAGTAATCAAAACAGCATGGTACTGGCATAAAAACAGGCACACAGATCAATGGAACAGAATAGAGTGCCCAAAAATAAACCCATATCTTTATAGTCAATTAATTTTCAATAGAGGAAACAAGCATATGGGAATATGTCCACAGGAACCCAAAACACTAATTTGAAAGAACATAAGCACCCCTATGTTCATTGCAGTGTTATTTACAATCACCAAGATATGAAAGCAGCCCAAGTGCCCATTATTAGATGAGTGGATAAAACAGCTATGGGACATTTACACAATGGAATTCTACTCGGTGTAAGAAAGAAGAAAATTTTACCCTTTGCAACAGTATGGATGGACCTGGAGAACATTATGCCAAGTGAAATAAGCCAGTGAGAGAAAGACAAATACCATATGATTTCGCTCATATGTGGAATCTAATGAACAAACTGAACTAACAAGGAAAACAGAGACAGACTCATAGACGGAGAGCAGATCAGTTAGTTGGGGGTGGGGGGTGAGGTAAGCAGGTAGAGGGATTGAGCAAAAAGGAAAAAGGAGACATGGACAACAGTGTGGTGATTGCAGGAGGAAGGAGTGTATAAGGTGACTAAATGGTAATGGAAAAAATACAATGAAGATTAAATGAAAAAAGAAAAGGGAGAATAAAAAAAATCTGTCTAAAGGCCACGCAAAATTAATGCTTGAAGTAAACTCTGAATAAGACTTTGCCACAGGAATTAGGGAGGGCATAAGTTAGGAAGCACACGTAGTGTGCGCAAAGACTTAGAGCTGAGGCTTCAGAGAACTGCAAATAGTCTTGCACATGAACTAGTGACAGGAACCTAAGAAAAATGAACCATGTTGTGATGGGCCTCATGTATGATGCTACTGAGTTGATAGTTATTTTGTATGTGATGGGAAACTATAAAGATTTTAAGCAAGAGGCTACATAATCAAATCTGCCTTATGGAAAAGGTCTTTTTATACAGATGGGGCAATGGAAGTAATAAAAAGAAACAGGCAAGTAAACCAGATAAAAAGTAAAGCTAAACATTTTTACCATCTAGCTTTTTACAGAAAAGTTTGCCAAGATCTAAAAAATTTGGAAAAATTCACTTTTTTGGAGACAGACATATCTTTAACATGGTAAAACTCATGCTGCTTGAGAAGAAAAACATACTTATTTACTTTATTACTTTTAATGTCACCACAAGTGATATAACACTGGGTCCAATCTATTAAGAGAAAGTATTATATAATAATATTGGTTTAGGAGGAATACCTGGAACTGGCTAAGAAATATGATCTGGGGCTTTTTAGTCCCCCCTATAAACAGTTGTTTAGTGTGGATAAAAACATTTCAAAATTTAAATCCCCCTCTTCTTGAAATATTTCACTTTAATTACTCTTTATGACATGGTTAATTTAAATGAAGTAAATTAAAATATAATTACAATGTATTTTAAGTATAATGAAAGTTATCACGCTAATTTTAGAAATTACCTAATCTGGATAACAAAGAATATGACATAATGACTACATAAATGTTATTCAATAGTTTGTTATTTGTAATCATTGCAAAAACTCGCAATTCTCCTTCATTCCCTGTTCGAGAATATGTTTAAGATAGTGAGTCTCAAAATAGAAAAGGTTATATTAAAAATATATCAGCTTTTCAAGAACTAATATTGGTGTTATACATAATTACATTAAACATGGTTATGCATTATGCAATGAAACAATCACTTTCATTTTAAGTAAGCTTAAAAAAGAATTAAAATCCAATTGTTTTCAAAAGGAAAAGATGGTATGACTACACGTACTTAAAGGTTTGATAATTTTACTATACACAACAAATATATAAAATTAAGTTCAACTACAAAGATTGAGAAACTATGCTCAAACTTTTAAAAAGTAAACTACAAGCTGTATAAATTATTACTATGGACATAATAAAATCTGGTATCACGAACAGGAAGGATAATTGCAATATCACAGTTACTCTTGACTTCATGAAAAGCTAAGCCATAAAAATTATTAATAAAACAAATTAGTAAATATGAATGATTAATACAATTAAAAAGCAACTGCCAAACTTTCTAGGAATAACAGTGATTACATTATCATTGAGAGAACTTATATAAAGACAACTATGGTAAATTACTGAATTTAAGTTTGAGGAAAAATGTACAGAGTAAGAATATTTTTCCCTAAGCAGATGTAGATGTTATATTCTATGCTACATCAGAATTTGTGCTTATTCTAACAAAGAGTGTATTTAATTAGATGTGTATCTGCTTTGGGTATCATATTAAATGTCCTAAGTCAGATTATTCTATCTCATTTTTGTGCCAAAATAAGCAATATTTTATTATAAACAATTCTAGATCCGCAATAAAGGGCAGATGCGAATACAGGCAATTTTATAAAATACTAAATCCGAATAACTCTCTTGCCGTTAAGTAAACAAGGCAAGAAATCATGGGAACGCCTGCAAATAACACATGTATTTCAGTTAAAAAAACAAAACAAAACGCTTCACTACCTTTGTTGACCCCGAGAAAGAGATACCTACCTGGTGGCTAACAGGGTTCAAATTTAAAAACAGAACCTAACAAGTTCTAAACAAGCCTCTCATGCAAACCATGCTTAAGGGAGAAGCCAGCAGCTAAGCTGCCTGCATCTGGCACGGAACTGCCTGGCTGCACACACAGTGTGCTGTCAACTGATCCAACCCTTATAAAGGAGTTCCTCAAATCCTATTTAAACCAATAGGACTGAGACTTTCCCTGTCCAATAGGAGCTGTGGAGCTATATCCCAATCAGCACATTCACTAACCAATCAGAGTGGCTGCATTCTAACCAATCAAGACAGTGTCTTAGGACTAATCAAACTGTGAGGATTTGGAGTCCTTGTTTGCATGGGGCTGGACCAATCAGGCACCTGGGGCAAGCAGTTCGCTCTATTTAAGTCTGACAGCTCCCTGTTGGCTTGGAGAAAAACACTTTTTCCCTGCATGAGCTGAAACGATGAAGACATTTCACTGGACCAGAGCAGAGCAGAGCAAAGCAGAGCTGTCTAGCCTGAGAGAGCTGCCTCATATAATTGAGCTGTAACACTACTGGGCTGCTCCATAGCTGTGTTGTTCCACAGCCTAGCTGTATCACAATTGAGTTGCTTGCACTGAAAAAAATTTCCTTCACCATATCCTAAATTGGGGATTCCTGCTGGCATTATACTGGTACCAACACCCATTGGTTGACTCCTTCAGACAAGTTCAACTTCATCAATGTGTGAGACATGTATCGATCGGTTGCTTCTCACATGACCCCAACTTGGGACCTGGTCTGAAATCCAGGCATGTGCCCTAACTGGGAATTGAACCTGCGAGCTTTGGTTTGCAAGCTGGTGCTCAATCCACTGAGCCACACCAACCAGGGCTACATAATTCTCTTAAAAAATTCCTGAAGAGACATACAACACACGCAACTTCCTCTCCTCTGCACTTCAAGGTTTATAGTAATTAATTCTATTCTGAATGATTTGTCATTTAGCACAGGCCTAGTCTCACTAATGCTATTGCTCCTTAGGAGTTTTATATAAATCAATTTACATTTAAAATGTAGTATAATGAAATACTATCTAAAGGGATGACACATCTGATAGAAGAAAGGTTCTCACAAACTTTATACATGGTAAAGGAAAGACTCTCGAAAAATTAACCATCTCATGTGTTATATTTAAATCTAGATTTCACACATTATGCTTACTTAAAGTAACCTAGTATTCAACAATTACTATAAAACTCCACTTCCATGAAAAAATATGTGGAAAAAATTCATATGCTGCTGAGAAAGTAAAATCCTAAAAATTCTTATTTGTAGGAATATTTAATAAAATTATTCTTGTGAAATGTTGATTTTATATTATTAAATTATCATATAGAATGGAAGGGCAGATAAAGTGCTTCCCAGATAAGGTGAAGTTAAAGGAGTTCATCATTACCAAGCCATTTTGGAGAAACCAAACACTTACACATATGACCCATGGTCGTGAACTAAGGGGGAGGGGGAGAATACTGACATGGGGGTGCAGGGCAGAGTGGAATAAAGGGGAGACAATTGTAATATCATAATCAATAAAATATACTTAAAAGAGAAGAAAAAAATAAACTGAGAATTTACTGGAGTTAATTTTACATACCTTGGACTTGTGGGAACCTCCCCAATTTTCATCCACAGACTTCAAGAATAGCTCCTGCATATAGCTGGAGAGAAAAAAAGACCCAGATATTTTTAAAAAACCACAAAAAATGGTATAAATTAAAAATGTAGTTATAAAATAAACATAAAACTTCACAGTATAAACATTAAGTTAAGCACATACATACATCAAACAAATGTTAGAGTTGGATAGAACTATCTAGTTCCAGTCCAACAGACAAGGAAACGGAGGCCTGAAAATATTAAATGGTAGAGGAGTTTAAGCCCTACTTGAAGTACTATTAAACCTAGCCAAAAAGATCAAAGAAGATATGCAGACTTGACAATGAATTTGCATACGTAAGAAGTCCTAGAAAGTTCTTCACAAAATCATAAAGATGCCCTATGGTTTTTTAGGACGGTAAATTACAATTATGTATTCATCTACCCAACATGGATACTTAATGAGATTCTTCATAGTTGGTTTTAAACAAAAGCAACTATAAAAAACACACAACAGAATACCTTTAAAAAGTAAATATAGTATGTACTATGTAAAGATATAGGAAAACCAGTAAAATTTCATTATAAAGAATTTAAATGCAAATGTTTCCCTTAATAAATTTAAGTTTAAAAAAATCAGTGGTATTTATTGCTTTTCTAGATATAGAACCTGCATTCTCCTTGCAGTAAAAAGCTCATTATAAAGACTCAAATACAAATATTTTATTGTAATTAATTCCATCGAAATGGATGCAAGGATAAATACCAATTTTTTTTTTTTTTGTAGCTGTAGAGCCAGTCCATTGTTTTTGTAGTGACTCGAAAATGCTGTGACTCTAAGAGAAGGCAGGCAATGATAAGAACATACCATATCCATGTTATTTCTTAGCTTTTAGGTTCATTTTTTAATTATACATCCAAGAGCTAAAGATAAATTTTACCTTTTAAATTCTAAAATAGCATGAAAATCACATGCACTAAGCATGTGATTCTGGAAAATACAGAAAAGCACAGAGTAGAAATTTAAAAATCGCCTTGATTTCACCTACCCAAAAGATAGTGACTTTTTCACATTCTGGTCATTCTAGGCTATATCAAGAGTTCTTAAGATATTAAGTGTCAAAAATACTTTTGAGACTCTGATGATATTCTACTTTAATTCAGGGTATTCATGGACTCTGGAACGATGGATAGATTTCAGATTAAATATTGAGGATTGCTAAGGTTCTTTGTAGCAGTAAAAATGTAAGATTAGGCTGACCTTATTCTATAAAATAAGGTGCTTTTGAATAAGATTTGGTTAATCTTGTTTGGACAAGTCTCCCCACCCTCAATTATCTTTAAAAATATCAGGCCATATTACCAATAAGCTCATGAAAAGATGCTGAACATCACTAACCATTAGGGGAATGGAGATCCAAATCACAATGAAATACCGTTTCACACTCGTTAGGATGGCCATTATGAAAAACGCGGAAATCAACAAGTGGTGGTGTGAGCATGTGGAGAATTTGGAACCCCTGTGGACTGCTGCTGAAATGTAATGTGGTATTGTCACTATGAAAAATAGAATGGTGTTTCCTTAAAAAATTAAAAATAGAATTATATGATCCAGAAATTCTACTTCTAGGTATATACCCAAAAGAACTGAAAGCAGAGGTGAACAGATATTTGCGTACCAATTACTATTCACGATAGCCAAAAGTTGAAGCCAACCCAAATGTTTAGATAAACAAAATGTGGTATACCTGTAATGAAATGTTATTCAGCTTTAAAAAGGAAGGAAATTATGACACATACTCTAATATGGATGAATCCTGAAGACATTAAGCTAAGTGAAATAAGGCAATTACAACAGGATAAATATCGTATGGGTGACTCCACTTCTATGAGGTAGAGTACTCAAATTCAGAGACAGAAAGTAGAACAGAATGCTGGTTGCCAGGGTCTGGGGGAGAGAAGCACTGTGTGTGTGTGTGAGTGTGTGTGATACTGTTTAATGAGTATAGAGTTTCAGTTTGGGAAGATGAAAAAGTTCTGTTGATAGATGGTGATGTTGCATGACAATATCAGTATATTTAATGTCACTGAACTGTACACTTAAAAATGGTTAAAATGGTGAATTTTATGTTATGTATATTTTATAAGAATTAAGAAAATTAAAAAAAATAAGGTCATTTTAAAATGTGGTTACTTTTATTAGCAAGTTTGTGACCCCTTGGAATCTCTAGTGGATAATGGCATTTCTTTACACCACTATTTCCCAATATTCTTCATATCATCACACACAGAACCATATGGAGCACTGGGATAAAAGGAGGAAGCTGCTTATAACTGGGGCTCCTGCTCACTCAGTTCCCATTCAGTTGTTCTAAGACTGAAGGACTCAATATTCTAGCATACTTGTAGCCCATTCATGGAAAGCACTTCTCTGCACCACAAAATACCAACTGATTAACTAAAAGTATTAGAAACACATTCTTTAATGAACAGGCAGCTTAGATGTGACCTTCTTGCAGGAAGACTTTTCTTGGTCTCATACTCTAGGTTGGGAACTTTCCACAGACTTCTGTTCTCATAATAATGTACTATAGATAGTCTATAACTTCACTGTGGACAAGAAATGTATTATTTATCATAATTCTCCCAGAATTAGACACAAAGTTGCTCAATATATGTGTGCTGAATAGAGAAAGTTATTCATTTAACAGAATTAAACACTTTTTTCATCATGTAACTTTCTAAATATTTCAAGTTCCTTTGATATACTTTATAAATAAGATTGTGCTTAGTTCAAGTTTAGGGTAAACAAAAAGAAAATGTAACTCAAAGCTGCATAACATTATTAAAGTCAAATTCTAAAAGATTTAATTTGTGATGCTTAGTTGGCATTTTACTTATGAATTTGTTGTATTCATAGGAAAACATTTGTTTTTCATAGTGAAAAAATAATTTAAATTAATTATAAATTGTGTTAAATTTTCAATGTCTTAAAAAGTAATCATAAGCATTTTGGCATCAAACAAATTCACTCACAAGGAAGGAAATGTTATGTATAACAGTAATTCTCAAGGGTATAAGTATGAAAGGATTAAAAAAGTCAATTCCTTGACTTTCATCCTTATCATTTTTACCTTTTAAAGTAACATCACTGGCATACAAAATGTTGAACCTCAAACATTTATGCAAAAACACCATTAGAAGAGAAATCAAAGAAGCAAGTTATACAACTTTTATATGGCAAGCTTGTTTTTTATATGTATTAGAGAAGACTCATTTGTATAGAAAATCTAACTCTAGGCACTATATGTCATTATTCCATTATGTTTCTACAGTACTAGGCCAAATAGTTTAAATGGAAATACATACCTTTAGAAAAATACAAAAATGATACCCCAAATTTCATTTTTCCCCCTTTGGAGTACATTCCTATTTCCATATTACTTACAACTGCCAGGTTTTCCTAAGCTTCTAATAGGATCCTCTAGGTGGGATGTAGAAATATCTAACTATTAATACTTCAGCTCTATAATTAATTTACTTTAGCTGTAATAAAATTTTTCTATGTACTAATTTTCCTCCTATTTAAAAATAAGTGATTTTTACTTATTATTCTCAAAATAAATTTCAGCTTTACGGTTACCTAATTTTTTCTCCAATTTAAATAAGTATATTTTAAGTATAATAAAGATTTAATTATATATAAAAACTTTAGATTCTGTAGATTTCATATATTTTCTTAATTTTGAGGGACGATGTACTCCTTTCATCATAGAAAGATTTCCTTCATAAATTACTATTGGAATATAATGACTCACCCCACCCGTGATGAGCAACCTCTTGTTATAAAATTTTATACAACGATGTATTCATTTACAGAAAAAAGCCAAAAATCTTTATTTTATGGTGATAACTTTGATGTAAGTAAAGTCTGTATTGCTACAAAACAGTTCAGATTAACAAGACAAAAAAATGGTCTATGCTACTTCTCATAGCTAGATTCCAAAATAAGTTAATTCATAACACTGAAAAAAGAGAACGCTTGTGAGTCATGTATATTTTCTGGGTTTTAAAAAAAGTGTTGCATTTGTTAACTTTTACTGGCACCATTGCACCGCCAACACAAATCTATAAACTGGGTCCACGTCAGAAATATTCTACTTTCCAACACTAAGTGCTTAATATACGGCATACGACACAAATAACGCCCCTTGTTTTTTATACAAAATCATAAGCGTGTAATTCTGTAACATAACAATATCACACTAATGCACACCAAATGACATGTTAGGTGAAATGTTCAAATTAAAACAATACATTGCTACACCGATATTATTACCCTACCAACCACACTGAGGTGTTACTTCTGCCAGACCCTATAGTTTTGTTGGTGATGATATTCATGGCTCTAAAGAAACATGACAGTAAGAAAGTCTTCAAATAAACTAAGTGAAACTAAATACCAAATTTTCATACAGCACGGCACTGTAAATTAAACAAGCAGACCATTACACTGGGCTGGTTCTAAGACATGAGCAGCCTATGTAAGCAAACCAAAATCTAAGCCTATAAATGCTTCAAAGTTAAGAAATCAAAACCTAAAGACAACCACGGTCAACGAGGATCCCCCAAATAAGGCAACTACTTTAAGCTATAGCCAATCAAATAATGTCCTTGCTCTGCTTCTGCATCTTCTCTGTAAAAGTCTTGTCCCTAACTTCCGTCATGGCGATGGCTCCTAACCACTTCCATCTGATACTGCTGGGTTTGAACTGATTTCAGCTTAAACTATTAAAAATTTTAATATGCCTCAATTTATCTTTTAACAGTACAGGGAAAAGATCTCAAGTTATAAAATCAAATGCGTGTGCAGTCCAATTGTGGCTCCACCATTTATAAGCAGCACATCCCCTTGGATGAGTCACTCTGAGCTTCAGTTTACTCTTTGAAAAAAGATATTCCCTATCTCCCGGATGCTATAAGGAGTTAACAAAAATGCAAAAAACCTAGATTCTTTAGTAACAATAACTATTATGATAATACTTTTATACTATTGGTTAAGTTTAAGTTGTGTATTTGAAACCCACTTTCATAGTTAATAGAGCTCTCCATTCTGGGTTTAGGGTTATTATTCATTTTTCTTCTGTAATTAGAATGGCCACTCCAAAAATTTCTCAAGCTTTCAAATTCCAATTACGTTAGAGCAGTGTTTTCAACCTTGACTGTACACTTGAATCACCTGGAAAGATTTTGAAAATTACTTATCCCTGGAACCTACCCCAGTCCAACTAAATTAGTATATCTGAGGGTGAGATTCAGGCATAAGATTTTAATTATTGTTACTACTTTAAAAGTTACCCAAGTGATTGTAATGGACAACCAAGGATGAGAACAGAATCGCTGCCTTGGACTATACTTAACAACTAATGAGATAAAACGTTATAAAACAATGAAACAGTATTTGCTCAACAGACTCAACTGATTCTAAAGGTAAATTAGGTAAGGATTGATTAAAGCAAGACAAATGCTGTACTATTCTATCTTCCTTTATGACGTATTGCTTGCAGACCTTATTTTTGAATTCTTTTATTTAAAGGCAAAACAATAGTATTACTGAAATTTAATAGTATGACTAGAAAAAACTGGGAACACCTTGAATATTAGGTGGCAATAGGAAGAAAATGCTCTAATGTCTGGCGAAACAACAGGAAAATTTTAGCTGCTGAACAGAATTCAGATCTGAGGAGTAACTATTTTACAGGTCCACTGAAGGCTCGCCGTTAAATAAAATGTAGGGATTTAAAAATATGGAAGTATGACTATAACACAGTGAACGCAGGGCATTAAGTTATTTAGTGATTTTAAACGAAAGACAATTATGATACATTCAAATGTATGTGAGGCACTCTTCCAAACATTAATTGCATCCAGTGTAATTTCTCAAAATCAACTATACTCCTTTCAAAAATGCAGAAGCTGTTTTTAGCGAAATATGGCCAGTTAATTCTCAGGGAAGATGTTTTTAACCAAAACCACATGTCCAGCGATCTGCTGAAGTTTTAAGTTTTAAGTTTTAATTCATTATTCATGATCAAATCATTCCATATTTTCTGATATTTTAAAAAATGCCTGGAGTGCTAGAAACAATAAGGTACAATATCAGAGTGACAAATAATTAGGGTACTAAATTTTTTGTGATCTAATAGTTAGCTTTTGTCAAGATTTCACTTTAAGTAACTGAAGTAGCAGATATACAGGGGGGAACCCCCCAAACCATAATTTATTTATAAAAAATTGTAAATTTATTCTTACATGTTTAAACTTCAGTCACCTTCAAAGTACTCTCCATTTGATGCAATGCACCTACCGAGACGTTTTTTCCACTGTTCAAAACCATACCCCTGTCCAAGAAATTCTTTTTTGGGGGGGTATATTTTATTCATTATGCTATTACAGTTGTCCCATTTTTTTCTCCCCTTTATCCCCTCCACCCTGCACCCCATCCCAGCATTCCCACCCCTCAGTTCATGTCTATGCGTTGTACATATCAGTTTTGGCTTCTCAATTTCCTATACTATTCTCAACCTCCCCCTATTTGTTTTGTTTTGTTTTGTTTTGGCAACATTTTCCCACCACCACTTTCTCCAGGCCCATTCACCCCCACCTCCCACTGTCAATCCTTTCCCCATTTGGCTTTGTCAATGGATCCTTTATGCATGTTCCTTGATGACTCCCTTCTTTTCCTGTTATCCCCCTCTCCTCCCCTTTGGTTACTGTCGGTTTGTTTTTTATTTCAGTGTTGCTGGTTATATTTTGCTTGCTTGTTTGTTTTGTTGATTAGGTTCCACGCATAGGCGAGATCATATGTTATTTGTCTTTCACTGCCTGGCTTACTTCAGTTAGCATAATGCTCTCCAGTTCTGTCCATGCTGTCGTGAAGGGTTGTAGCTCTTTCTTTCTTTCTGCTGCATAGTATTCCATTGTGTAAATGTACCACAGTGTTTGATCCACTCATTTACTGATGGTCACTTAGGTTGCTTCCAATTCTTGGCTACTGAAAAGGGAACCAACCATATGGGAAAATACATTTGCCAATGATACCTCGGACAAGGGTTTGACTTCTAAAATATATAAAGAACTCACACGACTCTACTCCAGGAAGACAAACAATTCAATTAAAAGATGGACAAAGGACCTGGACACTTCTCCAGGAGGACATACGCAGGGCCCAGAGACATATGAAAGGATGCTCAGCACCATTAGCCATCAGACAGATGCAAATTAAAACCACAATGAGATACCACTTCACACCAGCCAGAATGGCCATCGTAAACAAATCAACAAACAACAAGTGCTGGCGAGGATGTGGAGAAAAGGGAACCCTAGTGCACTGCTGGTGGGAATGCAGACTGGTACAGCCTCTGTGGAAAAGAGTTTGGCATTTCCCCAAAAAACTAAAAATGGAACTGCCTTTTGACCTGGCAATTCTACTGCTGGGATTATAACCTAAGAATTCTGAAACACCAATTCAAAAGAACCTATGCACCCCAATGTTCAAAAACAGTTTTTGAACTCGTTGATTTTGATGCCTTTTAGTGCTTCTGCTTTTCTTAGTTTCACCTCTTCCACATCGGCAAAATGTTTCCCTCTGAGGAATTTTTTCATCCCAGGAAACAAAATATCTTGCTAGGGGCGAGATCAGGTGAATAGGGAGGCTGAAACTGCTGAACGCTCAGCAGTGGTGTGGGCTGGTGTGCTCGTAAATCACCCATCATAAAATGGGCAAATGTGTTTCAAAAAAAAAAAAATTCACTGAAGCTGAGCGCAGCGTCTCACAACAAAGCCAGCCCTCCAGATGATAATTCCTCTTTTTTGGGGGGAATCACCCTTCGTATTTACTTTTGTCTCAAATTTGAAATCTTTTCAAAATTTTGTGAGAAACCTATCAGTTTTCTGAAAGTAAAGACCAATTAAGAGATAACTAACCGTATATATAAGGCAAATGGTCTATCTGTTGATACTTCCATACACACTCTGATGGCATTCTTGCATAGGAACAATGAATGAATACAAAGGACTTAGGGAAAGAAATTTAAGTTTTATAATTTTTGCAAACCAGCTGGAAAATATAATTCTCTAATGTTATACCCCTGAGATTACACTATCCATTTTTAGGTATCCATTTTACTGAACTCGAGAAAAATATAAGGCAATGAATCACTATGCCTAAGGGAGATCCTCAAGTTTAAAACTTACTCTCCAACAACATTAAAATGCTATTCCGATCTGTATCTTCAGTTTTAACATAGAGAAAGCCACAAAACAAGCAAGGTAACATTTATGTAACTCAGCTTAGGCTCTAAAGAAGGTAAGAATACACTAGGGCAATCATTCCATAAAGACATAATTACTGTTCCACTAAGAAAGCTCAATGAAAATGAAGAAAAATAAAATAAAATAAAAATGTTTCTAGGACATCACCCCATTCAAAATTAGAACATTTCAACTGTGAAGTCTGAGGAAAAAAGAATGCGTTTTCTTTTAATACTATGAAGTGGAATAGAATTTTTACATGCACCTAAAACAATGAGCAAGCTATAAGGATTTTTGATTAGATTTTCAGCTAGAAACAAATACAACCAATAAAAACATACTTCCATGCATACTTCAGCAGCAAGTATGAATAATCCAGGGACATCACTTGGGAACAATGGATTCAATTCTACAGACACTTAGGAAATATTCAATGAAAGGAAAGTAACTTGACAAAACATCAGTAGGTAAAATTATCCAAATGTTAGTAAAAAAAGAGTCTAAGCTTGAATGTCATAGTAAGTGGTTTTTAATAAAACCACTGGGATCTTTAGTAATAAGTAAAATATTTTAGAAAACAGCAAACTATTTAGTATAGAGTACTCAATAATAAAAATTCAATGTCATTTTGCTCCTATATATTTAAAAAATACAACCAATTTCCTGTTAAATTGAAAAACTGAGATCCAGAACATGGTTCAACATCCAAACTTTTAATGGTCTCAGCAATGGAACATGAATGAAGGTTCTATTTATGGCAGCAAAAGCTACTTTGCAAAGGAGAATACATTTCTTTGTGTCAGTGTTGTTATTACTACTCCATTACTGAAAAAAACTGTCATAACAGAAAAGCAATTATGATCACCTTTACGAAAGATTACAAATATATGAAATAGTAAAAAAACATAGCCGGCACAAATTATGGTTTCTCTCAATCTACAGAAAATAATCACCTAAGTTTAAGAACAAGTACAAAAATAAGCCTATAGTAATCTAAAACCTTAAATAATATTCAAAACTTAAAAGCAACCATATAAAATTAGAACAAAAGACCAGGCCATTACACACTTTCATTTTTTGCTCACTGTTTGACAAGTATTCTACCAGTTTTAGAACTCATTACGGTACCCAGATAAAACTCATGGCCTTCAAAATAAAACTTTTAACACACTTCTTCAAAAAGTAAACTGAAAAGGTAGTTTGTTGTTAAGGGGTATGCTTCATTAAAAGCTACCTTCTGATGCTGCCCCTGCTCCGGTCCACCACTGCTCTAAGGGGCTACCTTGTAACTAACTGCTTGAAATCCATTACAGCTTTCTTGGGGTGACAAGTAAGAACACTGGGAAGCTCCTCTCTCACCCCTTCCCGCTCCAATCTAGTTAAGTCAACAAATCCTGTGGTTTTATTGCCTAAATCTTTTTCAGATCTGGTCCTTCTCCATTTTTACTACCAATGTGTTGGCTTAAGCCCCGTATCTTGCTATGTTATTTTACTGGTAACAGTATTCCCCTATGCCCTATTAACTATGGTTAACACCTCCAACAAAAGTTATTAAATTACAAATTTGATGCCAGTCCACTGTTTAAAAATCTTTAATTTTCTCCCCTAACTATAGAGTTCAAATTTCTTTTCAAGCAAGGCACACACGCCCTACTTAACAGTCATCGTCTTTCATCATAACCATGCTTTCTGATGTATCTTAGAAGCTAACTTTCTCATAACTCTGCCTTTCCACTAACATTTCCTTTTGGCTGAGATGACCTTTCCCCAATCATTTTCCCAGCTTATCACAATCAACTTCTGTATAAGCAGGTGGTAATATTTATCTGACCTGTACAATGGTTATACCCTTCCTTCTTCGTGATTTCATAGCACATGCGTATTTTTGTTTACATTGAATTCTCACTGAATTCTTAAAAAATCAATGCATCTGGAAATAATAATAATAGTGAAGCAATACAGAAAGGTATAAAATAAGTAGACATTTTCTTCTGCCTCCCGCCCCCCACTCAATAACTTTTAAACTGTTTTAGTTCTTCTGTTGGTCACTTCTCTAATGATTAACAAGTGTTTACTTTTAGTTCTGTGGGTTACTTCCATAAAGATTAACATGGTTTTATCTATAGTTCTCAACATATCAACTTTAAGGGATTATTGATTCCCTCCTACTTCTTTTATTTCTGATTCTTTCAGTGATTACCTTTACAACATTGAATATTAGGTTTTAGCTCAATGTTGCTAACTCTAACTCTAATTCTAGCAAGTCAATTTCCATGTCTATTTTCCCTACTGTTCAAGGATAATGACTATTGTCATATTTTGGCATTCTTAGAGCCTATACCAAGAAGATATATTTAGTGTATAAATGGAAAATTTACTCTAGACTCTGAAGTAGGTACGTTTAGGAAATGTAGTTGTATGGTAACCCAAATGAATTACTATAGGGGCTTATGTTCTTTTTAAATATTATAATATGTCAACATGACAGAATGTTTTAATATGCTTAGACAGAAGCTGGTCTTAATTTGTAAATACCTTAAAAATTGGCTATATTTATTGTTCCTATTAAAGTCAGATGAAATGCCACATTTAGAAAATATAAAGAATTCAGATATTTTCAGTTCAATTAAATATTGGGTTGACCAAAGAATTCGTTCTTTTTTTCCCATAAGGTGGCTCTAGTAAGCACTTAGTTGTCTTTAACTTCATTTGAAACAAGTTAGTTAGATTGTATTGTGACACCTGTCATCAGTATGCATTTTAAAAAATCTTATCAAAATTGGTAAATTTTTGTACAGCCATTTTAATATTGAAGATGGAAGAAAATATACAACATTTTCGGCATATTATGCTTTACTATTGCAAGAAAGGTAAAACCACAGCTGAAACACAAAAAAAGATTTGTGCAGTGTATGCAGAAGGTTCTGTGACTGACTGAACATGCCAAAAGTAGTTTGCAAAGTTTTGTGCTGGAGATTTCTTGCTGGATGATATGCTCCATGGGCTGGGGAGACCAGCTGAAGTTGACAGCGATCAAACTGAGGCATTAATTGAGAACAATCAACATCATACCACATAGGAGATGGCCAACATACTCAGAATGTTCAAACCAATAAAGCTATTGGTGAAAATGAAAAATCTATCTTTTATTTTATGAAAAAAATTAAACTTATGTTTTGGCCAACCCAATAACTACACCAGATATATTTTAAAACTTCAGTTACATAAATATATAAAAAAATATAAATATATATTATATAAATTAATTCATATAAAGTGCTTAGGGACTTCTGGTCAAGATGGTGGTGTAGGCAGGCATGGCTTGTGTCTTCGCACAACCACAACAAAACTACAACTAAAATATAGAACAACCATCGCTCAGAACTGTTAAAAATCGAGTTGAATGGAAGTCTGACAACTACAGATTAAAGAAATCACATCCATCCAGATTGGTAGGAGGGGTGCAGATGCTGAATAGGCTGTTCCCTCACCCATGTGTAGTGGATAAAAATTCAGGAGGGATATCTCAGGAGTAAGGAATCCCAGACTCACACCAGGCCCTCCAGACGAGGGTTCCAGTGCCAGGAAAAAAGTCACCACAACTTCTGACTGCAAAAACCTGTGGGGATTGAGTTGGTGGAAGAAACTGCTAGAGCCCTAAGCAGTTCCTCTCAAAAAACCACACACAAACTCACCTACTCAGACTTACTCCCTCTGGGCTCTGGTGCTAGAGTGGCGGCTTGAGGGGCACTAGTGGCATGCACGAGAAGGCTGAGATATCTGGCATCAAGGCAAGCAGAGGCCATTATTCCTTTTCTGGGCCCTCTCCCCCAACAGAGCATGTAGACTGTGCCATATCTGAGACTCCATCAACCTGGCTAACACTGTTTTGACTTGCGTTGGAGATCCCTAGAGACTCCGCCCCACCCAACTTATGGGCCCATCCAAGCTGCTTTTTGTATGAATGGTTGGTCTTGGCTCATGCTTCACAACTTCTTAAATCCTCTCAAATAAGCAATTGGCCTCAGTGAGCCCCAGGCCTGGAACTAGCACACCAGAATCACAGCTTGGCTTTGCCTGGAAATCTCGAAGCCCAGCCATCTCGGATTGCTTTATAACTCAGGCAGGGTGGCCCCGGGGCAAAACATAGGGTGGGGGCTGATCTTGGCCTGCACTACCTGGGAAACCCCAGGGCCAGCATACCCAGTGGACAGCTATAGACCATGTTGGGACCACCACCCTGTACCTGCACAGCTGATCCTCCATGGAGGGTGGAGGTTGGTGGTAAGTGGTCATAGCCAATCCTTGTGTTGAATGGTCTGGGTAAATCCCTCACATTGATCTGCTAATAGCAACCAAGGCTCAACCACAAGAGAAGGTTGTACTCAGCCCACATGAAGGATGCACCTCCAGTACCCAGCTTAGGTGACAAGGGAGGCTGTGCCACTGGACCCTACAGGACACCTACTACATTAGGCCACACTACCAAGACACAGAGTCAAAGCAGCTCTACCTAATACATAGAAACAAACACAGAGAGGCTGCCACCATGAGGAGACAAAGTAGCATGGCCCAAATGAAAGAACAGATCAAAACTCCAGAAGAAGAGCTAAATGGAATGGAGATAAGCAATCCATTAGACGCAGAGTTCAAAACACTGGTTGTAAGGATGCTCAAGGAACTTAGTGAGGACCTCAGCAGCATAAAAAAGATCCAGTCAGAAACAAAGGATAAACTAATTGAAATAAAGAACAATTTACAGGGAAACAACAGTAGAGTGGATGAAGCAGAGAATAAAATCAATGATTTGGAATATAAGGAAGCAAAAAATAACCATGCAGAACAACAAGAAGAAAAAATAATTAAAAAAATTGAGGATAGTATAAGTAGCCTCTAGGACAACTTTAAGAGATCCAACAATCACCTCATAGGGATGCCAGAAGAAGAGAAAGAACAAGAAATTGGAAATCTATTTGAAAAAATAATGAAAGGAAAGTTCCCTAATTTGGTGAAGGAAGTAGACATGCAAGTCCAGGAAGCACAGAGAAACCCAGATAAGATGGATGCAAAGAGGTCTACTCTAAGACTCATCATAATTAAAATGCCACAAGTTAAAGAGATGGTGGGTGGGTGTAGGTGAATGGGTGAGAGGTGAGGAGATTAAGAAGTACAAATAGGTAGTTACAGAACAGCCACAGGGATGTACAGTATAGGAAATGGAGTAGCCAAAGAACTCACATGCATGACCTGTGGACATAAGCAATGGTGAGCGGGTTGTCAAAGGGAGTGCGTGCTGCTGGCTGGAAGGGAGCAAAGGGGGAAAAATCAGGATAACTATAATACCATAATCAATAAAATGCAATTAAAAAAATAATGTGCTTAGAATAGCACCTTCATATAATAAGAACTTAATGAATGCTAGTGGCTATTATTAAGTAAATATTTGTGTCATGATTTAGTTGCTACTCAGGAGCCTTAGTGATTTTTACACAGAATTTGAACTGTTGCCAAATCTTATTTAGATCTTTAAAAAAAAGAGCTTCATTGTGAATGTTTGTATGTTATAATTAGAATAAACTGTTGAAAACATATTTAGTTCCGTTTGAAGAAATCAGTTCATGTATTGATGCTACAGACAATACAAAAATGTTCAGCTATTTTAAGCATCTGTGAAATTTCTTTAGTGGCCACAATTTCACATATAGTTAGCTTAACCTCCATTTCATCCTCCTATGTTTTATACACCTGTAGCATTCTATTTCTGATAGGCTAAAGCTTAAAATATGCCACTGTCTTGAATAACTCAGCTAGTTAAGATAATTTCTAAATTACTCTGAAATTAGCTACAGAATTTTCAAGTAAACTCAAAGTAACTAAATATTTTGATTCTTAGACTTAAAAGTTACATTATTTAAAATGTTTGGTTGGTTGGGCCTTAAAGGCAAATTTGTTAATATACTCTTGAAAAACACCAAGTAATGGGAGTCATTAAAGTCTGGTAAACTGAGGAGTAAGATTTGATCATTTTAAATAAAAAGTAGTGATGCAATTGTGTTAATAAAATTGTTAACTGTTAATCTAAAGGAGCCTTTAGAGAGCTAAAGTATTTTACATTTAACTCATTCGTTTTCTTACAGTAACTCTGTGAAGTAGGTATTACTATCAACATTTTCCAGATGAGAGGCAAAATAGTGTAGAGGTTTAAAAACGTGGGGCTCTCTAGAGTCAAACAGACACTAGATGAAGCCAAGTTGTCGTACCCAATTGCTGGGTAACTTTGGGCAGATTACACCCTAGTTCCTCATCTGTTAAATAGGAATTATACAGTATTTACATTATAGAGTTATTATGAGGATTAAATAGATAACATAGGTAAAATGCTTCAGCACATAACCAAAGTAAAAGAAATACTCAAAGGTGAGACAATGTAATTATTACAATAAAACTGAAAATCTTGGAATTTGCTGGCTAGAAATCACAATGCAGTTACTAAGCAATGAAGTTGAGGTGAAAATTCAACTCTTTCAAAATCTCTTATAAAAGGAGAGAAAGGGATAAACTTCCACTGAACTCTACATGTTACTATTACCTCTGTACTCTCTCTGGCTTGCTTGGAGTGCCGGTAAATGTGAAGGCAGAGTATTAAACACACAGAAAATGGGAATGCCATTATATAAGGCCGGCCAATTAACATTAGCCTAACTCCGAGTAGGTAATGGAATGAAAAGTGGAGGGGATCTAACTGTATTCTTTGAAGTACTTTATGCAACTATGTACCTTGGTCCATTTATTTAAATCCAGTGAATTATAACAATTATTGAGGATAAAGAAATACTTTTATTTTGTTTTAGTATCATCTAAAAAGTTGATTTTTAAGAGAAAAAAAAGCAACCCTATATCAAATACCTGAACTATTTATTGAGCTATTTTCCAGAACCAGTAATTTGGTTATCTGCAGTCTAGGCTTCTACTAGTATTTGATGAATGAGAACAAGATGTTCCAAAATTCAAATAAAGGAAAATCTCTTCTCAATCCACAGATTTTTTTTTAAATCACTTTTAAGTTTTTCTCTCCCAAAGTTTTCTTAAACCTTTAAAACCTGTTATCCAGTAACAGATTAAACATATAAGGAGCAGATAAGTGTTAGTAGGAAAATTAGAATTCGTGATTTGTTTAATAGCTTGCTTTCACAGTGATTATTTTTATATTGCAAACATACAGTTTAATTTACTTTCAGTTATAATGTTATTTCTGGTTTCAAAGAATATCATGGCTTCTACTTGACTTGCCACCTGAAAAAGTTTGAAAGCCAGTAATACATTTTATTCTAAAAAGACTTTAAAACATGGGTTTCATGCAATTTTCGGAACAGGTTTGTCTTAAGAAAATTGAGCTACACTTTATAAATGGTTTTAAAAATGTTGGCAGCAAAACCTTATCTCCTCAAATGCAATTTTACATAACACATTTTAAAATAATCAAAATGTATAACTTTAAAAGTTCAAGTTTGTAGTGTTTTCCTTATTAAAATATGTCAATCGGCAGGACTCAAAAACTGATAATATCAATTATGTTTGACATAATTTATTCCTATAATTTGTTCCACATAAACAAGTAGTTGCAAATGGTATGTTTTCTTATTAATAATTTTGTTATCATAAGATATTTCTTCTTGATTCAACAGATCCAGGAGCTTCAAAATGGAGTACCAGAAGATTTTGTTCCAAATTTTTATCACTGGCAAATCTAATAGTTCATGTTATACCCCTTGTCTATTTTCTTTTATACTACTTTGCCGATAGCAATCATTATTATGCTATTCTCTAAGTTCTCCAAAATTTGTTTCTTGTTTTATCTTTTTATCAGCAAATCAGATACTATATTACTACTGTCATCACTACGAGCCCCAGGTATTTACCTAGCACTTACTATAATGCCAGGCACTATTTTAAGCAGTACATATATTAACTCATTTAATCCTCATAACCACCCTATGAGACAGTAACTATTATTATCCCCAATTAATGAATGAATAAACAGGCACAGAGTCATCAAGTGATTTGTCCAAGATCATCAGCTGAGCAGCAGAGGATCTGAACCTAGATCGTTTGCTCCCAGAGCCTGTGCTCTTAACCATTACTCTAAACTTCTTCCCATCACAATCAAGACTGAATGAACAGTAAATTAGGTTAAAATAACTTGCTAATTGCTATATGAGTAATTCAGCTAAGCGGATTCTTTTCTCCAAGAAGTTGCTCTAGTTGGGTAGGTAACCAAACCTTCAGAATGGCAATTCAGAGATCCAATAGGTGCAACTGCAAAAGAATAGGAAGTATACTAAAAACCAATTACATAAAAATATTTCTAAAGAAGAAGACAAAAGAAAGCTGTGGGACTCTAAGTATCTTGGTGAACCAACATCTTGAGAAGAACAGGTACTAGAGCTAAGGAAATAGGGTCATAAACTTAAGGAGAAATAAAAATAAAATGTCTATAATGTCTGGAGATGCTGAAATCATGATATGAAAACCTTAAATGAATAAGACAGGGGAAAAAACTCATCTAGCTCTCATGATCAAGTCTGAATTCACTGAACTGCAAAGATTACAAAATATGAGAAAAATAACCTATTAACTGAAATACTATACTTCTTACAAATCTTAGCAAAAAGAAGTTAAAAATTTCTTAAGAGAAAAAAATTTGATTTATATTTATCTTCAGGAAAATCCCAAGAAACTTCTGAATGTGATGGTCACATACATTTTGAAAAAACATCTATTAAGGTTAGTGGTCAGACTGAAATTACTAAAAAATTTGTGCTGAATAATTAACATATCTTTTTTTAGACAGGTTTAGAATGCTTATAATAGCCTTATAAGGAAAATATTGAAATGAAAGATCTAGTTTTATAGTAAGATAAACAGTTGTAACCAAAGTATTACTAATGGATAACTGCCAACATGGAAACAAATTTTCTTTTTATATTTTGGATACATAAGTGAAATGAAAAATGTATTTAATAAACATCTACAGAGCTCAAGTATATTTTCAACATTAAAAAAATCACCTTTGCTATCTTGTTCTTAGTGAAAACAGCCTTATTCAAGGAGAAAAACTTATGAAATACTGTATGGCAAAGGCTGGAGATTCAGAAACAAAAAACAGTCCTAGACTTCAAGAGCATAATTTATTGGGAGAAAAAGAAATAAAACAACAGGCACAACGTAGTGAAGGTAAATGCAAATTAAGGTACCCTCAACTGTTCTGGGAATACAGAGGGGTAGCTAACATAGCTTGGGAGCGGCCCTGATGGTGAATGAGTGGGGGGAGGGAATTAGGGAAGACTTCCTAAAAGAGAAGACACTTGAACTAAATCTTTAAAAACAGGTCAAATAGAATAGTTTACTCTAGTAATTAAGGAGAAAAATATAACATATCTATGAAATTGCTTACCCAGTACCTAACCCTGCTCTTTTTCTGCCAATTGCTTCATCTCTGCTCCCTGATGTAAGGTTCCACATAGCTACTGTAGCAGCTAATGGTTCTTTTATTTTTCCATAATCCTAGCTAACAATTGGTTACTAAGTTTTCCTACCACAAGGGAAAATTGAGTCAGTAGTGAAAAAAAGAATAATCTCTTTCCTTCCACCATTAAGATTCTAATATTTAAACCTGAAGTCACTTATGCTACTGAGTAATACTAACTATATAAAAATAGCATGAAGATTTAAATTTTTTTTCTCATTAGTTTATATTTTTTCTTCAAACTACAAATTGATCTTCACAATTAAGTCAAAATCCTAAATGATGTTTGTAAACTGTGCTTAGGTACATAGCTGTTAGCAAAACTAGTTAAATCTCAATCTAGCTAGTATTTGTGATGCTTAGTAAGTCCTTCATGATCAAAAGGGGGGGAAAACAAGACAAATAAAAAGAATAATAAAATATCTATCTGAAGAATTATAAGGAATTTCAAATACATTTTCTGCTTTTACTGTGAATACATTTTTATTTTTTAAGCAAATTTTATGCTTCTGGAGTAAATTCTGCTTGTTAAATGAGTTAAGTATTCCTAAAAATAGTTAGCCTCATCCCTGGATAGACCTATAAAGCATGCAAGTAAGCAAGAACCAAAATGAGTTTTCTGATAACATTTCTTTATTGTACATAAATTGCTAAAACATTCCTGTATGTAAACCACCACTCTTTCCTCTAAAGAATTTATATTCACAATGATTTATATGCACATGGCCATATTTAAGAATTTTTAATGTTTTTGATGTAAGATACTAGTCTCTATACTGCAGATATTCACTTTTTATTAAACTAGGACTAAATTAAACTATGATTTCAAACTTAAGCCTTAAGCCAGGGTTGAGTGAGACAGAAAAATATACTGTACATACTGTTACCTATGATCATGCACTGGTGACCGAGACAGCAGTACCCACACATTCTACACTTAAATGTGGTTTGCATCTAAGTGGAGGCTTGTCCAACATGTCATACTTTTATGTTTCCAGTAATATTCTAAGTGTTTTTCCTGTTTGGTTCCAACAGCCTTGTTAAGGAAAACCATTTATCAATTTTGTGAAACAGTGTGCTGACAAATGCTTCATGAGAAGTAAGCATTTAGAGATTAGTGGCTGGGAGTAAAGAAATAAAATGGATGGAGCATAAAAGGTGTATTAGGGTACAGGCTCACTTGTACTTAGATACATAAATAATTTCTGCTTGTAATTAGTTAGGCATATGTTTACTGGCAGACTACTTGCCTACTGTTACTGCTGAGCTGTAACTACTGAAATGTGTCAGATACCAAACATAGCTCATTTGATAATGAAAATTGGAAAGGAACATAATTATTTGAAAAGTGTGTGATCCAAGTTTCGTTCCACTAAAACTATACCATAAAACTGATGTATTATGAAGAATTCCTGAGAAAGGGCAGTAAGTAAAAATAGCTTTTATATATACTTAGTTTACAGTTTAGGCACATTTAATTTCAGTCAAAGGGTAGAACTTCTCAATTGACTTTTAATTACAAAAGACTGTGTGTGATAAAGATTATTTATGATAAAACAACCCTTGTTATTCAATCCTTGAAGTTTTGTGTCTCAGGAAATAACTTTTGGTTACAGAGTGTATAGACCATGGAAGATCACAGAATAATACTTTAAGGATGAGAGGATGACTCATACAGATTCCTTCAGTAATTTATTCCATCCAAAAACAAAGAAACAAAAAAAAAAAAGGGAAGGGGGAAGTGTCCTACTAAACTAGGTAAATCCTATGTAAACTTGTTTAGATTTCTTTTGCAGGCAAAAAGACTGACATATATATGTAAATATTCTAAACATTAAACTATATTATTGGTATACACCAATCAAGAAAATGCAAAACATGGTAGACTTGAAAATTTCAGGTTCACAACCAAGAAATCAAGGATCAAGTTATGGCTGAATACTAACATTTTTAAAAGCTTGTTCATTTCTTTTTCTTTTAGAACTACAAAACTGTACTCAGTGTTAGAAATAAACACTTTTATTATCTAATAAGGAGAAGACACAATTACTGTCTGAAAGCTTACACACCTTAACACCTCAAATGTATGTTAACACCTCAGTATGTACAAGTGAAAGAATGTTAAAAGGAAACGTAACAGAGATACTACCGTTTTTCCCTCATCCCAAACACAGAGCTCTTAATAATTCAGTTTTATTTGAATAATAATGATGTTTTCAGGCTATTTACAATTTAAAGATGTCTAAGAACTTTAATAAAAGATTTAAAAATTAAGGAAGTTTATTAATGTACTGAGAAATATTTTAAGTTCACTGTATTTATTCAATGAATAAGGCTGTTGAACTAATGATTTATTATAGATTAAGAATTAATGTCTTATTTAGAAACATTAAACTGGGCATCCCTCAAGAAGATGTCATCTAGAAAACTGGGGTGCTAATTTGAGTGCCAGATAATGCTTGTACATCTACACCTATTTCTGTAGAGTGGCACATCTGGCTTTATGGATTTTAGGGCACAAAGCTACCATGTTACTATTTGTATATTTAACAAGAACTGTTCCTATGTAAAATGTGTATATAGGCTGTATGCATACATTCTTACTGTACATTGCAAAGAAGTAGTTTCAAAATTAGTAAACCACTAAAGCACAATCGCAAAAGAAAGCGGTGTGTAGTTATTAAACTTGATGTAGCTTAATTTTAATGTTTAGTTTATAAATGGTTCTTTCTATTTTCTATAGCAAAGACTTTGACACTTGAAAAACAGAAACAATACTTGATTTATTTGTGTAAGTATTTAGGATATTTTAAATAAATGATTGGCCGATAACAGTAAAAAAATTAAGAAAGTTTACTATTAATTTCAACAGAGGGTCAAAACAGCACATTTTATTGAATAGTTAGAACTACCTAACTTTGCCTGTTTCCATGAGTTAAAGGTAAGGTTAGGTGCCTGGAAATATTAGTAATGTGTGTAAATTATCAGACCATATTCTTTGTTAACCAGATTAAAAGTTGTAATTTATCATCTACAATTTTGTGCCAGGTAATGGGTGCTTTATTTTCATCCTAAATTTCATTATAAAACTGGGCTCTTATTACAAATGAATAAAAGCATCTACTTATTCTTTGACTTCATATGGCTGTAATTCAGAAAGACTGGGGGGCTTTAGGATCCCAGCACACTATAGTAATTCTGTTCCCTCTCTGTTGGACAACTGTAGCAGGCGTGGGGTCCCAGTATGCAACCGTACTTTTCCTCCCTATTTGCTCTGATCTAATGGGTCAGGTAAGAAGTCATTTTGAGTTTCTAAAATTACATAATATAAATGCTGAAGACTTCTTTATATTTAAGCTGATTAAGCAATATAGTATTTTATCTTCTCTCAACCAAAACATCTAATGAAAGAGAGGTACTAGAAAACAACACCTTTTTGGTTTCAAATTGTGCTTCTTCCTGACAGCATCCTCTACAGTCAGGGTCCAGCTGAAGCAGGTTGAACTGTCCAAGAAGATCACAGGAGCTGCAGAGCAAGTTGCTGGAGAAGCCCAACTCTCTGCATGTCTCTGATGAAAACTCTGCCCCTAAGGCGGACACCTGAATAAAAAAGTTAGAAATAAAACTTAATTCCATATTTACATTATAAAGCTTCCAAAAAGGGAGAAACCAGGGTTGTCAAAATCTAACACACTGGAGATAAGTTACTCTATAACCTTATATGCATCTTTGGTCCCCCCACCCCCAGTTTTTTTCTTAATAATGTGTCATCGTTCAGCTTGGCTAAAATATGGATTAAAAAGATATGTTATTTCTTTAGATATCTATGTTACATTAATATCTTTTATTAAACAGTCAATAGTTTTTAAAAAGGAAATTTCCTTAGAAGAAAAACAAATTTCCATTACATTTAAAAAACTTAACTTGTTTACATGGATCTATGGAGTAGCATTAACTTCTAGGTCTCTACCACACCCTACAGACTTATCTTTGTTCACATGCAGCAGGGGAAGGATGGGGAAGGGCATAAAGCGGGGGAGAACAGGAGCACATCAGAAATAAAACTTTGGGGTTTAGGTACTAGCCCAATCACTTACAAGATGTGTGACCACTGGGCAAGATAACTACCCTAAGCATTAATTTTCACACTAATAAAGCAAGGAGCAACACTACATAAAACAGGTTGCAGGTACGATGAAATGACTTAAATAATCAATCAGAATGACTGGCAAAAGCAGACTTTCAAAAATATTAGACCTCTTCCCTCACCCATTCTTTTATGTCTTAGTCAATGTGGCATACGTTTACATGTCTAAGCTCAATCCCTCTGCCTGTGCTGAGAATTCTAGCTTGCATCATCCTCATAGGGACTTAATTTCAACGGTAATTTTTCAGTGTATTCAAGCCTTAGATTGTAATTGTTCTCCCCGCATTCCAGCATTTCTAAATTGTTACTCTAGTCTGGTTTCTGATCCTGCCATCTGACTAAACTTGCCAAAAATCACTAAATGCAAAGGCATTTAGTGATTCAAAACTGTTCTCCTCCTGCTTCCGCTTCCATGGGCTTGTCCTCCTTCTCCTTCCTCTTCCATGCATTTATTAAATGTTATTGTTTCCCATTTCTATTTTTGGTTCTTTCTCTGCTTTACATAATTTCATAGACGACTTCATTTTCCACGGCTTCAAATACCGATTTACTGAAAACTCTCAAGTCTTTTTCTTGAATGTCAAGCTTCCAAAACCAACAGCCTACCTGATGTCTCATTTTGATGTTGCATAAGACATTGCAAATTCAAATCTCCAACAGTGAAACTTATCTTTTCTCCTTAAATCTATTCCTTCCCAATATATTCGGTATGTTTGTACGAACGGTAACCATTTTCCCTAACCACAAAGTTGTCCAGGTCAGTCATTCTAGGCTCTATACTTTTCACCATTCTTACAACCAATTAGTTAACAAGTTTTGATAATTCTGTCTCTTAAAGAGCTCTCAAATGTTTTCCTGACTCAGTGGTTTAAATGGTCACTGATAGTTTTACCTCCAATTACCTCTCCAATCTCATTCTACTTTTCAGCTATAATGAATTCCTATAGCACCTGAAAGTGTGAAACTCCTACTCAATACATTTGCTCATACTTTCCCTACATCTAAAGCTCTTTTTTTTTTTTTCACTTTTTCACCTTGTTAATTAATTCCTACTTATTTTCACAAATCAGTATCAGTTTTCTGGGAAGCCTTTTCTGGAAAAAAGAAATCAGATCCCAATCTTTAGCAATATTACTTCCCTGAAAAAGAAATTTATGCGTAGCTGTAAAACAGCATCACTCACAACATTGTGCTGTGTAAACCTAGGACAGCAGGCAATCCTAGAATTCCCCAACAATACTGCAAACCCCTGAGGGCAAAAATTAAGTTGTTTATCTGTATTTTCAGCACCATGTTCAGTTCTTATGCGTGTTGAACAGACGAACTGGTGAAAAACACAGGTTCAAGTAGGGGGAACTGCAGACTGTATGGCTGTACTTGGTTGATCTTCTAGACCAAAGGTCCGTAAATTTTATATAATGGGCTAGATAATAAATATGTAAGGTTTTGGTGGCTATAAGGTTTCTGTTGTAACCACTTAACTCAGCTATTGCAGCACAAAAACAGTCACAGACAATAATAAATTAATGGGTGTCTGTGTTTCAATAAAACTTTATTTACAAAAACAGGGCTGGCTAGGTTTGGCCCACCACTGGTAGTGTGTCAGCCTTCTTCTAGACTAACCAGGCAGATTCAAACCCAATGGCATTTCCCAATGTAAAAAAACTTCCAAAGTATTGCTGTCACACTCTGCCAAAATACTGATCATCCCATTGATCTTATGTTAGCCAACATTCTAATTTGATACCTTATACATCTTTTACCTATCTCGGTAATAATGTGGAATGTATATAATCATCAAGATAGATCAAGTATCCCAGTCTAGTGGGAGGGATGTAAGACACTTGCCACTATACTAGTTCTTTGAGTAATTTCTCCATTATTAAAGTGATCTGCTTGATCTATTTCACAGAATTAGTAGTTTCCAAAAATAGCTGTACCAATATACCATGATGCCTGTCTGGAAAGAGTCCAACCATTGTTAATGTAACAAGAACAGTTTGCACAACATCGATGTAACCTGGCAGCCAAGGAGAGTGGACTGGAATGCACGTGCATGAACAATGACAACTGCATGGTACTAGTCAGTGGGGGTGGTAGACGCTGTTAAGTGAGCATGTGTACTGTGTGGCTGTTGCATTCAAAATGACTGAGCAAGGAGAGCAACGGATCTGCACCAAATTTTGAGTTAAGCTTGAACATTCCTCTGCGGAAGCTGTTTGGATGATTCAGAAGGCCGCAGCTATGGGCAAAGGGTAATTGACAGCTTCGCCACAACAAGGCCCACAGCTTTTGGTGAAACATCAAATCACCCAGGTGACTCAGCCCCCCTTTTGCTCAGATTTGGTGCCCTGTGACTTCTGGCTTTTCCCAAAACTAAAATCGCCTTTAGAACGGAAGAGATTTCAGACCCTTGATGAGATTCAGGAAAATACTATGGGCAGGTGATGGTGATGGGGAGATCTGTGTAAGGTCCCAAGGTGCCTACTTTGAAGGGGACTGAGGCGTCATTGTCCTATAAACAATGTTTCTTGTATCTTCTTCAATAAATACCTTCTGGGCAGACCTATACATATCATCCCATATGTTGTTCTTAAAATATGACTGGAAGTCCTCCACTGAGAAGTGGGTATCTATGTTCTTTCTCCTTGAACCTGGGCAGGGGCTTGTGACTGTTCTGACCAAAAGAGTGTAAAGGAAGGAATACTATGTGATTTTTGAGAGTAAGTCATTAAAAAGGAAGCAGCCTCTGTCAGGCTAGTGCTTGTATGTGATGTGTCTGTGCCTGTCCCAGGACACTCAACTTTGGAAGTTAGCTACCATGTTATAAGAAAGCCTAAATTAGAAAGCCAGTGTGAAGAGGCCCATGTGGGGAGCATATGAGGCCCCCAGATGACAACCAGCAAGCACCACTATTAGACATGTGAATAAAGAGCCTTCACATTTCAGGCCCCCATATTTCAGCTGAGGCCGGAGACACCATGGACACACAAGCCGTTCTGCTGTGCCCTGAGCTGCTGACCCAGGATCTGAAAGCAAAATAAGCAACTGTTTTATACCACTAAATTGTAGGGTGATTTTTCTTGCAGCCATGACAACTAAAACAGGTAATAAAAGTGAAATCACTTTGAAACTATGAACTACTTAACAAATGTAAGAAACTGATGCCAAAGCATGTTTTAAAAACTGGACCCTCACGAAAAATCATGTGATCATAATACTTCATTGTATGCTGGCATTTATTGAGTACCTGCTGACAAGTGGTATGAATATACAAAACCTGTATTGAAGTCTGGTGACATCCTGATTTAAATGCCAGCTCAGAGCAGCCTTACTTTTACGTTTCTTAATAGGAAAAATTACTACTTATCTCACAGAGTTTTGAAGACTAAAGGAGAAAAAGTACAGAAAGCATCTACTATCCTACTCAGCACATAGTGGATACTTAATAAATGTCAGCATTATTCTCACCTTCCAGTGTGAAAGTACACTTAAAAACTACAAAATACTACTTATGTTTTAATCATTGTTTAGACATGGCATAGAGGATACGTGTAGGGGAGATAAGGATCTTGAGTTTCATGAGTGAAGTATTTTTTTCTAATTCTTCTGTCATTGGCTTGGCAGACTCAAGCTTTCAATCTAGAACATGAGAACATATTTTTAAGTATTTCACAGATAAGCATTAAATGCTAAATAATACAGGAGTTCAAAATTGTAAATTATGCCTGCCCATCTTTTTATTACCAAAAAGTACCTGAAAAGCATTTAAATGTGCACATTAAGGTCAAATATTAAATTTTAAAATAGCCACACTTGTAAAAAAGACATAAGATCTAAAGACAGGGTAGCATAACCCTGACTGGGATAACCATTTAACAGTTTCATTTTCCCCAGGTCAAAGCAGGACTGACAAACTAAAAGACTCCATTCTCTCCTCCACGCATCAACGTTCATTGATTTTTTTTTCCTGACATTATTGAATTTCTTGTAGATGAGGGATTTTAGCAGGGAAACTGGATTAACTGTATGGTAATATTACATTTTCAGGCAAAAGTCTGGTATGGTTATATATTTTATTATACATACATACGGTTAGTTATTTCTTAGTTGGTCTTTACTCACAGAAACTGATAGGTTTCTCACAAAATTTTGAAAAGATTTCAAATTTGAGACAAAAGTAAATACGAGGGGGGAACCTCCAAAAACTGGAATTACCTTCTGGAGGGCGGGCCCCTTGAAGTACAGGTTTCCCCCGCTAGATGAATGTTCTAGTAACCCGTCTGTATCAGTGTACGCACTGGCGTTGGTGTGAAAGGATGTGGTCAACGTTATGATGGGCGATACATGAGCCCACAACTCACTGTGTTCAGCAGTTTTTGACCAAAAACAGCATGACCCAATGCCCCACCCCCCCTTCCCTATTCACCTGATCTCACCCCAAATGACATTTGTTTCTTGGGATGAAAAAAGTCCTCAATGGGAGATGTTTTGTCAATGTGGAAAAGGTGAAACAAAAAATGGTAGAAGCACTAAGAGGCATCAAAATGAATAAATTCAAAAACTTTTGAGCAGTGGGAAAAAACATCTTGATAGCCGTGTTGCATCAAACGGAGAGTACTTTGAAGGTGACTGAAGTTTAAACATGTAAGAATAAATACGCACTTTTTAATAAATAAATTGGTTTTTTTCAGTCCCCCCTCATAGATGAATTTATAGATGAACCCCATAAAAATGAATAGAAGAACATGGCCATTACATCAAGCTCTTATGCTTTGTATCTTGCTAAGCGCTTTACGTCATCATATTATTTAATCTTAACTACCCTATGAAGAAGGTATTATTATCCCTGCTTTATAGAGAAGTAAACGGTAGCTTGGGACAGTTAAAGTAATTTGTCTCAGACACCATGGCAAACAATACGCGGCAGCATCAAGATTCTAACCCCGGCCTGCCTGCAAAACACTTAACCACGGTTCTTTACTACCATACTCCACAGATTCCATGATGCACGACTACTGCATGTACCACTAAGACTAACAACAAAAACACAGACAATTATAATTGTGCCACCCACTGAACTAAGACTGACCCAGATGTGGACTTGTGAAGAAAAGATGGTGAGGGTTGTGGGTTGTGTCAGAATCAATGATACATCATATCACCTATACAGATACTGGTAGAGTACCTTTCTGAATGAAGAAAATTATGTATGAGCTGAATGAAGAACGGAATGCCACTTAATTCTGGGGTATTCTAGTAAACAGCTCCCTTAAGCCATACTAAAATATTATTTTTCTAATGCTTAATCATACTCAGGGTGTACTTTCAGATTAAATCACTTTATATCCTCCCAGTCCTCACCTCCCTGGATGCTGATAACTATGCATTACTATTAACTTTTAATTAGAGATATTCCGAGGCACAATGATAAAGACTCAACCTAAGGACTCAGAGGTACGAATTAAAGTAGGAGCTAAGTTCTCTATTCACACTAGCAGTTTGACCTCAAGAAGCTGTGAAATTCTTCTCATATTATCTTTTTATTCAATGTCATATTCCAGACATTTGGTTTATTTTTTATTACTGTCAACTACTTATCACGCTTGGTCTTTTTCGCCCCCTTGGGCTAACTGTGAAATGAAGTTTTCTAACTTTCTAAGTGTTTTTCCAACAATCCTACAGGCACACCTCCCTTTTCATTCTCAATTATTTTATTGTCTTCTTTTGTTAAAAACACTAGTCATTACAGAAGAGACAAGAATAAACCTTAGAAAAGTCAAAACAGTTCAACAAGGTGAATTGCTCAGGAATCCCTTTCTATGTCCAGAGTCATTTTGCATTTGTAGGAGACAGTGGGGTTCATCACTACTCTACACTCAATGCTCTACACTAACTACAGATATCCTGATGACTTTAATAGCAAGAAACAAACACAAATGAACTATGAGGTTGTCCACACTTCCGAGGAATTTAAATGAATAAATATATGTAAGGTACAATAAGGAATATATAAAAGAAAA
Organism: Mormoops blainvillei; assembly: GCA_004026545.1. Taxonomy (NCBI): domain Eukaryota; kingdom Metazoa; phylum Chordata; class Mammalia; order Chiroptera; family Mormoopidae; genus Mormoops; species Mormoops blainvillei. The sequence goes on along the minus strand of PVJD01002624.1, from coordinate 16,870 downwards.
ATGGTCCCTGTATTCCCGTTGGCTACATTCTAATTAGCGTGGGAGCAGGGAGAGTGGAGGGATAGGGACACATACACAGAGCTATATGGTGCAGATAAGACTGGGGATCGGTGTAATATAGCATAAAATATGATTATGGGGACCAGTGTAATACAGCATAAAATATGATTACAGAAGAGAGAGTACTATATGTCTACTTATGCAAATGTGGAAATGGGATGTAAGTTAAGTCTTATATTTTATTTAAACATCTTATTTTAGACCTGGTTGGGGAGAACACAGTATGTGACATACAATAAACAAAGAACCACAATTCTCCACCGCTACATTTTTACTCTTCTAATAGAGGGAAACACTGGGAATTAAGCCTAGATAGACTAACAAGTATCAGGTCCACAGGTCTTGTTAAGGAACGTGAAGGAGGACACACTTCACCTTAAAAGCAACAGAGGGCCACTGAAAGGTTTTAGTAATGACAGATTAAAGTTTCAGAAAGATGACTTTGGATGCTTTGTAGAGCCTGGATTGGAAAGGGAGAAAAAGGGATGGGGAGACCAGTTAAGAAAGCTGATGTAGTAATTCCAGGCAAGCAAAGATGGTGGCCTGAATTTAGGTACGACCTAAGTGGAGAAAGAATTAAGTGGATTGGCTTGGAGATTTTCAAGGGTTTGATGGCCAACTGGATTCAGAGTGAGAGAAAAAAAGAATTTAAAAAGCGTAATTTTTGGCTTAGGCAATTGGGAAGCTAGCAAAGTCAACCACTTAGATTCTGATAATTCAAAGGGTAAACCAAGAGGCTATTTCTAAGGAGTGAGATGTTGGCCTGAATAAGTGGATGGACTTAAGAGACATTTAGTAAGTGAAACCAATTAACACTTGGTAGTTGCCTGGATGTGAGGTATATATGGAAATAAAGGAGTCAAAAGATTTCTGGCTTAATTCTGTGGATGGTTACTGTGGTGGATTGCATAATGGCCACAAATTCCTTTTATCCTGGTGTGTACACTTCTTTGCAATGTGACTATGTCACTCCTCCCATGCAGAGATGGAGTCTATTTTCCCATCCTTGAAATCTAGACTGCTCTTGGGATTTGCTTCGACAAATAATGTGAGATGGAAGTGACATATGCGATTTCTAAGGCTGGGCTTTACCGAGCATTGCACCTTATGCTCTTCAGCAGTGCTGCCCTGAGACTGCCATAAAAAGAAGTTGGTCTGGCCTATTGGAGGATGAGAAGTCACAAGGAGGAGAACTAAGCAAGTCACCTTAGCTGACATTAAGCGCCAACTAAAAATGAAGCCATCTTGGACCCTTCAGTCCAGCTGACCTATTAGCACAACACTGCTGCATAAATGAGGCCAGAAGAAATCAACGAAGGAAGTGCTCAGCGGACCCACAGAATCATAAGAAATCATTATTTTTAAGCCTTTAAGTTTTGGGGTGGTTATACAGCCACCGATAATGAAACAGAGAGAGAGAAATCCCAAGGCAATACAAAACGTTATTCCTTTTTATTTTTGCATGGTGGTGAACTCAAATCACCTAACATTTGGGAAAAAAAGTCTTGAGCAGAAAGTTTAGAGAGGGGTCCTTCTGTTAATCCCTAAGGCGGCAAATACCTGAATAATGAAGTACTGTAACACTAACTAGAGAAGTAAAGAATCCACCTCTGTGTACCTTTGCAAAAGCAACCAGGCGGGATCTTCAAACTCCCTGTTAACGAAACGCAGAGATATGCATAGAGACCTTCCATACGGGCCCTAACTCCATCAAACCTTGAATAAATTAGTAAGAAAAGCGCGACCGCACTACAGTGCCTATTAAAAAAGTTTTATTCACACCGCAAAAGATGGATTGCAAACTTTTTTAGGAGGTATTGACCAATATTAATTTGTTCATGGGTGAATAAGGAAAATAAGTCAAAATTAGCCTTTCCTCAAAGACTAAGAAAGCATCTGCTCTGTTACTGGAAAAAACCGAAATACTATATATATTTTAAAAAAAGACTTGGTTAACACTGCCCGATTTTAAACGAGATAAGGACTATCACGTTAGACAATCAATTTCAAAAATAAGGTATGCTTTAGTATAGAACAGCTACTTTTATTGCAACAATGTTGTTTAAAAACAAAACAAATAACACTAAAGTGTAGGCAGGTATGTGAAGGCTAGAAAAAGGTGGTAAAGGGCTAACAGTGAATTAAGAGAACACCATTAATTGAGAGAAAGAAGTATATAGGAAGTGTAGCCTGTACCAAAGACTTGAGGGTTTTCCTCTAAAGATCTGGGAACACTGACACACACAACAGTTTTATTACGGCCCACTAAAAATCAATTTTCACACCTTTCCAAGATTTATTGCCTGCCCTCATCTCCTTCCGAGCACCGTGTAATTTACAGATTGTTTTTGGCTGGAGAGCTACAAGAGAAGATAAGTACTCAAGATATCTGAAGCCAGGCGAAAGAACCGTTAGAAACCCCAAGCAGGGAAGGATAAGCATCAAACAAGGAAGTAAGCCACGTCGCATTCCGGCCGCAGCAGTGGCTAAGGAAAGAAACCCAGTCCTTCCACCCTTTTCAAGTGTGGCTCCCAAATGGGTCCGAATGTTCCGTTTTCCTCAGCGCAATCGCTCCCACTGGCTCTGGGGCTACCGCAGCCAAGGTGATCTCCACTCACCGCTTGAAGAACAGTTGCCAACAGCAACCGTAGCCCAAATGACGGCCCGAGCCATCTACCCAGCTCTGCTGCCATCGCTACCATCTTCCCTAGGTCTCTGACTGCTCAAAGGACCCCTCATATAGGGGAGTCCACTCCAGAGCCTGATCTAAAACAGGTTGCTGAAAAGCGGTTACCATCAAATATGTTAATCTGCAGAGAGAGATTACTCAAGGGCATAGGGAAGCTTAAAGGTTATCAAATATCTTTACATCTGATATAAATATATAGTCGTGGGTCCTTTCGATAACCCACGTCAGGCACTTTCCTAAACTCCCCAAGTGCTTTTCTGGGCTCCTTCCTTTCATTCACGACATTTCGTCAAGCAGCCAAGAAGCCCCGCCTTCGTCAGTTTCGGCCAGCCTCTTTCTCCAAATTTACCCAATCGAATGCCGCTTTGGTTGATGTCTATGACTATGGAAACCAATCGTAACACGAACCGAGAACGAAGCGCTACCGTTCTTCGGCCCAATAAGCACAACCGAACGGGAGTAGGGGGTGGAGCCTCTGGTTGCCGAGCACCGTACGTGGATGCGTGCGCGTGGTGGCGGCGGGGGATGGGCGGGGGGCGGGTCCGGGGGCGGCGCAGCCGCAGCCGCAGCGCTGGCGGAGGAGCGCGCGACCGTGAGCGAGGGAGGGAGGGAAGGAAGGAAGGGAGCGAGCGAGGTAGGCAGGCTGGCGGGCGCGGGGGTCGGAGACTAAGGCAATCGAGGGAAGCGAGAGCCCGGCAGCCGTTCTCACTGTGTTGCAGCGCGTGGTTTTGGAGGAATCGGCCGTCGAGCCGTCGGAGAAGAAGGGGGCACCGGCGGTGTTTGTGCTGGCGCCTGGGGGCGGGGGACTGGGGAGGTAGGAAGGGGGGTCGCTGCGGTGGTTTTCTCGCTGTCTAGCTCTCCTTGCCTTTCTGCCTTCCCGGTGGGCTCCTCCCGGCGTCTCCCTCGCCCCCGGGGCCCCGCTCCCCGCCCCCCGCGGTATGTCTTGATCCGGAGCAGCGGGTTTCATGGGGCTCCTCAGGATTATGATGCCGCCCAAGTTGCAGCTGCTGGCGGTGGTGGCCTTCGCGGTGGCGATGCTCTTCTTGGAGAACCAAATCCAGAAACTGGAGGAGTCCCGATCGAAGCTAGGTGAGGAGCAGAACCACTCCGGGCTGCGGGAGTGGTGTGGAAGGGGCCGGGCCAGGGAGGCGTTGCCACCCGAGCAAGTGAGCGTTCGTCTGACCTGGGGTCTGGCTTGGAGGCAGGAGGCTGAAAGAGATTGTATGGAGGACTGGGACTGGGGATATCGAGAGCACAAGCTCCAAGAATGCTGTGAATTAAACTTGAATGGTGTGCTGGGCTCGCGAGGTCATGGGACAGAGCTTGCGAGGTTGGGCTTTCCGGAGCCAAAACGTTACCCCGAAGTAGGCATTCCAAGGGGAGAGAGCAAGGGAATACCGAACTCGGTGGGGTACGGGTACCGCTGGAGAAGACAGAAACGCTCAGACTGTGTATTCTCGCAGAAGTCGACCAGAAACCCCGGCAATGTCAGGCGAGGGGTATTCTAATTTGAGATATGGGCACCTGGATACGGAATCTTTTGGGGATGGGGAGGTTCGCCAAGGGATAGATGCGCAGAAATGGAGGGAGGTCGTAGGAATGACTGTGAGTAAAAGAAATACACGGTAGTGAGTTGCACTCTTGTGCTGGGTTCAACAAGGGAACACAACTGACGGGAGAAATAGGAATAGGCTGCCCAGTTAGGACAGGGAAGCAAATTAAACGCTTCAACACGGTACTGAAACGAGGCATCCAGGCTTTAAAATTGATTTTCAGTGGCGCTAAACTGATTAGTATTTTGGGCTTAAGTTAGGGATCTATGTACATGTACATTGCCGCGCGGCAATGTTGATGTGAGTTTAGGAGGGAACGCTGAAGGGGAATTATTGAGATTTAAGTTTATGAAGGGAAAAGTAGGATTATGCATAAAGTTAACCATATGCTTAAGTAAGGAGTTAACATTAAGTGTTTACTTTAATGGATGAAGAGGTCTGAAGTACAAAAAGTTGGATAATGAAGTTGCGAAACACCAGAAAAATGCACAGAATTATACTTTCAGAGTAGTAGGGAACTTTGGCATTTGGGAGAAGCTCAGATGGGAAGGGGGTGTTAAAAGAATGTCAGTGATACATTTTGATTTAAAAATGTACTTGGCACTTAAAAATCAGCTCAACAGGCCATACTTTGAATATGGAAAAGTAATGTGAAGTGTTTTTATGCATATATTTTCACCTCAGCATCGTTTTAAGTACCTTCTGAGAAGCAAGCAATAAAATACCAGCAGCACAATAATTCAGACTAAGAAGTAACAGCTAGATGATGTGCGTGATGATTAGTATTTAATACAAATATATCAGGAGGTAATTGTAATATTACCAGTAGTAGCTGACTACTTGTTTCGATAGACTTTGCAAAAAGCTTTGGAGATATTTTAAAGAGCTGCCTAACAAAGACCATCAGACCTAATTGAAGTGCAGCTGAAGTTTAACATGAGCTAAGGACAATCCCAGTCCCCAACTCTAGGGTAAAACACCATAGTTTTGAAGAGATCAAATTTATTTACTGTGAGTTTATTAATATGAGTCTTGTATAATGAAAAATATTCACTTTAAATATTGAAGGTTGGTCAATACCCGTTTTAAGAAAATTTATTGATTTTTAAACAGAGAAAGGAAGAAAGAGAGAGAAAAACATCAATTTGTTGTAACACATATTTATGCATTCATTGGTTGATTGTTGTATATGCCCTGACCTGGGATGGAACCCACAACCTTAGCATGTTGGAACAGTGTGCTAACCAACTGAGCTACCCGGCCAGCTCTTTGGATCCATTTTGCAGCACCCAGGGTCATATTCTGGACTTATTAATAATTCAACTTCACAGAAAAAAAAGACTGAGAAATTTGAGTTGTTAAAATTAAAATTTGTATTTTGTTGTATTGTTATATAGATTTCTTAGACATATCACAGTGGGTTAGGATAACTCCAGTGTTTGACTGTCCTTCCTTGATCCAGAGCATCAGGTTTCATGGGGCTTTATAATACCTGAAAGTGGCTTTCATAGGCATAACCTGAATGATTTTAAAAAGAGAGACTTACCTGAAGATGTAGAAAGCCACCAGAAAATAATGTGTGTGTGTGTGTGTGTGTGTGTGTGTGTGCGCGCGCGCGCGCGCGCACACGCGGGCGTGTGTGCGATTTTGTTTTTTACAAGAAAGAAACCTTTACATTCCATAAGAAGTAAGTATAGATCAAACTAAATCTCAAAAAATGAACCAAGAAAAGGAGCCTCAAATACAAAACACTTGAAGGAACTAATACTCTGGAATGCAAAAATATGGCAAGTACAATATATTACTTTATATCAGCAATCCTTTGATTTAAAAAAGTCTTATAAAAGGCGGTAGGTACTAAAACATGTTGCCAGTTAGTAATCTTCCTTAGGGAAGGAAGGCAGAAGAAGGCATAGTTTGACAACCAGACTCTGTATGAGGCACTTTCATACGGATATTCTTAATCTTCAAAGACCACTATAGAAAGCCAGTTTTATAGATGCAGGAACGAGCTGAAAGATTATATGATTTGACCACATAGCTAATAAGTGTCAGAACCAGTGTTAGAACCAGGTATACCTGATTTCAAATCAAGTATTCTTTAGTTATATCAGGCTGCTTGTGACTTTATACTAACATTACACTAAGATTTAGCAGTTTGAATAGAGTTTTTAAACTGTAATGCCATGCTAATTGCATTTATTGTGAAGAATGAATATCATTCGGGGAAAATCCAATTTCTGACACAAAGGAATTGGTTTAGTGTAATGGCTGGCCCTTGTTTATATCTATATAATGAACATAATTATATTACCCAATGAAGCAACTGAAATAGCTTATTTCTGCTATAGGAAAAAAAAATCTGTGGTTGTTTTCTGTGAGTGTAAAACCACAATATTAAAAAGCATTTTTATTTTGGCTTTAGAAAAACTATTAAACATTTTTACTCTTAAAAGTAGTTTTTATTGTTTATTTTTTCTTTTGTAGATGATTCCAAGGGATCGTATTGGCTGATAATGCCTTATATACCTTGATTTAAGAGTATTTTGATGGTGAAATCCCTAATAGAGCAGCAGATATGCTCAAAACTTAGCTGCAGTCATTGACTACTTGGTAAATTAAGTATATAAACAGGAATTCCTAAAAACCCTGATATCACATAATATAGTTTTTAAAAAGAATGAATATGTGATTATGGTATACATGTTACTCTGTTTTTTGCCTTTTTGTTTTTCCCCTTTTAATACCATGGACATCTTTCCAGGTCCATAGGTACAAATTTGGCTTATTCTCATAGCTGTATAATATTGCATAGTTTGCATGAATCATAAATAATTAAGCCATTATGCCAGTTATGAACATTCAGCCTCTCCCCCTCCTCCACGCCCACCTTTTTCTTTTTGCCTTTTTATTATTTCTTTTCTTTGTTTTACAGTGTTAAAAGAAACATCCTTATATGCCCATTTAATTCCTTATCCTTTTCACTCAGATAAATTCTATCTATGGGATTGCTGGGACAAAAGAATATGGATTTTATAATTAAGAGATTTAAAAATGTGTTACTTTCCAAAAAAATTGTTTTCAAAAAGTTACAGTAAACTACACTGCCAGCACATACTCACAAACACTGAATACTACAGGCATTTAATTTTTGCCAGTCTGAAGCTGTGAAATAATATGTTGTTGCATTAATTTACATTTCCTCAACTTCTGATTAGATTGAACATCATTTACTTGTTAGTTCATTTTCATTTGTCTGTTAGGTAGTTTATCTTACCAATTTTTAGGTTTTTGTTTTAAATATTAGAATTAGTAATCCTTTATCTACCATATGTTTTACATCTTGATTTTCTTCAAGCCTGTCATTTACCCTTTGACCTAATGGTGCATTTTGCTTATACAGAAGTTATATTTGTACAGTCAAATACATCAATTTAGGCAAATAGCTTTCTTACGTTGTTTAAGACAACTTCTCCTAGTCAAGATTATGTACATTCTCTACATTTTGTTATAGTATTTCATAATTTTTATTTTTTACATTTAGGTCATTAAAGTGTTCATATGTTTATAGAGATTTATTGTAATTTCACTGAATAACCACTTATGGCAAATATTATGTTAATAAATAATCCATTTTTCTCACTGTATGTTACAGTTCTTTTATTTATATATTAAGTTTTTGTATGTTCTTGGATCAGTTTTGGACTCTATTCTTTTACACTAATTGGAGATTCTTTAAATGTCAGGGACCCATAGGTAGGATTCAAGGCATCCATAAATTCCCTGAAATTATATGCATAACTTTCATCAGATTTGCAAAGGAGTATGAGATCCCATTAATGGTAAGAATCACTGATTTGTAGTAGATGGTTCATATTAATGGAGTGTGTTTTTTTTTTTTGTCATTATATGCAGCTTCTGAAACTCATTTAGGATACATGCATATTAGTTGTGAAAAATTTTCTTTGTTACACTGGAAAAATTTCATTTTATTAAAATGTACACTTAATTTTTTAATGAGCTAAGGGAAGATAACATGGAGTCAAAATGAAAAGTTACTCAGTTTACTAGTTACTTAGCTGTTTATTTAGAACTGCATGTGTCAGAATTTGTTGCCTTTTTTTTTCCCCAAAGGAGTTCTTTCTGAATCTCACGTGCACACCTGTTGCTAATGCTGACCGTTGGAACAGTGCAATAAAAGCTGTGTTAACATAAATGTTAGAATTATGTGCTTGATGATTTTATTTTTCTATCGGGCCTATAAATTTAAAATAATATTTGTTATTCATATGCTTGAAATACCTTTACTTAAATTTATAAATGCTGTAGGACATAATCTTTTCAAAGGATAGTAATTCAGAATGGATTATGTAGCCATTTTCATTGGTGAAAGTTATGTTACTATTCTAAAACACTACTAAACTAATGAACTAACAATTCCAGGGCCAAGGTTGAGACTGCCTTTTGGAATTTGGTAGTTTTTACAAGCGCATGAAACCATACAATACCTCTAAGATATTCCTGAGAATGAGAGATTTCTCTACTTCTGAAATAGTTTGAAAACCTGACAGTAGTGACTGTTCAGTAGAGGACTTTGGATAATTGGAATGCAGTTATTCTAGAATTGCTCTTTGGAGCTTCACTTAAGAGCCTCGGATAGAATAACTAGTGCCACGGAGTGCCTGAAACAGTTCTCTCAATTAAGGTATGTCTTTCTGTCACTCTGTTCAACCTTCCAATGGCTTTTTGGCACTTAATGAAATTGAAATAATAATGAATATTCAAGTACTGTTCTCCAGAAAAACCACTTTGAGGGATATCCACTTTGAGGGATATCCTTATAAATGGACTTTATAATCATGGTTCTCTGCAGCCTTATTTACGATTCTCTGTCCACCTACTTGTAACAGCATTTATGTGCTCTGCCTTTCTGCCTATTAACTGTAGATTACTGGTAAATGCTTATTGGGCCACTTGTATACCTGATCCCGTTCCTTTACTTACTTAAAGACATGCTTCCAGAAGTTTTCCCTCATTTTCCTATAATCATTTCCTCTCTTTTTGCTGGATTATTCTCATTAACATGTGAATATGTTATTATTATTCCCAACCAGAAGACAAAACAATAATTTGTCTTGACCAGTGAGCAATTTACCATCTTTATTGTACTTGACCTCTCAGCGGAATCTGACACAGTTAATCATTTCCTCTTTTTTAATGGATTCTCTTTACTGGACTTCCAAGATCTGTACTCTTAGTTTTCTTCCCACATCACTGGTCACTTTTGTGTCCTGTGTTAGATTCTTCTTTTCTCTTCAACCTCTAATGTGAGAGTATCCCAGGTCTCAGTTCTTGGAACTCTTCTCTGTTTACTCTCCCTTAGCTGGTGATTTATATGCTGACGTATATATATATATATCTATCTCTATATCTATATCTATATAGATATAGATATAGATATATTTCCTAATATATATTTCTAATTCAGTTCTATTTCCTAATCATTGGACCTAAGTAATTTGGCTGCTGACTTGAAATTTTCTTTGAGTGATTGGTAGACTTCTCAAACTCAGTATCCAAAGTGGATCCTCTGATATTTCTATCAACTGCCTCATGCCATCTAACCCTAACCCATTTTATGTCTGACTTTCCCTGTTTCACTTGATTACAGCTTCATCCATCCAACTGCTGGAGTTTTACTTGACTTTTCTTTTTCTCACACTCTGCATCTAATGTCAGAAAAATCTTAGGTTTACCTTCAGAATATTTCTAGACTATGACTACTACTCACCTTCTCTTTTATTGCCCTAATTCAAGACATCATCATCTCTCCCCTGGATTACTGCCTTGTTTTAACTAGTCTACCTCCTTCCACACTTGCCTCCCTGTAAACTATACTTAATATAACAGCTACAGTAATCCTTTTAAAATATAAATCAAATCATGTTACTCTTCTGCTTGAAACTCTTTAGATAGAAGCTGCCTAAATTACAGTAATGCTAGCAGCTTTTTAAAAACAAAGTCCACAATTTTCTTGGCTAAAGATAGTAACTTTTTAATTCCCATTCATGTATTAGGTTATCATTTTGGGATGATTTTCCTCTACATGGGTGATTCAGGGTCTTGGCTACCTTTGGATATGTAGTCCTGCCATCCCCTCAGACTTCAGAGTTCTTTGTCATCAGCCTGGGGAAGAAGCAAGACAAGGGCGAGGAGGTCCGTGCCCCACTTCTAAGATTCGTGGGTCTCTTTTACCCTTAGTTTATTGACTGGGAGTAGTCACTATCTACATGGAAGAGGGGAGGCTGGGAAATGGGCTTTTTAGCTGGTAGTCACTTATCAGTTAAAACTGGATACTGTGGAAGGGGTGAGCATAAATTTGAATTTTTTGAATAATTTTGAATAAATTGTAAAATAAATTTAGGCTTACTTTATGACTCAGAATATGAACTGTCTTAGTAAATGTTCTGTGTGAATATGAAAATGTATATTCTGTTGTTATTGGGTGTAGTATGCTGTAAATGTCAGCTAGGCCCTGTTGCTTGGTGAAATTGTTCCAGGGATCTATATCCTTGATATTCTTTCTGTCTGCTTGTCCCTTCAGTTATAAAGAGAGCAGCTTTGATGTGTCTGGTGATAATTGTGGATTTATCTATTTCTCCTTGAAGTTCTGTTATTTTTTGCTTCATGTATTTTGAAGTACTGTGATTAAGTGCATGAATGTGATCTCCATTTAATTTCGCAATCTTCCTTGTAAATGGGGGTACTTAGAGTATTTACTTAAAAAAATGTAAACTAAGTTTATTGGCCATGTGAAATTATAATGTATACAAAAACCTAGCGTTCCAGAAACACTTTATAATTATTCTCCACAACGTTATTTGTTCCTACAACAGTTCTCTTGCTAATTGAAGCAAAATGGAAAAAAAAAATGAGAAAACAAAAAGTGAGAAAAAACTTCTTCGTGTTCAACTCACAAAAGAATGTAAAAAAAAATTGGGATAATTTTACTGGTAGTTGTACAAAATTCTACCTACTGTATATAAATTACAGGAAGAAAATGAAGCAAAGTCACAATTCATACTTCATAATCTCTTATAAGCATTTACTTTTAATATAATTATTTATATGGTTTTATTTTTTCTGAATTAAAAAATTTATTATATTTTTTCTATTACCATTTACTCCTGTTATACCTCCCTCCCCCCAGTAATCACCACACTGTTGTCCATGTGTCTTTTTTCTTTTTGCTCAATCCCTCCACCACTTTACCTTCCCCACCCCTCCCACTAGCTGTAATCTGTTCTCCATCTATGAGTCCGTCTCTATTTTCCTTGTTAGTTCAGTTTGTTCATTAGATTCCATATATGAGTGAAATCATGTGGTACTTGCCTTTCATTGACTGGCTTATTTCACTTAGCGTAATGTTCTCCAGGTCCATCCATACTGTCTCAAAGGGTAATATTTTCTTCTTTTTTACCGCTGAGTAGAATTCCAATGTGTAAATGTCCCATAGTTTTTTTATCCACTTGTCTACTGATGGACACTTGGGCTGCTTCCATATCTTGGGGATTGTAAATAATGCTGCAGTGAACGTAGGGGTGCTTATGTTCTTTCAAATTAGTGTTTTGGATTCCTTCAGCTATATTCCCAGAAGTGGGATTGCTGGGTTGAAAGGCAGATCCATTTTTAATTTTTTAATGTATCTCCATACTGCTTTCCACAGTGGCTGCACCAGTCTGCATTTCCACCAGCAGTGCAAAAGGGTTCCCCTTTTTCCACATCCTCACCAGCATTTGTTGATTGTTGATTTATTGATGATAGCCATTCTGACAGGTATGAGATGGTATCTCATTGCGCTTTTAATTTGCATTGCTCTGATGATTAGTCACATTGAGCATCTTTTCATGTCTGTTGGCCATCTTTATGTCCTCTTTGGAGAAGTGTCTATTCAGGTCCTTCGCCCATTTTTTAATTGGGCTCTTTGTTTTCTTAGTGTTTCGTAAGTACTTTATAAATTTTGGATATGAACCCTTATATCACATGTATTGGTGAATATATTCTCCCATTCTCTGGGTTATCTTTTTATTTTGTTGATGATTTCCTTTGTTGTGTAAAAACTTTTTAGTTTGATTAAGTCCCATTTGTTTATTTTTTCTTTTGTTTCCCTGGCCTTGGGAGACATACCTGATAAAATATCTCTATGATCAGTGTCTGAGATTTTGCTGCCTGTGTTTTCTTCTAGGATTTTTATGGTTTCAGGTCTAACATTTAAGCCTGATCCATTTCAAATTCATTCTTGTGTGTGGCATAAGGAGATGGTCTAGTTTCACTTTTCTGCACTTATCTGTCCAATTTTCCCAACACCATTTATTGAATAAATTGTTTTTAGCTCATTATACGTGCTTGCTTCCTCTGTTGAATGTTAGTTGATTATAAAGGTGTGGGTTTATTTCTGGGCTCTCTGTTCTGTTCCATTGATCTCTGTGTCTATTTTTATGCCAGAATCAGGCTGCTTTGATTACTATGACCTTGGAGTATAGTTTGATATTAGGTAGCATGGTTCCTCCAACTTTGTTCTTTCTCAGGATCACTGTTGCTCTGTGGGGCCTTTTCTGGTTCCCTATAAATTTTTGAAATATTTGTTCTAGTTCTGTGAAATATGTCTTTGGAATCTTGATAAGAATTGCATTGAATCTATAGATTGCTTTGGGTAGTATGGATATTTTATGATGTTAATTTGGTCTTTTACATCCTTGATTGGGCTTATTCCTAGATATGTCATTCTTTTTGTAGCAATTGTGAATGAGATTGTTTTCTTGATTTCCCTTTCTGTGAGTTCATTATTGGCATATAAAAATGCAGCTGATTTCTGGATATTAATTTTGTATCCTGCTACTTTGCTGAATTCATTTATCAGTTCCAGTAGTTTCTTAGTGGAATCTTTGGGGTTCTCTGTGTACATTTACCATGTCATTGGCAAATAAAGACAGTTTTACTTCTTCCTTTCCAATTTGGATGCCTTTTATTTCTTCTTGACTGATTGCTGTGGCTAAGACTTCCAGCAATATGTTGAACAAGGGAGGTGAAAGCAGACATCCTTGTCTTGTTCCCGATCTTAAGGGGAACACTTGTAGTTTTTGCCTGTTGAGTATGATGCTGGCAGTGGGTTTGTCATATAAGTCCTTTATTATGTTTAGGTATGTTCCTTCTATTCCCACTTTGCTGAGAGTTTTTATCATAAATGGGTGCTGGATTGTATCAGATGTGTTTTCTACATCTATTGATATGATCATGTGGTTAAAATCCTTCTTTTTATTTATGTGGTAAGTCATATTTCTTGATTTGCAGAGGTTGTACCAACCTGCATTCCTGGATAAATCCCACTTGATCGTGGTGTAATCTTTTTGATGCATTGCTGTGTTCGGTTTGCTAATATTTTGTTGAGGATTTTTAGCGTCTATGTTCATCAGGGATATTGGCGTATAATTTTATTTCTTTCTAGTGCCTTTATCTGGTTTTGGATAATACTGACCTCATAAAATGAGTTTGGAAGCTTTCCCTATGCTTTAATTTAATGAAATAGTTTGAGAAGAAGAGGTTTAGTAAATCTCAGAATGTTTAGTAAAATTCACCTGTGAAACCATCTGGTCCAGGGCTTTTGTTTATTGGGAATTTTTTGATTACTGCTTAATTTTCACTAGGTATAATCCATCTAATTAAGATTCCCTGACTGTTCCTGATTTAGTTTTGAAAGATTGTATATTTCTAGGAATTTATCCATTTTGTCCATGTTTTCCAGTTTGTTGACATATAGTTGTTCCTAATATTTTTTTTCAGTCTTTTGTATTCCTTTGGTTTCAGTCATTGTTTCTCCTCTTTCATTTCTGATTTTATGTATTGGGTGCTCCTTTATTTTTCTTGATGAGTCTGGTTAAAGGTTTGTAAATCTCGATTATCTTTTCAAAGAACCAGCTCTTGGATTCATTGATCTTTTTTATTTTTTATTTTTAGAGTCTATTTCATTTATTTCTGCTCTGATCTTTATTACTTCCTTCCTTCTACTCAGTTTAGGCTTTGTTTGTTGTTGTTTTTTTCAAGTTCCTTTGAATGTAAAATTAGATCGTTTATTTGAGCTTTTTCCTGATTTTTGAGAGAGGCCTGTAATGCTATGAATTTCCCTTTTAGGACTGCTTTCCCAATGTCCCACAGATTTTGGATGTTGTGTCCTCATTTTCATTTGTTTCATTGTGTCTTTTGATTTCTTCCTTGGTGTTATCGTTGACCAATTCATCGTTTAGTAGCATGTTATTTAGCTTCCGTTTCTCTGAGTGTTTTCCTGTTTTGTTCTTGTGATTGATTTCTTGTTTCATAGCCTTGTGGTCAGAGTAGATTCTTGATATTATTTCATTCTTAAATTTATTGAGACTTGTTTTGTGTCCTAACATGTGGTCTATCCTAGAAAACATACCATGTGCATTTGAAAATTATGTATATTCTATTGCTTTGGGGTGAAATGCTCTGAAGATATCAATTAAATCCATTTGATCTAGTTTGTCATTTAAGGCCCCTGTCTCCTTTCTGGTTTTCTGCCAGGAAGATCTATCCATTGAAGTCAAGGGCATGTAAAATCCCCAACTATGACTGTATTTCTGTTGATCTCTTCCTTTATGTCCATCAAGATTTGCTTTATATATTTAGGTGCTCCTGGTTTGAGTGCATAATTGTTTACTGGAGCTACATCCTCTTGTTGGATTGTTCCCTTTATCCTTATGTAGTGTCCTTCTTTGTCTCTTACTCTAACCTTGGTTTTAAAGTCATTTTGTTGGATATAAGTACTGCTACCCCACCTATTTTTCCTTCCCATTTGCATGAAATATCTTTCTCCTTCTTTTTACTTTTTGTCTCTGTGTATCTTTCAATCTGAGATATGTCTTGGAGGCTGAATATATACGGGTCTTGTTTTCTTATCCATTCAGCTACCCTGTTTCTTTTCATTGGAGCATTTAAGCTATTTATATTTAATGTGATTATCGACATATGAAGTGCCGTTTTATTGTTAGACTGTTTTCCTCTTTCTGTTTTTTTCTTTTTTCCTCTCCCTTTTTCTTCTTAAAGCAAACCCTTTAACATTTGTTGCAGTATTGGTTTGGTATTAACAAACTCCTTTAGGTTTTTCTTGTCTGGGAAGCTCCGTATTTATCCTTCGATTTTAAATGATAACCTCGCTAGCTAAATTAGCTTTGGTCGTAGGCCCTTGCTTTTCATCACCTTGAGATTTCACAGTTCTCCCTTCTGGCTTGAAGGTTTCTGTTGAGAAATCAGATGACAGTATATTTAATGCTCCCTTGTAGGTAACTACCTGCTTTTTTGTGGTTTTTAGGATTCTTTCTTTGTATTTAAGTCTTGTCATTTTAATTATGATGTGTCTTGGTGTAGGCTTCTTTGGGTCCAACTTATTTGGAAGTCTCTGAGCTTGGACTTCTGCAGCTTTTTACTTCACAAAATTAGTTAAGTTTTCTGTCATTATTTCCTCAAAAAGGCTCTTGATCCCTTTCTTGCTCTCCTCTTTCTGGTATTCCCTTGATGCAGATGTTGTTACACTTCATGTACTCCAAGGTGTTTCATAGGCTCTCCTCATTATTTTTTAAATTCTGTTTTCTTTTTGCTGCTCTGCCTAATTGTTTTGTTGTACCTTGTCTTCCAGATCACTAATTCAATCCTCTGGTTCATCTAACCTACTGTTTACTCCTTCCAGGGTACTATTGATGTCAGATATTGCTTTCTTTATTTCTGACTATAATCCTTTTTTATGGTTTCTATGTCTTTTTTTCATGCTGTTGAGTATCCATCCTTATAATCATTATTCCAAACTGTCTATCTGGTAAATTGCCTACCTCCCTTTCATTTAGTTCTTCTGGAAAATTATCTCGTTCTTTCATTTTGGGTCTGTTTCTTTGCCTTCCCATTTTGGCTGCTTCTTTGTATTTTCTACTTAGATGTTAAACTAATCAACTATTAAACCGACCAGTTGTTAATCTTCAGTCTGTGATCAGTAGTGGTTTAAGCAGCACAGGGTGAGGCAGAGTAAATCTTATGGGCAGGATCATTACCTCCTTTCAGGGTGATGCCACTTGGAGGGGAGTGTTCTGCCTGGGAACAATGGCTCCTGCAGTGTGGGGAATGACTCAGCACATGGATCCTGGCAACTGTTCCCTCAGTTCCCTCTCCAGAGCTGCCAACCCCAGACTTCCTCAAGCGTCTCTAGTCCATTCTGCCTTCCCTTTGCCGTCACCCATAGAAAGGGGCTGCAAATGAAATCTTGTGCCTTCGCCCTTAAAGAGGCTCTCTTACCCTGCCATCTCTCCCTGGCTGACAGAACCCCTGATGGTTTTCACAGCTGGGTGTTATCTGGGTTCCTTTCCAGCTCTGGTGCTATAGGCCGGGGAACCTTGGTGTCTAGACCCCACAATTTTCAGGGGGGAACCTCTAGGCCACTGAAATACCCCTCTGGCACTTGATATGCCACCTATGGGCGCCCAGCCAGCCCTCTTGATTCTCCTCCGCA
>PVJD01002623.1:0-194916 GCA_004026545.1 Mormoops blainvillei | reverse complement strand
TCTTTCCTTTGGCATCAAATATAAAATATCATTGCCTGCTTTCAATTCAACTTTTTTGTTTATGGTCTCGACTGCATTCTCTCTGACTTCCTCAAATATCCTCTTCACCCCCTCAGATATTCATTCCTTGTCAAGCTGAACTTCACCTGTTAACAAGAGCAGGTCGCACTTTGCTTGAGGTTCCTGCTCCCTCTAGTGGTCCCCCAGCTTCTTCATGCTTTCGGAGCAACGGCCAAATTTTTTCACCCCAATCGAGTTTCAGTCAGGTCCTATCCTCCCCTTGGCAGCACTACTGGAAATCCTTCTAAGTGTACATTCTTGTTCCTTCATACTATTACAAAATTATTTTTCTTAACTATTCTTCTAATTCCAAACATCAATGAATACTTGACATCTTTAGTATGAACATGCAAGTTTCCCTCAATGTCTAATGAACTATGTTTCAATTATGTCACAGAACAAATATTTATTCAATTTTTAGGCAACAAGAAGGTTAATAAAACATAATTGTCTCTGTAATTCAGTTAAGTGAAGGAAAAAGAAAGAGTCACTATTACATTCATTATTGTACAAGTCAAACTTATACAATAAATTACATAATGAGGCCTCCAATAAGGGCGTAAATCAAGTGCCATGGAAGCACTGTGACAGGGCGGGGTAGAAGAGCCCAGTTTGTTACTCTACCAACACACTTTGCTCCAGCCAGCTGGGTTATCCCAAGATCACAAAGTCACGCTTTGCACCTTCTCACTTCTCTCACGCCGCCGACCCTGTCTGGTACAGTCTAGCCACTCCCTATGCCATCTAGCCACAGCCAAGCCATTCATCAAGACCCAGTACAACTACAACTTCTTTTGGCACAATTCTTGGATTTCTTTTTACTCATTCAGTCACCAAATGTCTATTGAATGCTACTATGTGCAGAATCCTGGGCAACCTATTGCCCAAAGTCAAACACCCTATTGTCAAAGAAGCCATATTTTAATGGGAGGAGACAGACAGTAAACAGACATAAATAAAAAAAGATAATGTCTCATTCCAAAAGCACTGGAAATAAAATAAAATAATGGGGTCGAGTGTAAATAGGAGAGGAGTACTTTAACGTGAGTGGCCAAGGAAGCCCCTCTGAGGAGACGACATTGCAGCTAAGACGTATATTTTAAATAGGGTTTCAGACAAATAAAAACCCAAGGATACTGCTCCAGTGAAGGACACACAAGCAAAGACCCTGACAAGGAATGATCTTGTGTGCTAAAGAGAGTGCAAGGAGGTCCATGTGGCTAGAGGACAGTGAGCGAGTTAGAATGAAGAAGACAAAATTGAAATAAGTACATATGGCTTTACTGGCCACACTCATGAGTTTGGACTTCAGTCTAAATGTGATGGACACCCAACAGAGGGTTCTGACCAGAAGACTGGCATGATCTGTTTAACAGAGAGAACTCTGGTCGTCATGTAGTGAACAGAATAGACAGAAGCAAGAATGAAAGCAGGGAGAATACTGAAAAGAGATACTGGCAATAATCTAAATAATGGAAATGAAAAAGATGAGGTCTAGATTTAGCCAAAACAGTCTCGAAAAATAATTGTGGATATTGAGCTGACAAGGAATTATAAGGCCAGGGTATGGGATGAATTATCAACGTGGATGTTACGGAGGCCAAGTACAGTAGTAACAGGAGTACTGCTAGTACAAAAGACTGTGGCCAAGTGCCAAAGCCATCAGTAAATGAGGGCAAGGGTAATGAGTTATCAGGTGGTAAAACAGGGTCACAGGGTTTTAAAGGAGTTAGGAGCTCTGATCATGGAAGGCTGAGCAGTGGTTTGGAAGTGGTACTGTGCACCCAGGGAGACATCCCATAGCTACACAGGGTGTGGGAGAAAAAAGCAGCTTCTACTTGAAAGAGGCTGCTGGACAAACAGTGTCATTGAGGTAGCCAGACTATAGTTAGAAGACAAATCTAAAGGAAACATTTAGGGAACAAATGAGAAGGGCTGTGCTAATGGCACGCTGCTGTGAGGATCAGGCAATATAAATACAGAGTACGGAAGAGATCCAGGTAAGGATGTATTTGCATCACTTAGCACAGGATCGCAATCACAGACCCACAGACAGACAGGATCATCATAGACAGTGCTTAATGGCATTTACCACTATATTGCTTACTTATTATTTACTATATTGTCTACCTCCCTCAAGCAAGTTAAATGAAGATACAGGTATTTTCTGTTTTATTCACCTCTGTATCCACAGCACGGTGGCTAGCGCCTAATTGATGGGCTTAATACATACTCACTAAATGAATTAATAATCATATTTCTGTATCTTCCTATAGTGTCCAACCAAGTTCACATTTGCTTGTGAATATGACAGAATTAGAAATACAATTGACCTCTAACCATTCACATAATATAAACACAATCATACGGCAGGGAGCAAGTGTTAGAGATTTCAAATGAGCTATATAAGGTAGGCAATAGGTAAGGCCTATTCATACTGGTCTCTAAAAACTCATGGTCTATCCCTACTCATCTTATTATAACTCTTCTTTCTAAGCATTAAAATCTCAGTATATTTTCCATTTATTGTAGGTAATTTGGTAATCATCTAAACAAAGATTATTTATGGCTAGTTTATTTTCCATTTTTTTAGATACAGTGGAAATTCAATTATGTACTAAAGCGAAATCCTACAGACATGGTAAAGTATGCTGCTTTCATCCTACTATGGAAACATGAAGTGAAATTGAAATGAGCTGACCAATAATCTAGTGGCAATCCAATGATGGGAGCCTACGCTTAGTGTTATAAATTTTATCCTCCCAAAATGCATCATGTTAAAGTCCTAATCCCCAGGACCTCAGAATGAGACTATATTTGGATATGGGGCCCTTAAAGAGGTAAAGTTAAATGAGGTCATGGGGGTGGGCCCTGGTCCAATTTCTAAGAAGAGGAAGAGACACCAGGGATGCACACACAGTGGGAAGGCCAGGTGAAGCCACCGCATCAAGGGTCCCCAGAAGAAATCCCACTTGCTGACACCTTGAATTCAAGGCTCTGGAACCAGGAGAAAATAAATTTGCTGTTTAAAGCACCCAGTCTGTGTTATTTTGTTGCAGTGGCCCTATCAAATGGATACATTTAGTATTTTTCCATCTCTTCTTTTAAATATAAAGACATATGCATCATTTAGCTATCATCGGTTAAAAGAATTCCCCTCTGGAATCATTAACTATATCCTGGTTTTCATCAGAATACAATTTTCTGATTAATTTTGGTGGTCCTATGACTTAAAAAGAAATCTTATGTATAACACATGGGATTTCCTTTAAAAATTATTGGCAGGCTAAGAAATAATATTCTCTCCCAGTCTTCCCACCTCAAAATAATCTTTGATTGAAGAAAATCTATGGTTCTTACACTGACAAAAGTTCTAGATTTAAAAGGGTATGATGCTTACCGAATCAATTTGATCTAAAGAAATCTTCCCAACATTTCCCTGTGAACTGTAATCTTGACCAGTGTAGGAATGACTAAAAAGAAAAAGAAAAAGAAAAAAATTATTGAAATAAGGTTTGTAAAATATTTTTGGTCACATTAAAGGGAATTTTGATGCTGATATAAAGTCAGAATAAGAAAACATTTTACATATAAATCTTAGTAAAAACATAGCTAAGGGTTTGAGAAGTATTTTAATAGAAAACATTTAAGTAACTCACCTAAAAATAGTTCAAAAATATAGTGACACTCTGGCTCCCTCCCATTCCTAATCTAGCATGCCACTTCCCTATTTCTTACTAACATAACACAAGTTGTTAAAAGTTCAGACTTCTACTATTGATCCTTCATGAACAGCACAGCAGTACGGCAAGGAAGAAACCAGAGCTTAAATCAGGTACAAGCACTTAGTGGTGGTAAGTCCCGGAGCAAGTTACTTAGACTCTCTATATCCCTGGTTCCTTATCTATCAAATGGAGACAGTAGTGCCTGCTTTGCAGTGTTGACAGGAGGTCTGAATTGAAACAACTTCCCATAAAGTACAGGGAATATAGTCAGTACCATTGTAGTAACTATGTATGATGTCAAATGGGTACAGATTTACTGGGGTGATCACTTTGTAAGGTATATAAATGTCTAATCACTAGGTTATACACCTGAAACTAATATAATACTGTATGTCAACTGTAATTGAAAAATAAAAGTTATTTAAAAGACCTAACATATAATAATCACTTTATTAAAATAGATAACATCTAAATAGCCCTTTACATATGCAGAGTACTTATCTATGTCCTCTAAATACATCCTCACAACCCCAAGAAGGCATATTTATTTTACATTTGACAAATGAGGAAACGGAGGCTCAGAGGAGTTAGAAACTGTCAGATCAGAAAGCAAGTCAGCAGTGCAGTAAGGAACTCAAACGTTTTAACTCGATTCCATTTGTTTACATGCCATAATAAATTTCCCTGTAATATTATTCATAAATTAGGATTTTTAACTTAACACGCACACTTTATAATTTTTCATCTCCTTACATAAATAACACCATACCCAATTCCATAAATACTGATTCAGGTGCAGACACTCAGATATGACATAGTGAGAACCAGCTGCCAGAGTACATAGAAAACCACAATCAAATCATGGTCCACGCAGACTCCACAGCGAAGGCGAAGCCTGGAGTAAAGTGTCGTTGCAATCATAAAGAATTGCAGACTCTCTACATTCTACGTGGTCAGTAAAGATTCTTGCTGCTGAACAGTACAAATACACACACTCGAGGTGCTCTGTAGAAGGCTGTTGTTACTGCAACCAATCAATTATACTGACTAAACAATGGGAAAGGATGATGAAACAAAACTATAGTACAGCTGGGGTTGCTGTAGCCATGGTTAGGAGGCTGTTAAGAGTAGAGATTACTCCTCCCTATCTCCCTCTTCCCATGGATTAGGAATGGCCTGAAAAGTACTCAGAATGGGAGGAATGGAATGCCAAGGACTGATACAGAATGATCCCTTACCGTATAACACACCTTCTTGCCCCTGGAATATTTATCCCTTGAGTAACAAATTTCTGACAATTAATGTATCATTGGATTATATCCATTCCTTTAATCACAGTGATTCCATTGTATATAAAACTCATGCTAAGTTAAACCAACAGTTGCCATTTAATTTTAATGTTCACATTTTAATATAGAGCAAAATCAGATAATTGTGTCAATGGAACCCCAAAAATAAAAATGTGTTTCAGTTTCCAATATATCTTACTGTGGAGCAGAGGTAGCATGGGTGATGGACGCAGCAGCAGGCTAGGCATCTGAAGGCCTCTCTTGCTTTCATTATCTAAGTCACTAGTTGGCGAACTGGAGTGAGTCACCTGTCTGTCCTGACCTGTGCTATCCTCACTTGTAAAATGGCATTCATGATGCCAGGCTTGCCTAACTTCCAGAAATGCTGGTAAATTACATGTATATTCACAGTGCTAATTAAAATCAGTAAGTCATATTCCAGTACATGGAGTAATTTGCAGTCTTGACCAATAAGTACAGGAAAAACAGGATAGAAATGGGGGAAGCACAGCCCTGCAGAGCCATGACCCTGCTGGGAGGTTCTGGGCCACTGCACTGACCCCGATAAGCTTCGGCTTCTTAGTCTATGAATTGATTGTAACCATCAGGATTGTTCAGACAAAAGTCCTCTATCATGGTAAAATGATGTACAAACATGACTGTGATTACTGAGTAAACAGAGCCAGTGGTTACCACAAGGAAGTTTCTCTCAGCCCAGATTAATGTAGTACACTAAGTACAAAGAGAAGATGTATATATATAAAAAAGAAACACTCATTTGCCTGAGTAACAGTGTAAAATGCTTGTTCCTCAACACTTTAGTACAATATGCAAAAGGGTTAAATTCCAAGGGAAAAAAGTAAAACAGAATGGGAGCAATAATTAGTGCAAAGACCTTAATGGATATTAATAACTACCAAGAGGACAAGAAAAAAAGCCATGTAGACATCATATTTCTAAAAATATTATTAATAGATAGGAAAATGGCTACCAGCCAAACCAGTGAGGACAAGCATAGAACCCAGGGGAGGAAAAATGATAGAAATGGAAGTTAAGCTTCAGAATTAGGAATGAGATTTCCCCCCTACTCATGCTCAGAAGGGATAACTCACATCTTGGTTAGAAGAGTTGGTACATCACAGCTATTTAATACATATTTGAGCTAGTTATGGATAGATAAGGCTGAGGTGGGGGAAGTTCTCAGACATAACACTAGAAAGACAAGTCATGGGAAGCACTGTATCCCTGTAGGCAATAAAGAACCATGAAAATGTTTTTAGTGAAGAATTCACACAATCAGTGTTACACCTGAGAAAGAAGACAGATGGAGGAATGACTAGAAAGGGGAGTGACTGGGCCACAGACAGTTAGCTGGCAGAAAACTGCAGTAATTCAGAGAAGAGAAGGTGGGAGCTGGAGGAAAGAAGTGCCAATATGGAGAAAGGAAGGCAATCAAGGTAGGAAAAAAAGGAACAAGCAATGCTGCCATAAAAGAATAAAGAACAACTCACGTTAGCTCACGAAACTGGACCTTTGGCTTTTACTTGGAGGTGCCACCGGGTGTTACTAAATGAGATTCATAACAGGTACCAAGGGAAGTGAGGCACATTTCTGCCACGTTCGGAACTCAGTGTCAGCTTTATTCCACACCACTGCCTAATGAATGCAGCTGCTACACTAATGAACTGTCAAGATATATTCTTATTTTCGTGATTTAAAAAAAAATCAATTTTACGAATGAACATTTCTTATACTGGGAAAACACAGAAATAGTAATAGTAATTCTTAACGGCAAAATCTAATTGGTTCAAGAGATAGACAAATAGATATTTGCAAATACAGATATATAAATACATGTAAGACAGCAGAAAATATTGTTTTCTGTCCATTTTAAATGTTATTTTGAGTAACATTCACTGTCGCTTATGTATACTTTTTTTTTTAAAGGGGGATTCAGGAGGCATAAAGGTTTTCCTGCTTCTAACCCTTTCATAAAAGAATAAATTGAGATATATCACAAGTTCCATTTTTTCAATACAGCAGGCCAACAAATATTTTAATGGGCCACAAAATTCAAATTATGTCACTAATCACTATTTTGCCAAATATAAAGAGCAATATTTGATTAACTAATCAGAGAAGCCTGAAACAAATCAAGATTTGATTTTGATACTCAGTTTAGCTACAAATTAGTCATGAGTTAAAAAAGAAAAAAGGCAAGTGAAACTATGCATCAATTGGTTTATCCATAAATACAGTGATAAGGGATTGCAGTGATACACCTGCATCCTTTATGCATAATTTATCTTTTATTTGCCAGAGAATCAGGTGAAAGGTACTAAGGTGAATGTTTATAGGGTTTTCTTAAGTTACCAAAAAGTCAGAAAAGTAGTGAAAATAAAGATGTAATTCAGTGAGTACTCAGTGTACTTTTATTAAAATGTAACAATTAGTACACTGTACCAGTAAAATTAACACCTTCACTACCCAAACAACCATATAAATGCATAAAACCCAGGATAAAAACCATTAGATTGTCAGTCTCTATAATAGGCTTTTTTCCCGGTTATTGTCCTTATCTGGATATAACAGATTCTAATTACCAAGACAGCAACAAAACTAACCAAAATGCATTCAAGTGTCCCTGTATGGCCCCTGAATCACTCGGCATATGCTCATTAAGCACCTTTGTAATCAAAGAAGGTCACAAAGTAGTGAAGAATCCAGAGAAGATGCAGAAAGACAATGTGAGTGCCACGGCAATGTTTAAATGTCCCCCGAGCCCACAGAGAATAAGGGCTCTTTTCTAAAACAAGGGTGGGAGGAGGACATAAGCAATGCGCAGCATTAAAGGTTCATAAGCAATGAAATGGCACTGGCTAGAGAGTTATATGCTTTAGAAACACCAGCTACAGGATTCTAGAATGTTATTAGAATGCTGTTGGAATAACTGACCACGGAGTCTAGGCTGAGTAAGAGAAGCCTATAAAGTTGGCAGGGAGAGGTGACTTGCGGGACAAGTGGGAAGGGGTAAAATGAGAAGATGACAATCACTGAGAATGAGGGTCTGGGAATAAAGTAGAAAAGTAGGAGATTATTCTCAGAAAATAATTTGAATTTGAAGGCTTAGAAGTCGGCTGTGACAATCACATAAAAGTCAAAGGCCTGGTTGTTTCAGTATTTTTATCATTATAGTTTAACAATTTTATATGCATTCAAACATTCTTAAATTTTGACCAAGTTCATATGTATGTGATTTGAGTTTATTAAGGTTGTTGTAGAGGTTTAAAGGTAAGCATGGGATAAGAAGGTGGCATTTTGGAGTAATATAAAAGTCTGTTTTTCTCAGAGTCTGGAAAGTTAGTACATATCAGATGGACAGGCAGAAAGAGATAAGCAAAACCAAGGAAATTTCTAAACCAGTTTCTAGAAGAAGAGGCTGGGTTAGGCGCGGGGGCGGGGCGGGGAGACTAGCAGAGGCTAGGGGAGAACACCAAAGCTGGGCACGTAGGTCCTGAAGGCAGATTTGTAAACAAAAACCCTCTCTCCTTTTGCGATAACACAGTGCTAAATGGACATTTTAATGAAAATTCGAGGCTCTGTCAAGCTTAAAACCTTTAAAACCTAAAATGTATGCATAATAGTGGTTTCTAAGAAAACAGAATGTTGCAATTATGAATAACAAACCCTCTGCAGGTACAGAGGTAATTCAGTGTTTGTCCTTGATTACTTTTTTGTTTTGAGGTGCTGGTCCTAAACTCTCTAATCTACTATGAGAGAAATAGTAGTACACAAAATATATAAAAGCGTCTTCTCACTGTAGCATTTGGTTCAATAAACTTACATGCAACTTAAAACTCTGTCATATCTGAGGAACTTTTTCCTCCCATATTATCTTGCTTATTAAATGGTAGGAGGTAAGCACAACTAGGTTTCCAATATAGCTACGAAACAAAACAAAAAACCACAGTAAACAAACATTGTAAGGCTGAGTTTCACTATATTAAAAGCCAAAAGAAAAAAAGACTTTCAGAATATCCATAACATATTTATGTAACCAAATTAAAATGATCCTATTTTAAATCCAATTAAAGTGATCCGAAGGGGTGAGGAGGTTGAGGGATAACTGAAACAGGGAGGCATAATTCATCAAATCTCCAGAGAACTAGAGTTTTCCCAAAACACTACAACACAAATGTCTAATTTACAGAATAAAAATACAGAGAACATATAAACAGGTAAATCGGAAACAGATGTATCTGCACACATTTGATCTGTGAATCATAAGGGAAAGGCGGATCTCCTGGTCTTTGTAGGAACAACAGAAATTTAGGTCCTGCTCAATGCACCACAAATATCAATGCGAGCACTTAGGTACTCGGCAAGGAATTGTTTTTGACTATTGCAACTGAGAATTCAAAACAAAAAGAAGAAATTACATGAAAGTGGATTTGTGGGTCTCACAGCAAGATTAGCTGGTTAAGAAGAAATAATAACCTTTTCATGCTGTGGCACTGATCGTTAGCAGAAGATGGATCATCACACCTCGGCTCCAGGAGTGGTAGTCAAGAGCTCCACTACAGCGACCTAAATGCCACAGGCCGTAACTGACAAAATGAGAGGGCTCCAGTCAGCTTTTCAAAGGTGATTACTTCTCCAGCCACTTTCTCCTTTTCTAACCCCAGGGGAAAATGTAAGGGCATAAACAAGGAGCACTGGAATAGGTGCAACAGTTTAGGGGTTAGCGACAACTCCTCTTCATTTGCACGATTTTTTGCCAAGCCCAAGGCAATGATGGAGGCAAGGAAGAATAAGGGAGTAAGTAAAGCGATTAACAGCATGGGTTGCAGAATCCTCTAGTCGGGGTTTAGCACACACTAACTGTGTGACTTTGCAAAAACCTCTAAATCTCTTTCAGTGTCCTCATTGGTAAAGAGGGTCATAAAGGGGATCACAAAAGTACCTTCCTCAAAGGGCTGTCGTGAAGACCAAAGCAGATGTCTGCAAAAGAGTTTGTCACAGTATTTTTCACTCAAATTGTAATCATCACCACCATCATCTGGGTCTGAATTTATTGCATTAAAATATTTTGGTTGTTGTTTTTCTTCTTAACATTTACCAGTTTCTTTCCTTGAACATTAGGAAAAAATATATATTTCTTTCCTACTTTCTTTATATTAACTATCACATGAAATATTTAATCTTGAAGTTGGAGCATACAGGTGTCCTTGAATAACCTGATGATCTGGAAAGGTCTTAATCTACACTTACACTCTTTGGGAGTTTCCAAAGTACAAAAATTCAACATCGAATATTTCAATCTCCATTTCCTTGGAGATTTCAAGGGAATCCAGTTTTGTGGAGCTGGAAGGTTCAACACAGTAGCCACGAGCCAAATGTGACTACTGAGCATCTGAAATGTAGCTTAGTCTGAACCAAGGTGTTCAGTAAATATAAGGCATGCACTGGATTTCTAAGACTTAATATGAAAATACAATGTAAAACATTTCGTTAATCATTTTTCATATCGGTTACATGGTGAAATGATATTTTGGATAGAAGTTAAATAAGCGTTAAATTAATTTTACTTAAATAATTTAAAATTACACATGTGGTTCACATTTGTAGTTGTCATTATGTTTCTAATGAATAGCACTGCTGTAGAGTGAGGAGCGCACGATGACACAAGGCAATTGAATCATTCTCAAGGACTAGGTATACCTGTAAAATAGCCAACTGACCTACCCTGACTTGTATTTGCCAAGTTAAGATCGATTTCTGTTCATTATAAGCAGAATATAAGCCGGAATTGGGTCCACTAAAGGAAGTGCCTCAAGTCCATTGCAAATATGCTTGTCTCCAGAACATTTTACTTGGGGATCAAGTTTTAAACTTGAGCCACAGGTTGCCACATATACGATTAGGGAAGCAATCTTGAATTCTGGTTAGCTGGAGGTAAAACGAATAGTTTCTTTGGGGGAAAATAAAGCGGTGACACATTTCCATTTGGGAATCTTTGGGGCTTCTTGGCCTACCTCGACACCTAATTACAACTGCCCATTCCTCTGTCATTTGTAAGAAGTCATGCTATATGGAACAGGACTCTGGATGACAGCAAGACCCCTGAGACAGACTGGAAAAAATTCCTCTCCCATCCTTGGGTAGTGTGTCTCTGCCCACCCTCCCCAGCGACATAAGAATCTGAGGTTCATAAAACGATTAACGTATGAAGCGTATTTCCTTTCTTTGTCAAGAATTTCCCAGTACTCTTGAGCCTAAAGAGGTTAACACTATTTACTCCTTTCTTTCTGGCAGGCTACAGTTTATCCTATTTTTAAAACTGGTATGAAATTAAAAAAAAAAAAGCTTGCAGTGAAGAAAGCATCACAAGTAATCAAAACGGATCTCTGCATCAAGGAAACATTTATTTGGACCATTAAAAAGTAAGCTAAGGCATCTTTCAAATGAACTGTAATCTCCTACATCATTCTATAAAAGAATACAGAGTTCCAATACAACCTTTTCACATAAAGCCAGGTGTAATCATGGCACAAATGGAAAAACAATTTCAGGAGGAGGAAACAAAGGTTTTGTATATCACCCATCTATCCACTTTTGCAATCACAATTTTACCACTTTGGACGGTAAGAAAAATAGTCTGTCCACATAAGCTAGGCTATTCAGACATTTAGAAAGCACGATCCCTGCAGTTTGGATTTGTTAGGTGGGTAGGAAATCAAGGGAGCTGAAGTTACAATATATCATTTCCTGCTGTGAAGGATATCACGCGAAAATTCACTCAACAGCTGTCACCACTGAAATTGAAATTAGTTTCTTTTTACAGCTAAATCCCTAGTAAATGGTATCCAACTTGTGTTGGCCCAGGTGATTTTCCCTGCAGTTATTCCAAACGAGAACACAATCAATGAAATTCTGTTATAAATTGAATGTAAGTTATTTTCCACAGGCTTAAAGTCTGAAGTTACATTTTTTAAAATCTCCCTAAAACTACCATCACAATATGCAGTGTAATAATCTACATATCTCTACAAATATAGGAACTGGGACGGATTCTATGATACCAAGAGGCTCACATATCCAATAAAAATCAGGATCATGTGGGTTTCCGTATCAGGTGAGAACCAAAAACGTCACTCTTGCCACTTTATTTTGGGTTGGCTCATCTTGCTCCATACAGCTCACATTTTGCTATTTATTCCAATTTCTAAGCTGCAACAATCCAACTGCAAGAGCTGAAAGATGCATCTCATTTCTCCATCAAAAATATCTGTACCTCACGTCTGTCAAAAGTCATTGAACTGCACCTTTAAAATAAGTGCACTTTATAGTATGTAAATTATACCTCAGTAAACTGATTTAAAAAGTAAAGTACATAGATACTGGTAAGAGATATTCAAACTACAGACCCACATAGGTATTTTCACTATACGCATTTAAAGCCTCCAACAAATACCTCTACTTTCATAAGCAAGTTTTTTATATTGTTTTACATTTTTAGTATATATTCTAGTAGTATAACTATTTTGGTTTTGACCCAAGAGAGTCAAGTAATTACAATACAGAAAGGTTGCCCAAGAGTGGCAATGAAAAACTGAGGGTGGGGAGCACAGAATAAAGTTCTAACATCTGGCAGAATGAATACATTAAACTGATGGACCTCTCATTCCCCCACAAATAATTTACAGAGTGTGGAATGCTTCTCAGGTTGCCTACCACAAATTTACAATATTCTAGGACCGCCTCCTCACATTTGTTCTCTAATAACAGTAAAAAACCAAGGACACAATGTTTTCAGGGTTTTCATGGGAATCTGGGGAGGGAGAGAAATCAAACAAATGAATAAGAGAAGTCGAATAAACAAATGAACAAATAAAAATGATCTTTTCAGCTTGTGATGTTGCTTGTGAAGAGAACAAAGCGAGGTAATGCCGTGCAGCACTTGGGGGCGTCTGACAGTGGGGAATGAGGAGTAGGCCTCTGTCAGGCCTGAGAAGACCCTCTGTTTTACTCCGCTGACACCTCTCCCTAAGAGCCCCCTTTACATTCTGTGTATGCAGTATGTCAAGGACCAAGGTAGCTCAATTAAAAATGGGCTTTTTTTTTTGGTATTATCTTTTACAGAACTACTTTCTAAATAATAGTTATAGACAGTTGAGTGGGCATTAAACCTTTAGTGAGTCCTGGTAGTCTGTCTTTCCTCAGCCCAACTTATCAAATTTTGTTTTGTTTCTACTGACTAAGTGAAGGTCAGTTGTGTCAAGAATGCTAGGAGGTCTTCTTCGATTAACTAAACATTTAGATCACAAGATTATCACAAGCCATGAATGGCATCTGTTGACTCAGGAAGATCCAAGACAGGAATCACGGCTTCCTGGTAGCTTTAAGCTTTCCTGCTCTATGGGATTTCTTGCTGTGATCCCTCACGGATGGACGGCTCATGTGCAGGAGGCAAAATCCACCCCAGCATGTGCAGGAGCTGCCCAGGTGTAGGCGCCTCATGACCCTCAATCACCACAATGTCTAATGACAACTCCATAGGCCACCTCAGAGCTGGGACTGTAGAGTCCAATAATCTAAAATTCATTATTGTGATTTTTTAAAAATGTATATAATTATCTAAATGTATTTCAAATGTGATATAGAACTGTACTGTCTAATCAAGTACCCGACAGCTACAACTGGCTACTGAATTTTTACTTTTAATTAATTAAAATGAAACAAAAAATTCACACTAGCCATATTTCAAGCATTCAATAGCCCTATGTGGCCATGAGCTATTGGATCGAACAGCATAGGCAGAGAACATTTCTATCACCATAGAAAGTTCTACTTCACAGCACTCAACAAATTACATTTTAGCTGCTAACATACAGTATCACAGTAACTACCACAGTGCTTTCTCAGGCCTTCTAAGAAAGTATTTTCCTATAGCATCACCATCAGTTTATATTTTATTGGTACTTTAGGCCTAACACAGTATAAAATAATTAGTTTTCTTTATTATTTAACTAGAGCACAATCAATGTTTTAAAGAAATCCAATGAATGAAGAATAGGAAACTGCATGTAAAAAAAACACTTCTTGAAGGCATAATCATACAGTTTGCTTTCCAGGAAACCTACCAGTATCCACGAGCCAGAAATCCCTGAAAAACCTCTGGAGTCAAGGGGCTCACAGAACCCTAAAATGCCTAACTGCGGGCAAGAGGAGGGAGTGCGGTGACATGCGCAGCCTCGCTCTCTGCATGAGGCTCTGTGCTCCCACAGAGTCGCGTACCTCTACTATGCCAGTAGTCATCATAATTTAGTGTAATTACTTCAGCTTAAATTCTCTCTTTCCTGGTCACCATTAAGTCCTATAAGAGCAGAAGTAAATATGTATCCCTAGGACATATGCCATGTCTAAAGACAAGTAGGAGTTCCCTTAATATGTGTTAACTACATGATAACTAAAACAAACTCTTAAGAGGATAAAAGGTTAGTGACCATGTGTCTACTAAATACCTCTCTCACCTAAGCACCCCCACAAGTCGCAAGCGCTATGTACAACCTCGCTACAGAGTCTACTGTTTGCAAATGTACACATTTGCCTGGGCTGGCTAGCCAGCCACAGAGACTGGAAAGATTTTCCTACCTTCTATGTCATTAAAAAGAAAATCAGTAACTTATTTATATTTATGTGAAAATCATTTGTTAACTTCTTTTTAAACGTTAAAACATGTTAAGCTAGCAAAGTTAATTAAGCTAACCACAAAAACCCAGGGAAATTGAGCATTCTACATAAATTAAGAGTGGTGATTTCCTTGTAAAACTGAAGAAAAGTGATGTAAAAAGCTGTTTTAAACTCCCCAAAAGAAAACCGTCGCTGTAAAAAGCAGATCAATGGTTCTCCAAAGATGTTCACTCTAATCCCCGGAACCCATGAACATGTTAGGTCACAGGGCAAAAGGCAGATGTTATTAAGGTTAAGGACCCTGAGATAGGGCAATTGCCCTGGATATCCACGTGGGCCAATCTGATCACATGAGGCTGAAAGCAGAAAACTTCCTCAAGTGGAAGCAGAGAGATACGGCAGAGGGGGAGGTGAAAGGGACATGAAGCATGAGAAGGACCGACGTGCCATTGCTAGCTCTGAGGTGGGACCCACAGGCCAGGTCCAGAAAAAGGCCTCCGGAGGCTCACGGAAAGCAGGAGGAGGAATGGGGGCAGCCCTTTGGGGGCAAAGATAGGTACCTGGCTGACAGCCAGCAAGGAAACAGGACCTCAGTCCCACACCTGCAAGGAACTAAATTCAGCCAACAACGTGAATGAGCTTGGGAGCACATTCTTCCCCAGAATCTCCAATAAGGACCAGATAGTCCTGCTGACAGCTTGAGTTTGGCTTGGGGAGACCCAGGTCAGATTTCTAACCTATATAACTGCATGAAAATAAATTAGCATCTTTTTATACCTCTAAATTTGTGATAATTTGTTATGGCTCCAACAGAAGGTTCTGATCTAGATGTACTGATAAGGTTTAAAATTCAGCTTCCTGAATTTCATCTTTTTCAAGTCACTGGTTCACTTGTTAAGAACTCTGCCACCTTCTCATCAGAGCAACATGACACCCTTAGAATAGTGAACTTGTATCTTCAAAGCTATGTATCACCTAGTTTGCTACTGTTCTTTGTTCTTACCGCCATCTGCTGGAAAACAGCTATGCTACGATTTTTCTTCACAGGTTTATTCAACCAAAGAAGCCTAAATACCCAATAGAAGGCAAATGGCTAAGTAAAAGTAGATATACATATCCTCACCTGAGTATTATAAAGTCACTTATAATTAAAGCCATGAAACCAGTTATTTAGTTTATTACATAGTTGCGACATACTAAGTAAAAAAAATTTAAGTTTATCCACTTGAAGTACATAAAATATACAGAGATCACAACCAAAGCCTAGTAGCAGCTGTATTAATGAAGTAGAGCTTGTTTCCTCTGTTTTTGCAAATTTTATATATTGTGCCAGAAACTGTGTCAGAAACAATGAAATGACATAAAATTTGTAACAAAATAACAAATACCACCTCACACAAAAGATTTCCCACCTCTCTCTTCACTCTTGCAGTGCTGCCTTGGGGCGGTGGGGGCCAGGGAGGGTGGGCGGGCCAGAGTGTGTGTGTGTGTGTGTGTGTGTGTGTGTGTGTGTGTGTGTAAATGGCTTCCTGGGAGGGCGGGCGGGTGTGTGTGTGTGTGTGTGTGTTAATGGCCTCCTTTCCCTGTTAGAAATATAAACTTCTTAAGTTAAGGAACAACAACTACTTACTCCTTTATACTTAATCAGAGTATCCATTATAGTGCCCTTAACACATTAGGCTGATTTAAACAAAATGCTGACTCTTGACAAGTACATCTCTAAGAAGGCATGAATACTTTCCATAAAGATGTGGAAAAAAAAATTCAACAAAAATAAATAATGAAAAAGAATTTATTTTTTCTAATTTATTAATATCTTACAAGGTAGCTGAAAAATCTTCACAATGATCACTGAGCTAAAAGCTTGGTATTGCTGTATGCAGTAAAGGAAATAAATATTATAGTTCAAGACACTGCGAAGAGGTTGGAAACAGGTGACAAGAAAGTGCTGACAAACAACTGAAGCATGTGGACCATGTTAATGAGGCCTTCATTTCAGCCCTCAATTGATGGAAGGCTCTATCTACTAAATCTTTTTCTAATATTGTGCATGAATTCCCACACAGTTTTCTGATTTCAAAATGAGAACTAATTCAAAAAGAAAACACTGTGAACTATACCACTATGGATACTGGGAAAGCTTTCTTACAGAGACTGCATTTCTGATATAGAAATCTTTGACAGCACATTCTTTACAGGAATAAACAGAATGTGTACATATTAACCAAATGTACTACATTAGGAAAAATAGTCACAAAAATAGTCTGTAATAACACCAACAGAATGAAGGTACTTTCATTATTTTAAATGACTCTAAATTAAAAGTCAATATAAACATCTGCTTACAAATTCAGGATGCATTACAAGTTAATCCATGTGATACAGTCTAAGTATTTACTACAGGCAATACTTTCTTTGCTAGATTGTTCTATCCTTTATTTACACTTCACTGTTGGGCTAAAATGTGGTAATAAGGTTAGGAGAAAAAGTATAACAAATACATGTTTTGGAAATTATTCTTCAGGAAAAACATTAAATGAAAGCAACTATTAAAGTGAATTATTATATGCTGTCCCCATTCATTTTATATCCTGAGGTGGAGGCTTGAGGAGGGAGATATCACTATGGGGAATGGAGTTATTTTTAAAGAAAAAAAATCTCAATCACACAACTAAAGTTATCATATGCAAGTTTCTCTTTCTAGTCTTAGCTCTTTATACCCTGCATTTGTGATATAATAAATAAAAATAATAATCTTTAACATATACCCTTGATAGTCTAATACTATTTTATAAAAATTATCCCATGGGTATCATCAATAAGGTAGCAAAGATATTTATGCACAATAAACTTCTACATTCACAGGAACATATCCCAAGACCTTTATATATCTCCAAATTAAAAAATCACTACACTATATAATTCATCCTAGAAAATGTAGTGATATATGAGAATGACTATAAAGTCACACTGAGATGTAGACTCATTAGATGACATATCCAATGATATGTGACTTGGGGAAAGCAGAAACAATGTTTACACAAATTCTCTCTGGCACTTTAGAATTTATAACATTTGGGCGTAAGTCTAAGCAAGTTTATTTCTTCCACTGGAGAAGTTCTTGGTATCAATTTTCAAAAATAGTAAAGTCTTATAAAATAATCCATTCACCTCTTTTGAGGGAAATGTAGTACTTCTGTCTGAAGAATCAGGTTTTAACATGAAATTACTGAGGTTCCATCACCAAACTTTAAAGTAGGGATAATGAGATAAATGACCATCTATTGCCCTCACTGGGTTTTTCTGAGTATGAAGTGAACAGCCGTGTTGGAAAGTACTTTGTAAACTCTTGCCAGTTTGATTTCCTGATCCCATCTCCTCCTGCCTCTTCTAAAAACTTCCCCCTTCAATTATTTCATCTTACTCTCACATACATCATGTTCCCCTTATTCTATAAATATGCTCATCTTTCCAATCTTAACAGAAGAAAAAGCCACTTCTTCAACCATGAAGCTCATTGAAAGAGGATACAGTCCTCTTACCTTCCTTGCTGTACCAAGGGCAGCCTCTACTCCCTGTACCTCCACAGCCTCAATTCTCATTGACCCCTTAACCCCTCACAGGAATCAGACTTGTATCTGTACCACTACAATGTCATGACTAAGCCACCAGTGACTCGCATGTGCCTAATCCAACTGACATTATGTAGTTCTGACCTGACTTTCCTATGGACTTTGACAGTGTTTACCTTTTCCTTTTTAAAATCTTTCCCTTAGTATCTCTGATGCCTGATAACCCTATCTCTTGCTGTGTTTCTGTTTCATTCAAGATTCCTCCCTGGTATTTTTACTGGTTTCTCTTTTAACTCATTTCCTACCTC
Source organism: Mormoops blainvillei (assembly GCA_004026545.1). NCBI lineage: Eukaryota > Metazoa > Chordata > Mammalia > Chiroptera > Mormoopidae > Mormoops > Mormoops blainvillei. The sequence continues at coordinate 176,269 of PVJD01002623.1, read as the reverse complement.
CACTGCTGCTCATCTCAAGTCCCTTACACACTGATGTTCGGTGGGTTCTATTCAGGAACATTTCTCCTTTCCTCATCTATATTGTTTCCCTGAGTGATCGCAGCCATTCCCCTGACTTTAACCACGAGGTATACAGTGATGACTAACAGATGTCTCTCTCTGGTGTACTCCTCACCCTTAAACTGTGGCTTATACTCAGCTGCTTACTAAACATGTCCCCTCAATATACTCCAAACTAAACATTTCTCCCAATATACCCCACAGACATGTCAAGCTTAAAATGTCTGAAACTACTAAATTTATAATCTCAGCAATCACATTAATTCCCTAGTCTCCTTGTCTTCCTTTAGGCTCCCTTCTTAGTTAATGAAACATCATCATCCAAGTAAAGTTAAAGGTCAGTCCAATCTGAGGTCAGACCCACTGTGGGTCACTACAGTGCTAGGAAGTATGGAATCCAAAACCAGTAAGTCATTGCCCCATTACTTAAGGAAATAATTCAGTGAGGACACAGTTTAATTAATAAAATTAAGTACTTTGTGCTTAATTCTTAATAGAAAGGTTCACAAATGTTGTAACATGTTTAAATGCCTATCTCTCAAATGAAATCAAAACTGTAAATGCCTTGAGAACAGAAATTATAACTACTTTTAAAATTCCAATCACGTAATTGTTATAACCAAAGCTCTGTGGCATTTATGTCCTGTAAAATTATTTGAGAATTTCTTTGTATTGATGCTTCAATTTTTACAAGTATTTTTATCATTATCTCAAATTAGTTTTATTGACAAATTTAATTAAGATAATATTCATCATTCCACTTTGATCATTAGGGCACTAAAAATTAGATCTAATAATGATTTCGGTCTCAGCCTCCTAATGTCCATGCCCTGTAGGTAACACTTAAACTATACAGTTCATGCAAATCAATGATGATTATTTTTTCCTAACTAGATTATCATTAGAGTCTCTCAAACCAAGTAGTATTCATTCCTATTTTGACCTAAGCAAAAGAAAGGTAAAAGGAAAGCACTGCATTCAGAGCCAAAAGAAACAATTCAATATGATTGAAAGCCATATCGCAAGGTTACTTTGTACAACAGGGAGCGTCAAACTGTGCACATCAACTGCCACCCTACCTACAGATGTCTCTGACATGGTAATAAAATGAGAAGCCATTTGGTTTAATAATAATAAAAAAGCAACACCAATTGGTGCATATTACATGTAGCATCTAGCCCTGGTTGCCTAGCAACCAGTCAGGAGTGAACTGCACTGAGAATGAAAGCCCTAAACAAATGTACAGTTTGTACAAGTTTCAAGGACTAGAAGAGACATGCCAATAGTTAATCTAAATTCTAGTTGACAATTACCATGCTGAGGTGGAGGGAGGAAAATCCATCATTATCGCACAGAATAGAGCATTCACTAGAGGTACAATTTGGCCCTTTTAGTTTATGTCTTCTATACCAGTGGTTTTATAGGAAACATTGTCACAATATGATTTATAAATTATAAAAACTACACATAAGTAAAAACAAAATATTAATGTTATAATATACATTCACTCAACAAAACATAATGAATACCAATCACGTGACAGATACTGTCCCAGCCAGTGGAGACACTAATATGAAAGTCACTTCACAAGCTCTCAAGCAGCTCATACTACAATGGAGCAATCAGACAAGTAAACAGACAATTACAACACCGTAAGTTCTGCAATACAGAAGTAGCTACAGGGTATTACAGAAACACAGATAAAAAAACATCAGATTCTGACTGAGGGGAGGGGGGTGGGAACTAAATGGGGACATAAGCTAAGTCTTAAAGGACAACCAAAATTTAGACAAGTTATAAAGGTGGCGGAAGGGGAGAAGAGTATTCCAGGCAGAAGGAAAAATATTTACAAGGGCAGAGTGGTGAGTAAGAGCACGGTGTATCGGAGCACTTTAAGGAATTTGATGGCACTAGAAGTTAGGGTACCAATACTATAAGAAGAATCCAAAGAAACAAGCCAGGCTTCTTCCAGAGAACCTACTATATGAGGCCAAGAACTTCAGACTTCATGCAAATGAAACTGAGGAGACAGAATGGTTTTAAGCCAAGGAATAATATAATAACTCTGGCAATTATGTGAAATATTTTAGAGAGGGCAAAGTTGGTGGTAGGAACAGATAAGAGGTTACTATAGTAAAATAGGTACTCTGGAGATAAAAGCATCAACAGATTAGAACAAGCAAGGTGTAGGGGGTGTTGGGAAAGTGACTCAAAAATGATTCACTAACACAATGCTCTAGAAAATTTAACACACTAGGTACAATATTTATGATACTCAGTCCTGATGAAATGTTAGTCTGACACCCCCCCATTACAAAACAATTACACAGAGTTAAAAAAGTATCTGGAAGGAAAAGTTACTAGAGAGAAGGGTAGGAGTTGGGGAAAATGGGGGGAAAAGAAGGAGAAAAGGAGAAAAAAACAAAGAATACTAAAAGATACTGGAAATTAGTATCTATCCAAGTTTATGAATGAAAAGCGATATTCTCCGTTTAAAAAAAAAACATTAAAAACCATATAGGAAACCACTATTGGTGCTTGGCTACATAAAACTTGAAAATGTAGATATGTTGGATCATGCAACATCATCAAAACTTTTCAGAAAAAAAAGTTTGCAACAAATACAATAAAGAGTTATTATCTTTCATATCTAAAGTATTTACTTAAGATCAAATAAAATCAGGAGATGTTATCAATAAATGGGCAAAGATATAGATAGTTAATCCCATCCCAGAATAAAAATGGATAATAAAATGTTTTAAAACCATTCTAAACAACAGATGAAATGTAAATCATCACAATAGTATCTCTATGACTGAAATTAGCAACTATTTTGGCTGCCCCAACGTGTTTACAGTATGGTAACATGGGCAATCTTGTACAATATGAAAATATAAGTAGAGTAAGGTTTTTGAAAAAAAAAAACAAAAACCAAATATACACTTAAATCTTTGAAATGGTTCACATGCTTTGACAAAGTAATTCCACTTCTGAAAATCTATGCCAAAGAAATGGTCAAAAACACAGATAATGGTATACATATGGCATTTTTTATACTAGTGAAAAGAATTGGAAATCGTCTAAATGTCCCCCAAAGAGAGATAAATATGCTACAGTATATTCATATAAGAAAAATCAGATAGTCACTAAAAATTATACTTTTGGAGAGTCTAATAACAAAAAGTCTTATAATCTTTATTTTAAAAGGAAAAAACGGCAAATTATATAAAAGTATAATTTCAATACTGGGTTTTAAAACATTATAAAAGGAAGAAGTATTCTACCTGGGTAGTGAAAATGGGTTGTTCCCTTTTACCTTCTTGTTTTTTTCTAAGTTTGTTTTATTTTTAATGAGGATACACTATTGTTGTATTTGGAAAGCAAATCCTACCTATTTCCTCTATCCACTATATTATACGTGGGGTTCCCAAAGTATGCCTTGCCCTTGTATTTTTAAGTAAATAGCTCATTCCTTTGTGATCTTCCTTTCGCCAGTCATTTCAGCTTAAACTTACCAACTTATTCTACACACTTTTATTGAATTAAAAGAGTTTTCCATAGTACCCTAAAATCAAGGGTAACAAGAACTTCAACTTAGATCACTGAATTAAAGCAAGAAAAAAAAAAACTAAGCATTTAGTAATGGAAGGGGCTCTCACCACTTTAATATACGTGACTCACTACGACGCACTTGCGTCTATAAGCATGACAAGGCTGTGCCTTCATATTACCTGAGGTGGTTAAGCAGAGGCTGAAGTCTCTCATCAGACTGCACGGCAGGCAAGGACCTGGCTGTTAACTAAAAGCAAAGAACAGGGTTATAGCAAAAACAGCAAAGGCCAAATATGAATACATCTGAACACTGAATGCAAAATGGGGATAAGGGAGCAGAGGTAGAGGGAGTACCTAACATGTAAAGACATTTTTCTTTTTGAATCAAAGAATTGTATAAAAAACTGACACAGATTATAATTAAAGCTAACTATATGGTCCTAAGTTTGTAGGGTATGTCATTGAGTTTACAAGTAAAGAAAAAGAGGCAAAACAAAGGATACCATCTGAGTTCTTGAAAAAGCCTCTAGAGTTGTGAAAATATTATCCCTGTAAATAAAAATGGAAAAACTTCTAAACGTATAGCAACCAATCTTGTAGCACTGAACCCTGGAATGATGAAAATTGGACAGAGGGACGTTCATTTACAGCCAAGTCACTGTGAAATCGGTCACATGCAGAAGCGCGCGCGCGCGCGCACACACACACACACACACACACACTACCATGCATTCCTCCAGTTTGACAACCACATGAGTGTAAGTAACTAAGAATGTCCTTTAAATATTCAAAAGATATTTAATATTGAAATATGATGCCAAATTGATCTAGGAAACAAAATGTAAGGGCCAAAGCTTCATCCTTAAATACTGTACATGAGGTTCACAGTAGAATCACGGAAATATGAGCCTCTGGTAGACTTTATTGCAAAAATATAAATTATATCTATGTGTACATTTTTCTATCTATTCTTTAAAAAGTTCTCGTGCTATAGAATGTGACCCAGGGGAATTAAAAACATTCATCTCAAGTAATTAGATAGCTTGAAGTAACCTTACTAAAATACCAGAACAAAAATAAAAGATAAATTTCTTCTGGATTCTGTTATGTCAAAATAGTTCTTGTATTCTAACAAATCATTTGACAATTCACAAAAGAGAACTTTCCTTAAGACAAGCAACAAACTGAAAGGTATCCTTTAGTTTTTATATAGGGTGTCTGTCTTCTCTCTTTAACTATTTCATATATTAATTAAAATTTTCTAAAAACAGTTAATTAATCAAGGCTAATTTTCAATATTATGCAAATAAAATCATCCCCTTTAAAACATCTAATAAATACTATATATATGTGGAAAAAAAGGTTTACCAAAATGCCACATAGGAAGTCATTTTTATTAAATCATATCTAATAATAATAATAATGGAGAAATATTCCCAATTTTGTGCAAGTCAGCAAAGTGACAGACTAAAATCAGTAAGTGAGACAATCAGTCTGCTGTGATTTTAGCACAAGCAAAAGACTCTCCATATCCCTAAGAAATTTCAACTCTGGTGTTTCATGACATAAAAAATGGTATCAAGGTTTTACAAACAAAACACTTTAATACACCCTATATCTGCTAACGTCAAATCCCTTTACAAAATGCCATTTTCATTGTTTAAGAGATTTCATGTCTCAGAACCAAAGTGATGCTCTAAAAATATTAAAATTATGTATCTGGATATTTCAAAGGTCAATTTTCTGAAAAAAAGATGGAGCAGACAGGCTGGCTTCTGTTATTTCTGTCAATCTATATATATAGCATGCTTTCCAATCAAACCATCTTTTCTAAATGAAGGCAAATGAATTAAAAACACCTTAGTAACAGCAAACTATTTTTAAATGTCTGCTCATTCCCCATAGGAAATTTTTCTCAACTCAGCCTTCTTTTTTCTTAATCTCAGCCTTCATTTCCTTTTTCCTAAGCTATTAATACATCTCCATTTCACTGTTGCTTCTGCCTCTTCCCTAACTTATTCTCGACACCAAGGCCAGATTGAAATTTTCAAAATGTGAGTTAACCGCTCCCCTAATTAAAACCATTTAAAGGACTTATGAACATGGACAACAGAGTGGTGATTGTGAGAGGTGGGGGGTTTGAGGGGAGAAAGAGATATAAGGTGACTAAATGATAATGGAAAAAAATACAATAAAATTTTTTTTTAATTCCCTAAGACTCTCAGGCTGCTCTTTCATCAGACATTCTCTCCTAAAATACTCCCTGGGGCCACATTGCGGAAACACTGGGAACAGGACAAGTGTGACTGACTATGTGGCTTCTGCCAACTCCACAAGATACAACAGCAGGGAGCATATCAGGTAGAAAGCTGCCACGGTTCCAGTTTCTGGAACACATGTGCCCAACGACTGATCGCCTCTCCACCCTTTCACCATCCCACAACTTATTTTCAAGTTTCCTAAACTGTGGGGCAATGCTCTAAGCAAAATTATTTCAAGAAAGATTTTGAATTTTACAAAAGTGTTGCTTTCAACTTTCAAAACAATATTTTCAAAAAGAGTGTATATTTCCTCATGTTAAGGAGATGAGGTAATAAACCTAGTATTCCACAGCTCTTAAAAGTGGCAAAGCCATCTGCTGACTTTTTACTGACAGATTTAAACGTCCTTTTAGAGGCTGCTGGCTCCATCATTTCTTCCAAAATTTCTCTCTGAGCCCAAGTAGTTACTACTCTGTCCACTGGACGATGAGGTGCAGTGCAACCCTCGCACTTGTAACGTAACAGATGTTTGATAAATATTTATTAAATGTGTGACAAATCCAAAAACTTGCAACTGTGTAATTCTTATTCACTGAGGAAAACAAAAGTATATCTACATTTCACAGTTAAAGTGTTTCGAATTCCTGCTTTAAGCAAAAAAGTAAGTCAAAATCAAAACTAAACTAAATCACAGTTGTCAGCCTTCCAAGAAAGTAATACACTATCATAAGAATTTCAGCATTGGTTTCTTCTACAATCTAAAATGAAAAACTATCTATTTGAAATGGACTTTGGTTTCCACATATTTTAGTTGTTTGTTTTTTTCCTAAAACAACAATGTCCTTGGCCCTGGCTGGTTAGCTCAGTTGGTTAGAGCGCTGTCCTGATACGCACATATGTGAATCAACCAATGAACGCATAAATACATACACTGTATTTATGGAACAACAAGTTGATATCTCTCTCTCAAAATCAGTAAAAAACAAACAAATAACGTCCTTAACCCATAAACCACAAGTATGAAAGAGAAAAAGCTATCACAATTGGCATCTGTGAAGCCTAACTGGGTTGTCTGAGTTAGGGCTATTTCATGGGAAGCATAATAAAGTTGGCATAATTTGTAGTTCATTTCTCATTGTTGAGAGGTCGGAGGTAAGCTGTTAAGACGCCCATTCATTATTAGGAATATATCTAGCACACTGAATTAATTAATGCAAAGTTTGTGTTGTTTTAGACAAGTATAACAGATTAGTAATTCTTAAATCTTATTTTAAAGATTAGTATCATTAGTCAATCTTGCATTTTGCCATACAGTTGGGTAAAAAAGAAAAAATAATGCATCTTGCCAACTAATGAATCTCCTTTTAATGTCGACAGATTTAAAAGCACATTACACACTCACACACACACCCGCCCACCCCGACTCTGGAAGAGTCTGGGCCAACTCTGTCGTATCACTCTTGAAGAAACTCGGTTCTTTGGATCATAAGCAGCAACTTGTCAGTCATTGAGATCAGGGCCCGCGCCGCACGGGGCACCTCCCCTGGCACAGTAGGACTCGGAGCGCCCGCAGTCCACACGGCAGCCAGGCAGGGGCCCTTGCGTCATCGCAGCGCACTTCTGCCTCCCCTCACTCCTTTCACTTCCCAAAACTGGACAACGCTCTTCAAGGTTCACAAACCCATGGACTTCATCTTGAAGATCCCCAAATTTTTGCACTGAAGGTTCCTTTGCAACATGTGGGGTTTGACTCAAACGTAACCTCCTCTCGGAGGACTTCCCTAACCACCTCTGGTGAAGCAGCACTCTTTCGGTAGGTTTTCTGTTTCAAGTATCTCCCAATCTTTATCGTTATCTGGAATTATTTACCAGATTGCTTACTTCTGTCTGTCTTTCTCTCCCCACAAGCATATAAACTCCATAAGGGCAGGAACATTTTCTATCTTGCCCACCATTCTTCCCCCACATGCTGCTAAGAACAGCATGTGGTGCAGCATGCAGCAGGCCCTCAATAAATATTGTGGAGTAAATAAAAGGTTCACCTTGAATATTTCCAATAGAACTATGAGTTTAGAAAAATCTGCCCTAGATGCTGACCCTTTTGGTCTTGCATTTTTAAAGTTTTCATAAGTAAATATGACCTATGAACTGGAGGAGCCACACACATTTCTCTTTGCATTTCTAGCTGATGGAATCTTAAGTCCTCCCTTTAAAAGGGGGGGCAAATGCTCTACCACTCAATGTAGCTTAAACTACAGCTCCCTGGTTCATGGGAAACAAGTAGCCCAAAAACTAACAGTCCAAAATTTAAGTTATGGACATACTATAACAGGCACTACTGAAAAAGCAATCATAACATAGTTCCTTCATTCTAATCTATGTGTCTTTTGGGGATTTTTTTGTGTGTGCACTTTTTTGTCCACTAAATGATAGCTACAAATAAAGCAGAAATGTCGGCTAAAAAAAATATATATATATATATAAATAATTTCCAACATTACTAAAACCTTAAAACATACAAAGTTCAAAGCCTTTCACAGTGAACATCCATTTAAAAAAAAAAGCCTGGCAATACTGAAACTGCTTCAAAAATTTGCAGAAAGGAAATAAGGAACAGTGTAAATGTGACTATTCAAATAAGACTCACTTGACAGATGTACAGAAACATGCTTTGTCGTTATACAATAAGAAAATTAAAGTGCTGTGTTAAACAATTTCCAAGGTACTATTGCTAAATAAATGGGTTGCAGTTTCTGGCAGGTAAGTTATTTTGACAGGGAACCCAAAATATTTGTCTCAAGACACTCCCACCCCAAAAGGACGTAAAGTTTCAAGAACACAGAAATCCAAATAGCAATTAGAAGATTAATTCTAATCAAGGATGGTAAAACCTGGATATAAAGCACGCTTGATTCTCCTATCTTTTTAAGAGTAAGACGAACACAGAAAATAATTTATTCTTAGATTTTCCACTTAAAAATTAGATCATTGTGAAAAAAGTAATTTTCAGAATAATGATCTTGCAGGTAGCTACATGGGTGTTTGTTACATTAATTTACATACATTTATGTTTGAAATAGTTCAAGGGAGGGAGGGGGAAGGGAAAGAGGACTGATTTTCTAGGTATATGAAGAACGGGTTGAAGGAGAGAGTGATCTGGGGGTTCCAAATGAAGAATCAAATTGTGACAGAGGCAGCAGTCATAGAAAGGAAGACATGAATGTGAGACAAATAAAGGATGTATACTCTACAAAGCCTCATGTCTAAAACAGAAGAAGTAAGAGAGGACATCCAGTGGGTAGACAGTTGTATTAACCTCAATACAGCAGCTATAGGAAGAAGAGGTTGAGGAGACGAAAGTAAAGTACTAGTTTTAAGCATATTGAATTTGAGGTGCTTTTCAATATCCAAAAGGCAACTGAATATATATGGATCTAAAGCCCAGGAGAGGTTATGGAGCAATAGATTTATATTTATGTGTTACCAGCAAATAAGTATCAGGTAAAGCCATGGACTGGCTAAAAATTTCCAGGGATTATGCGGAAAGCAGGGATGTCCAACTGTCACTCACTAGTAGTTTATTAGGGCGGTATGCTGAAGGTTCATTCCAGTCCACATCCAGAAAGAAAATGGGACTCATAAAAGCATCTGCCTGGCTAAGGAATGGGAAATTAGAGTTATCTGCCAGATATGTGCTATGCCTTGTGAGAACGAGATAATAAAGAAAAATAAGGAATTTAGCCAATAGATTTAAAAGTTTTATAACACTGATTTTAAGCAACTACGGATTTATTAGAGAGAGAGAATGAATGAATACAACCAACAGCTCCTTTAATTTAACTTGTTGCAAACCTGGAATAAATGAGTTTCACTTTGTGGGGGGAAAAAAATGTTCCCTGAGGAAAGCCTTCTGCCTCCAGCTATGAAGCTGACTGATGCTCTTAACATCCTAAAAGAGATTGTGCTGTCAGCCAGTTGCTATTTTGAAGCAGAATTTTATTAAGGGCCTGCAGAAAGAAAAAAATTTTTCATGGTTTTTTCCAAGTGATGGGCATGAAGTAAGGAAACAAGAATACACAAAGGGGTAACCGCATAAGTAAATACGGTAAATGATTCTTAAAGAGTCAACATTTGGAAAACAAAGGTGACTCGATCAGCTGAAAATGAAGAACAAGAGGATGACTTCTTTTTAAAAGAATAAATCCCTTCTCTCTGGACTACTTACCCAATACTGGCTAAATTAAAACACATAAAAATGACAGGAAAACAATGCTCACTTGGAAAATATTGCTCAATTTTGTTCTCTGGTGTTTTCACTCTCTACCAGTCACTTCAGCTTCCTTACAAAACTCAAGAGAAATGACAATATGCACTAATATCAAAGTTGTACCTTGAAAGAAATCCAAGGTAGGCCTGTCTTTTGCTCTCTGCCAGCGATACTAAGGCAGTGGCATTTATGTGCATTTACAAATGAAAAAGAGACCAAATTTAGGTGGGTTTGTTCTGGTTTGGTTTTTCATTTCTAATAAATTTTATTTTTTAGAGCAGTTTTAGGTTCGCCGCAAAACTGAGAGGAAGGTACAGGTATTTCCCATATACCCTCTGCCCCACACACGCACAGCCTCCCCCATTACCAACACCCCTGTAAAAGTGGTGCATTTATTGTATTTGATCAACCTGCACTGACACATCACTATCACCCAAAGTCCATAGTTTACATTAGGGTTCACTCTTAGTTACACATTCTATGGGTTTGGACAAACGTAAAATGACATGTGTCCACCGCTGTGGTTGTTGTACAGAACAGTTTCGCCACCCAAAAAACCCTCTGTGCTCTACCTATTCATCCCTTCCTCCCCACTATGGTTATACATTTGGAATCATACAGTTTGTGGCCTTTTCAGATTGGCCTCTTTCACTTGGTATTATGCATTTATGGTTCCTCCCCGTATTTTCATGGTTTGATCGCTTGTTTCTTTTTAGCATTCCATCATCTGGAGGTACCACAGTTTATTTATCTATTCACTGCTGAAGGACATCTCTGATGCTAACAAGTTTTGGCAGTTATAAATAAAGCTGCTATACACATCCGTGTGCAGTTTTTTTTGCACAGAAACAAGTTTCCAACAGGTGTCTTTTTAAATGAAAAACAAATGGGGAATGTTTTTCAAAATATCTTAACATTCTCCTGTTTCATATGCTGCATTTTCCTAACTTCACATTTAACCTGTATCTTTTTAAAAAGAGTTTATTTATTTTATTTTTAGACAGAAGGGAAGGGAGGGAGAAAGAGAGGGAGAGAACCATCAATGTGTGGTTGCCTCTCGCATGCCCCCTACTGGAGACCTGGCCCGCAGCCGAGGCATGTGCCCTGATAGGAAATTGAACTGGCGACCCTTTGGTTTGCAGGCCGATGCTCAATCCACCGAGCTACATCAGCCAGGCTAACCTGTATTTTTAATATAAAAAAATATTAGGGTATAGATCACAGGAAATGACAGGATGCCTTCGGGGAAAATTAAGTTTTTTCTTTCAATAAAGTATAAAGTTCAATAAACTTTTCTAAATGGAGGTGAGGTAGATATCTGAGATGGCTTCTACTGCACCTTATAAATCCCCAGGATACCAACTCAAAATCTAGACTACCAACCCTTTTCAACCCTTGCAGAGATTATACTCATGCAAATGTTCCAAGAGACACAAAATTTATAGGTCGAGAAAATAACTTTTTGAAACCAAAAGGCAACAATTTATTTAAACAGAGACCCCACAGTAAAAAAAAAAAAAAAAAAAAAAAGTTATAGAACTAGAGAAAACAGGTTGGTCTATACAACTATCACTTTTATTACCAGGTCCAAGGCAGATGTCAAGTAAAATTAACTTCACAGGCAGCTGCTCTTTTAATTTCATTGATTTTAACAACAGAAAATCCTGTCTTTTTGATCTGCATTTTCTTATAATGCAATGGATCTCAATTACAAATCCCAAACTGTGAGACTCCACATTATACTCTGCCTTGGTCCTGGAACCAAATTTGCTCCCCAGGTTCATGGTCTCCCCGGGATGGGAGGGATGCTGTTTGTCACTAACCCTAATGGTAAAGTACTCAGCCAGCCACAGCATTTCCCGGTGTTCGTGGGGCCATTACGCACATTATCTCATTGGAATCTTCACGATGGTGGTGGTTTCATCAGTACAGCACTCCAGCCCATGGAAATTTCTCTATCAGCTGGCCACAAACATGAGTTTCAATCTGTAAGCTCTAAAAACCAACCTTGTCAAGCAACCTTGTCAAGCAAAACGCATAGATTCCATTTGAGCTCTAAACATGCCCAAGTAGTTTAATTTCCAAAGAATATTAAACAGTGCAGAGGTAACAAGATATTTCCAGTTCAGAGGTCTGGATGATATGAAGAACTGTGAGAGTAAACCTGGGAATAGTGCAAGCAGACATCCCAGTGCTAAATTTTGATCATGAAACCTATGGTGTGAAAAGAAGCTTGTTATTCAAAGGCTAACCTAAGCACCTTACCGATGCTCTATATCATTTAGAAATGTAAAACAATTGCTTGAGCAAGAAAAAAGGTATTAAGAGATGTGCAGTAATAAATATACATGGATCGCTGAATTTTTCTCCCTGGGAGTAAAACACCCATAAAATCATTTCACTTCTAGAATACCCTGCTAATTCTGGTTCAAAATTCTTAAGCTATTACAGCAAACAATTTTACAATTACACTTCTCATAAGCAAAGCAAAGATCTGGCAAGTAAAATTCAGCATCATTTGTCTTTCATGTAGGCACCCAAGAGATTAAATTGTCAACGTTTTGTTTGTCCTCCTAAAGGACTTAGGAATAAAAGCAGCAGCAACACGGGTAACATTCCTCATCTTTCTACTGCACGCAGGGTATTCTACTGGGAGCTCCACAGGAACTCTAATCCTCGCAATATCCCTAAAAGTGGGGTTATCTCCAGGGCACCCGAGGGCTTTGCAAACTATTTAGCCAAAAGCATCAGGAACATCCAAGGAGATGGAGTAGGTGCCCCTCATGCCTTAAGCACCGACTTCTCTTAGCTTCCTGTATGCATCTTCAAAATTTATCCAAAATTGGTATCTCATTCTGAAACGTGTTCTTCTTGGTCTGACTATAAAGATGTTTAATTATTTTACCATTGCCATTATTGCCCTCTATGTACTTTCTAAATTCCTTAGTATATCTAGTCCTGTATATCCTGGCTATCGTACTACTTTAGAAAACATGTCACCGCACTGTTACTCCTTGCAGTCCCCCCGAAGTCTACATACATTTGGGACTGAGAAGCTGGTTGTCATGGTTCTGGGTCTCACTGGCTTTCACTGGCCATGTCCTGTGTCGATTCATGTGACCACCGTGATTGTTTCAGCCATAATCTTTATGTGCAAAGGCTAAAAATCATTTCAATTCCTAGATCTTTCACTCATTTAATAAATTTGTGAGGCAGTAACTGAAGTTCTAAAATTCCTTATTCATTATTATCATATTTTCATTTGTCATGTTTGTCTTCCAAAACACCTGTATCATATTTGCCTAAATTTACATTTGTCAATTTCCTATTTAGTGTAAGAAATATTCTTATCTAGGTTTTCCAGAACCAAACTGTTCCTTTACTGTTTGTTGTAAGCATGAATCTTGAGCAAAATCTTATTATGTGGAAGTTTCTCATAAAGCTTCCTAAATATGCACATAAATTCTACTATGTGCACTGGAGTTGCCAACTGTATCTATAGGCTTTCAGTAAATGTTTAAAAGGCTGCCCAGACAGAATAGTGGCTTTCACAGTGCATGTTATTTATCTTCTTTAAGTAGTATAATCCAAAATTCTTCAACTTCCTGCTGAGTCTATTTCCTATTATAAATGTCAGACATAAACCCCTCATTACACTGGCAACCTTATCTCCTTTCCAAATATTGCTAAACGATGTACCACTTCTAATGCTGGAAACTTTAAATTCAATACAATCTATCCCACACTACACTTACATATTTAAATCTGTTTATTAAATAAGCTGAAATTAATGTCAAAGGACCCACAATTACATTTAATTACCAAAGTGAAGAGACACAAAAGATATGTATGTGTAAGTGCATAATTTCATTTTCTGCAAGAACTCTTTTTCTCTTGATTTTGGACTTTTTAATGAATACTTGAAAGTTAGGATAGAGCAATGGGGGATGGAGCAAAGTGGGCGAATAGGATTTTTATTAAAGCCTGTGTCATGAAACAAACTAGGGTACCCACTTGAAGAACTGGAGGGCCCTCCATGATTGGAAACACTGATCAGCAAGCATATATAGAGGCTTCCATTTCTCTCCACAGCTGAACTTCAAACCAGTGATCCAAATTTATACTTCAGGGTGGTAGCCCCAGATGGCTAACAACATACCTCCGATGTTTATGTTAACAGGTGCTGCAAAAAGTATTCATTTGCTTTGTACTTCCCCTTGCCTCTGAGACTTAATTTTCCCTGCTGTTTCTTAGCACCTTGATTTCTTCCTTGACAGAGACCCTGCTTTTGTAGATGTAGAAAATGCTTTTAGTCAAGTGTAAAAACCAGCTCAATGTGCCTCCATCTCTAGTCTATTTCTCTAACCTGAAATAATCAGACAGCACACTGTTTTTGGTTTCATTCAATTTAGTTGAAATTTACACAATTTTCTCTATTTATGAAGTAGTCCTACAGTTTTCCTTTAAAAATAAGACTATTATATAATTTTGTTCCTCCATTAAAGAATTTCTATAATTAAGCACTTCTGAAAGGAGCTTCTTAAAATATTTGACCAGCTTTCAATTATACACACAGAAGCATGGTTTGCTACTCATACGAGAGCCTTATAATTAATTAAAAAACTTCTAAGTGTATTTAAAACAAATCAGAACAGAAACAAATAATTTCCATTACTAGGACATAAAAATCAACCATCCATTAACAAGCATTCACGGTGGAAAGGAACCAGAGAAGTATAGTGTCTACTGTGACAGGGACATTTAAACACAACTGGACTTTTCATTTCAAATTCTAACATCAGATAAGATTAATTTTCCAAAAGGTTTTACTTCATGATAAATTTAGAGACAAAACTTATTTAACATGACTAAAAAATATGGAGAAAAACGAAGTAAATGCATTTTTTAATGTTCCAACAAACGCAGCAGGGTTCCCAAAGCCTCTTCTTTTCTTTCTTGCTCTCCCCCTACAAAAAATTAGTAATTAGCACACGTAGCACCCTGGATCCCTGATGTCTTCTCAGTTCTAAACTCATGGAAGTTTCAAATAACATACAATCCCCTTAGGAACACAGATTCGAGCTTCTGAATTTATTAATATAAAGGAATAAATCAGTTCGTTGTTCATTTAGATGATGTTATAAGTTTAAATTGCATGCAAAATTCTGTTTTCCTGAGGAAAGTAAATACTTTTCTTATTCCTTATCTCCTTTCAAGTTATGACCTTTTCTATTATTTTTTAAAGTTGTAGAGAATAAATTCCATGGCAAAGAAGAGATGGTGGTCTGAAAATTGAAAGAATCCTTACTTAGCTGGAAAGATTTTTAGAAAATAATGTGGCTATTATAACAATTGCCTATTGGTTTGGCTGCCTAAAAATATTAGCTGCCATTTTAGTAAGGGAATGGGCCCTACCTAGTATTTTCCTGCCAGCTATTGAAGGTTTGGAGTCTGGACCACTATGACATAATATTAAGCGCACCTACCCCATCAGGCTCAAAGTACTAAGATATGAAATCAAAAGAGGGGGTCAAGTGGGCCTTTCAAAGGTACATTTCCTAAGAGTAATCATTTCATCATATCGTATTTGTAAAACATTCTTTGATATCAGAACAGTTAGTTGAGACTTTTAAAGGACCTTGACACACATTTGACTGATGGCTTTCCAGTGACATTATTTCTTACTTTCTGGCACAATCGAGTTGATAGTGTTTGATGGATAACCAGACAAGCAAAGGACAAGACTGAGCAATAGCCATCCTTTATATCTGACATCTCCATGTTTTATTACATATCTTAGGAAAAGGGAAAGGAAACAAAAACCCTTTTTTTTGTTAGACAATGTTAGTTCCAAAAGGTCTCATTACACACAGAAAAGCTCAAATCAGTATTATTTTGAAGCAACCAATCTTTAAATAAAAATGTATTTTGTTGCTACTAAAGAATCACCAACAGTTATAAGACTGGGGAGAGGGAGAAATTTTCACTTTACATTTATTACAGTTTGTTTCTCTAATAAAATGTCTTTTGGGTGTGTTGTTTGTTTTTGTTTTATTATGTTTTGTTTTTAGAGAGAGGGGAACAGAGGGAGAGAGGGAGGGAAGCATCAATGTGAAAAAGAAACAGATCAGTTGCCTCTCATACACACCTCAACTGGGGACTGAACCCTCAACCTAGGCATGTGCTCCGAGTGGGGATCAAATCCGAATCCAAGCATGTGCCCTGACCTGGAATCATACAGGCTACTTTTTGTTTTGCAGGATGACACCCAACTAGCTGATCCACACCAGCCAGGGCTCTATTAAAATGTCTGTAGCCATTTAAGGCCAAAAGATCCCCTGAACAAAGCACAGTACACCAAACGCAAAGCTAGGTTCTCCTGATCTGCTGCTGGGCCTGACTGATATCTGCTCCTCAGCCTGCCCATTTTAATCTGAGGTAAGTGAATGCCAGCATGAGCTAAAATTAGTCCTACCAAGATGCTTCAATAGTTTTGGCATGTGAACTATCAGACAGCTGACAGAATTTTAAAGTTAACTACTGAAAACCACATATATTGGTCCTTAATCTCCCCTGAGTTTTGTGGGGGTTTTTTAAGTGACATTAACTTTACTTAAAAGTATTCAGCAAATTTTTTTTCAT
Source organism: Mormoops blainvillei (assembly GCA_004026545.1). Lineage (NCBI taxonomy): Eukaryota > Metazoa > Chordata > Mammalia > Chiroptera > Mormoopidae > Mormoops > Mormoops blainvillei. The sequence goes on along the minus strand of PVJD01002623.1, from coordinate 159,487 downwards.
TAAAGAGATCTCATAGTAAAAGTATGGGCAACTAAGGACTGAAGGAACTGGACACTTGCAATAGTAGACTGCGATTTTCACCACATTCTAACTCGAAGTAAAGGAAGAATTTTTGGTCTAGTGGCAGGAAAGAACAGAGAGGCCACTCACTAATATGAGCAGAAGCAGATCTGGAAGGGAAGATCAGAAATTCAGTTTGTCCATGTTAATTCTGAACTGACTGTTAGATATCCATCCAGGTAGAACTACATGAATTTCAGAAATAAAACTGTAAAATCAGTCAATCAATCTGAGAACATTCTGTAGATATATGTGTTTAACATAAGTTTTACCCTGAAAACTACAGCAATCAAATAATGTCTTAAACTCTTCGTGCTCCTTTTTATGATTAGCTACAACTAATGGACAGAAGTGTCACTTGGTACAAGACCACTCAGTTCTAAGATCCCTTAATTCACAGAGGTCTCTTCTTAAGCCACCCAACAATTCTGAGAACACTGAAGCACCATTCGCTTCAGGAGTGCACAGACAGTATGTTAGCTACTAGCCACTTGTGGTCCTGAGTTCTTGGAATGTGGCTAGTCCAAACGCCGTGCTGTAAGATACGCACCAAATTTCAAAGACTTAGCATTATACAATGGACAAAAGAATGTAAAAGGTCTCATTAAAATGTTTATATACAGACTACATGTTAGAATGATAACACTTTGTGCATACTGGGTAAGTAAAATACAATAAAATTAATTTCATCTTTTTAAAGCTTTTTTAAATATGGATATCAGAGATTTTAAAATTACATTTCTCACATTATGTTTCTACTGGACAGAGAATTTCTGAATGAAAATGAATATGACTTCTTGCTGGTACACAGCAGTAATATCATGCTATTTAAATAATTAAAATCTAAGAGCAAGAAGAAGAGCAACTGAAAATCTCTTGCATCATACGCGATTATTAGAAACAGAAAATTATCCATTTTCTATCTATGGCTGCAAAAACACATTTCTAAAAATTATGTGACCCAATATAAGATCAAATAGAACTAAAAAATAAAAAATAAGATGTCATCACTTTAATGAAAATAACAACTTTTTCCAAATATTTATACAAAAGCACTAAATTACATATTGTGATCAGCCACCTTAAATCTTTTTTCAAGCAGGAAGGTTATAAAGAAAATATGTCCCTTATTACAATGAAAAATATGTTAGCTAATATCATGTGATATAATATATTTATGTTTTAAATTATATATTATACAGATGATTTCCCTAACTTCAAATATGCCCAATAACTGAGAACCTCAGGGCTTCAAAGATAACTTAGTCTGATTCATGTTCATTTGTGGATAACCCATTCTTCGGTCCAAAACTTTTTAGATTTCTTTGGCTGTGATGCTTTTACATTTCACTAGTTTACTAAGATGCAGGTTTTTCTTATCCTTCCTCCTTGTTATTTATTAGCTCTTTCAATCTGAAGTCTTTGCTCTTTCTTAATTCTCAGTAATTTACCATCAGTATTTCTTTGAATACTTTTCTCTCCTCCAATTCTTTTTTCCCTTCCTGGGAATCCCACTATTTGAATGCTGGTACTACTACCTCTCCTTCGTATCTCTTAGCCTTCTTCATATTTTCTACCTCTAATTTGCCTCTGCCTTTAAAATTCTACAACATGATCTTCAAATTCATTAATTTATTTTTCACTTGTATCCATCCTATATATCTGATTTATTAAGTTCTTTACTTCAGTTACTATATGTGTCATATCTAATATTTCTATTTTGTTCTTTTTGACTTCATAATACTAATACTATCCTCCTTTATCACTCAGTATATTTGTTTATTTTAAACTAGTGATACCTCTGTTCTAATAATCCTGCTTCATGAGATATATACTATTCAGTTTGTCCTTTCATGTTTTCAATAGCAGTTATACAAGGAGGAACCCAAAAAACAGAATTTATCTATTAAAAATTGTGTATTTATTCTTACATGTTTAAACTTCAGTCACCATCAAAGTCCTCTCCATTTGGTGCAATACACCTATCAAGGTTTTTTTTCCACTGCTCAAAACAGTTTTTGAACTCGTCGATTTTGATGCCTTTTAGTATTTCTGCTGTTTTTTTGTTTCACCTCTCCCACACAGGCAAGACATTTCCCTTTGAGGACTTTGTTTCATCCCAGGAAACAAACAAAAAAAATGTCTCTTAGGGCGAGATCAGGTGAATAGGGGGAGTGGGGCACAGGGGACACACTGTTTTCGGTCAAAACTGCTGAGCACTCAGCACACTGTGGGCGGGTGTGCTCGTAAATCACCCATCATGGAATGGGCAAACATGTTGAACGAGTCTTCAGACAAAATTCACTGAAGCCAAACACAGCCTCCCACAACACCACCAGCTGGTGCACTGATACAGAGGGTTCCTAGAACACTCACCTGGAGAGGGAAGCCTGTATTACAAGGGGCCTGCCCTTCAGAAGATAATTTTGGGTTTTCTGGGTCCCACCTCATACCCTACATGCATCGAATTATTTTGGTCTGAGTGGTCACAGTCACCAAAGGATATGAGCTAGTAGATCTGGAAATGTGTGTGGAAAATGGCCAAAGCCCAAGTCCTACTGTTATTCCTCCTGATTTATTTGAGGAAGATGGAAGGGATGAGCCACAGGCATCAAATAACCACTCCTGACCACTTCTTTTGCAGCTACCACCCAGCAACTCCTTTGGAAGGGATTAGCCTTTAAACTCTTACAAGGCAATCTCTGTAAAGCATAATCTGCAGACCCTGGGAGGAATGAGTGCCCTGGGTTTACCCATTACCGATTAACGTGTACCTGTTTTCCTCAGCCCCTCACCCCAGCAGGGCTGTCATGCATCCCTAACAGGACCCCAGTGACATCAATTTCCGTAGCAGGCAGGTAGCAATTATCATTTCAAGGCAACTAGAGAAAGTCAGGTCAAAACAAAACTTAAAAGGAAAAAACACTTAAAATAATGTGTGTTTTCCTCATTCCTCAGGAAATCCCATGCCGTAGGCTAAACCACCTACAGCAACTCTCAACAGCCTCAGTCACCTCTGGAGTTTTTCACAGTTATTTTAGTTATTTCCTCTGATCTGTGCTTTTTTTCTTACTTCTATAGTTTCTCCATGGTTAGTTTTGAGAAAAAAGAGCCAAGAGTCCTCATAAACTATCTCTATACAACCCTAGATAACTTAGCAAAGGAATAAGATCCCTGGGCTATAGTTTAGGAAACTGGTAAAATATTAGAAAATACTGTAAGGATTCATCGGCAATATTAAGTATAAATAACCTAACACTTTTAAAGTAACACATATACACTTAAAAATACAAACAAACATCTATTCCAATTGTCAATCTAATACCAACAATTAAATATAATTCTTAAAATAGAAAAATAGAGCCCTGGCTGGTGTGGCTCTGTGGATTGAGCACCAACCTGCGAACCGGAAGGTTGCAGGTTCAATTCCCCATCAGGGCACCTGCCTGGGTTGCAGGGTAGGTTCCCCATTGGGGGTGTGTGAGAGGTAATCAATGTTTCTCTCCCACTCTTTCTCCCTTCCTTCTCCTCTCTCTAAAAATAAATAAAATCTTTAACAATAAGAAAAAAAAGAAAAGAAAAATTGAGCCAAACTCCTTTACAGAACTCCTAACCATGAGATATTTCTGGTGCAACCGAAGTGTTGGGAAAGGCAGTCATGTCCAGCCTGTGACCACGCGTAATCGCATAAGAATGGGTTTTGGGACCAGATTTTCTTAAAAGAGATAAAGTGCTCTCACAACCTGCATTGGTCATATCTCTTTGCCTGGGAATATCTTTACTTCTTCTGGGTTTGACTTGTACTTCTTTGTTCTGCTTAAGCCTCTGCATTATGTGGCACCTGACCAACCCCCCTGCTGTCTTTGTTCTGAGTGGGGAGGGAATGGGGTCCTTCACCTGCAGCACAGAGAGGTGCATACAGACCATCTCCCTGCACCATTGTCTGGGATGCTGGCCACACAGAAACAACATTCACTGCAGAAGCTAACCTTGCTCTGCCTCTTCTCTATGTAAGTAAAGTGTTCCTTGTGTCTGCGTGTCTCGTATTTTTTTTTTGGTAATTTTGACACCTACAGTCCATACAACGGGTTGACCCTGGGACTGCTGCTCCTGGTGGCAGGCACGGTCATGCCCTTTGCTGCTGCACAGAATGGGACTTGTCCCCTAGAGGAGTAACAGGTGTCACTCGCTCAACAAATACAAAAATATTCTCAGAATAACAAGTTTTCCATGCAATTCTGAGTGAATGTTAAAACCTATATTCTGCTTTTCAACTAATCACACAGTTTCTTCTATTAAAAATGCACAGCTTTAAAACTTCATTGTGGAAACTGTACAGTTTTCCCAGGACCATTCACTTATTCCTGGTTCACATTAGATTGCAGATGATGGGGGTGGAGGTGGTGTTTCTCAGGAAATGTTGCTGAGGCAATAATCCTGGGGAATCTGATCTACTGGGATTCCAATCAACACCACCAACAAACACCAATCATTTGTGGCCATTTGTTCCAATGGACTGCTCCTTTCCAACCACCTACAACACAAAATCAATACTCTACTATCTGATGGTGGTCAGAGACACATACTAGGATTTTAATGTAAGGCTGATAGAGGAAATGGGAAATCAGATAGAAAGAGCTCAGTCACGAATGATGTCAACCTAAGCTTAAAGTCAGACATGCTGGGATTCAAATCCTAACCCTTGTTAGCCATGTGACCTTGAAGCAAGTATTTAATTCCTAAGTGCCTCAATTTCCTCATCTGTAACATGAGGGGACCATTCCTATTTTACATGGCTACTGGAAAGACTAAAAATAATAAATGAAAGAAACTTAAGGACGTAATATGTCTTCAATTATCCAGCAAATATGTGTTGTGCAAAAACAACGGGCTCTGTGCTAAAAGCTAACTGGCTGCTGCTAGTATATACTAACCACCATTTACTACTAAACCACTACTAAAACCACCACCATTACCCTTACTATTGGTTCTATTAATTCAAATAAATTGACTGAGCTTCACTCAGAATTCATATGCTTACCCTTGAGGCAATTACTCTAAGAATACATTTACTGAATTCTCAAATTATTTCAATTCCCAGTGGGTCCAAACTGCTTCTAAAAAAAAAATCAAGCTATTACTATATGGATTTTAGTAAAATGTCTCCTCCACAAGTTGGTGAATGTGTTTACTTCTCATTATTTCTAAATATAGTGCTTGTAGTACCATAAAAATAATGGCTTTAAGGTTTCAAATTTCATTGATCAAATATACTCAGCCCCAAGCATGATATATATTGCTACATTTTTACGACAATATGTATTATCCCAAAACAGACAATTAATTCTTGACAAATATATGTACATTTATGTACACAAACACCTTGAAACACATTAGACATATGTCTCTTTTACACTGGTTTCTACCTTCTTGTCTATCTTCACTACATGAATATTTTGTAGGAGAGCAGACTTGCAGACACTGATTCAAAACCAAGTTGAGTGCTTGTTCCAATTAAAATTTAATATTAAACAAGCTTATTAGAAGACATTTCTTTGTTGTAATTTTCCAGGGGAATTGTTAGAACTTGACTGGTAATTTTTTAAATTGTTTTTCTGATGCAACGTCTATAAAAATTCAAGGGCTAAATAAAAGTCACTAAAATTAACCTTAAATGCATTTGTACTCAGCACACACTTCTGCTCTGCGCACATCTCTTTGCTCGTCGCTCTCCCGCTCCTGGACAGCAAGCTCCTTTAGGGCAGAGGCCAGAGCTTGTTCATCTCTGCCCCTATGGGGCACAGCATAGAGTGTTCACTCAGTAACTGACTAACGGAGTCATTAACCTTTGCATGTAAGGAAAATATCCCACACAGGATAAGCACTCACTAAATATGTACTGAATAAACAAATGAATGACTAATTCTCTAGCCACTGGTAATAATGTGTGGACATCTACAGACACTCAAATTTCTTATAAACTAAGAGTTTTGAAATCAGTTGCAGACTTTTCTCCTCTCTTCTACTCTGCCTTGGAAACCTAAAACAAAAAGAACAAGAAAACTCTGGTCTGTACTCATCTGTTTCCATAGACCAAGACCAGCTCAGGTCTTATGATATAGTTATATCTGGACTAATTCATATGACCTGTCTCTGCCCACCTGTACTAGGCAGAACTCTTAGGGGACAAGGAACAGGCGCAAAACTTTAACTACCCGAGCGGGAAAACAGCAATTATTGAAAGGAGTCCAGGCTGGACTAGCTCACCGAATCCAAAGAAGAACTACAGTAAGCAGGGGAATGGCAAGGCCTCAGAGGATAGAGCCAGGTTACTCGGTGCATCGGCTCAGTTTGGGGCAAGATGTCCTAGGTTAACTAATGTGGCCAGAAAGATGTGAAACTATAATTTCCCAGCCTATGTCACATGGTCACAGAATGGGGCCCTCCATTGTGGATATGAATTCATCCCTCTACGTATCACCTCATACAGCTAATCCACTATTCATGTGTCTCCAAAACACCAGCTCTGTAGTAACTTGTCTTTACAACTTTTAAAAAACTTTTATTTTCCAATTACAGCTGATATTTATTACATTAGTTCCAGCTGTACAGTACAACTTCATTAGGCAAGTATTTATCCATTCATCAATACTTATTTGAGTACCTGTGCCCAATCACAGTTCCAGATGCTAAGGCAAACATTCCTGCCCTGTAGTGGTGGAGACCACAAACAAATACAAAATTCAGTAACAGGGACCATTAGGTCCCATAATGGAAACAACATGTTAAGGGGAGGGGGCGTGAGAAGGCAGGCTTCGGAGGGTAAGGCTATTTTAAAGAGGAACATTTTCTCTTGGAAGGTGACATCTGAGGAGAGAAACCAAAATAAACAGGACACAAACCACACAGACATCTTGAGGGAGAGCATGCCAGGATGAGGAAAAAAACGAATGCAAAGGGCCCAAAGTACAAGTGTTCAAGGGACCACAAAAATCCGGAAAAGGAGTAGCTCGTGGTGAAGGAAGAACACGCAAAGGCCTTCGGACAAGAAAAATATGGTGCAGCTAGAGAAGAGTGAGGAAAGAGTGGTTTTACAAAATAAAATGGCACAGGTGAGGAGTTGGGAATTTTTTACTCTGAGTTGACAGGAACCCATGTGAGTTTTTTCCTTATTCCAAACAAACAATTTTCAGTTGACACATGTCTACGCCTTCTTATTCTAGGGTGAAAAAAAACAATCAACTACAGCGGTAAATGACAGCATAATCCCTACAATAATCCCTAGCACTATTATTTACTTTCTAAACATCTGTGTAAATGCTATTATGCATCAGGTTTTATAATCAGTTATAAAGAGATTTCATGTAATCATCCAAGTGAAAAACACAATTTTAATTTTCCCTGTTATAAAGCTTTTAAGTCTGTGAAGCTCAAGCAAGGTCAAATGATATTTGTGAACAAGAGAAAAGAAGTAAATAAATTTCAACTATTAACACTCAGCAATAATAGGATCAAGGATTTGACATACCATAAGGTACTATAAAATCAATGTATAAAATGATACGAAGACTTGTACTATTGTAAGAGTATCAGAACTAGTTAATATCTTAACCATTTTAGTGTCAAACTCAGGCCACTTAATTTATTTGCTTTTTTACTACTTCTACATTACAAATTATCTTCTTGTGCCTTTAGTTTAGACCCATACTTGCTCACATTTCACTATGTTACATTACCGTACATTGCCAAAAAAAATAAACTTTTCACTTTACCACAAAGACACTTGTGTTAGATGAAATACCAAGTCTCAGTGATTAATGATGATGCAACACAACACCACCATCTCCCCCAATCAAAAACACTACATGTAACCCTGGTGTGGCTTAGTGGATTGAGTGCCGGCCTCTGAACCAAAGGCTTGCTGGTTTGATCCCCAGTCAGGGCACATGACTGGTTTGCAGGCCAGTTCCCTACAGGGGACACATGAGAGGCAACCACACATTGATGTTTCTCTCACTCTCTTTCTCCCTCCCTTCTCCTCTCTCTAAAAATAAATAGATAAAATCTTTTTAAAAAACACAAAAAACCCTACGTGTAATGCAAAGAATGGCATTTCCCTCATTATTCCCATTCTTTTCCTGCTAAATGAGTCTTTTCCTTCTTTTGCCTCCAGGCCTACACTACATCATAATCTACACTGAATTAACAGTCAGTATTAATAATGCCTTGCTCAGCGAGCCTTTCACCTACCCTGCATCACCAAAAAAAAAACCAAAACCAAAAACAAACAAACAAACAAAAAGAAACCAAAACACCCTTGCTTCTGGTTGATCCAAGAATCATAAATTTTGGTTTGTTTCATTAACTACAATACGTGATTAGTGTATTTTCATGCTCACCATAAAAAATTTTAAAGGCAATTTTTTTTCTGGCAAGATATACAGGAAGACACGTATATGTTCCTTTTAAAACAAACCCACTGATAGGATTATAAAATATATTGTTTATGCTGCTGGCACTTCTTTTCGCTGCTGCTGCTGCTGCTGTTGTTTAAACATTTTAATGAAAGATTGTATTGTACTCATATCCTGAGGCTTTAATCAAAGCAATAGTTTTATAAATAAATAATCTGGAATCATCCAAAATGTCTTATAAAAGAAAACAATCTACTTTCCTGAGATCAAGGAAGCCACTGATGCTTGTCCTCAGTCTCCCTCCTCAAAAATCTCTGTTTGGTACGTCTTTCTCTTTCTTCCTTCTTGGACCCTGAAAGAAGTATTAAACTTCCTTGACAGAGATGATGCTTTCTCCTATCTCTTGATGTTACCTCTAACATGCTCCTCAAATCTTGCTTTGATCAAGAATCTTTGCTCTGCAGGTTTGAAACAATTTTCCCTCACACATATCTTAAACTTTTCCTGATGATCTTGGTTTCTCTTTTCTCTTTACATAAATATGCTTATTTTTCCTGTGTTTCAAAAAAAATCCCAAACTTATTGTTCCCATTTACACCTCGATTCCTTCAGATTTGGCCTGAGTATGTCTCAGTGGACTGAAAGTGCCCCCAATACCTTTCTTTTTTTTAAGGACTTTATTTATTTTTAGAGAGAAGGGAAGGGAGAGAGAAAGAGAGGGAGAGAAACATCAATGTGTGGTTGCCTCTCATGCACCCCCTATAGCGATCTGGCCTGCGAACCAGGCATGTGCTCTGACTGGGGATTGAACCAGGGACTCTTTGGTTCACAGGCCGGCACTCAATACACTGGGCCACACCAGCCAGGGCTCCAATACCTTTCTTCATCCTTATCTTCCTCAGTCTTCTATAGGCTGTGACTCTGCTGACCACCAGTGTCTATTAAGTTGGTCCCTCCTGGGTTTCCTTCCAGATCATGGACTTTACATATATTTTTGCTTACTGTTGCTTGTATCCAAGCAAAATGTGAACCAAATGAATTAAAAAGAAAAGTCTGAATTATCTCTTTTTGACAATAGTACCCCAAATTTTCAGTCATCAAACATCAATACCCAAATTTTCATTTTACTTTTTCTCTCCATTATCCTTAACTATTCGCATCCATGCAGACATTCATACCATTCTCTCCCTGCTAAACTTGGCTACCCAAGAAGCCTTCTGAAGTTTCCACTTAAACTAGTTCAAGAGCTTCGAAATTAACTTTTCTTTCTCTTATTTCTCTTCTCACTTGTTAAACACCTCCCCCAAACTTCTTGAAACATTGGCTTCAAACTCAAAAAATATTTGATGGGAAAAAATGTTCAATATCATTAGCCATTAGGGACAGGCAAAATAGAACCACAATGAGATAACACTACACACCTATCAGTATGAAGAATGCTAGACAGAATGCAGAAAACCTAGACCACTCCAATATTGATAGTAGAAATGTAAATGATACAGCCACTCTGGGAAATAGTTCGGTAGTTTCTTAAAAAACTAAACATGCAATTACCATGAGTCAGTAATTGAACTCTTGGGCATTAATTACAAAGGAAAAAATAAAACCTATGTTCACACAAAAACAAGTACACAATGTTGGTGGCAGCTTTATTCATAACAGCTCAAAACAGGAAACAGTCCAAATGCTCTTCAACAGATGACTGGTTAAACAAACTGTGCAGTGATAAAAAGGAACAAACTATTGATACATGCACAAACTTGGATGAATCTCAAGAGCATTATGCTGACCAAAAAAAATCAATCTTAAACGGTCACAAACTGTAAAAGTCCCTATATATAATATTCTGGAAATGAAAAAACTATATAGAAAATGAATTAAGTGGTTGCCAGAGATTAGAGGAGAAGTGGAGGCAGGAAGGACGTGGGTGGGGCTATAACGGGTAGGATGAGGGGGGATCTCTGTGGTGATTGAACAGTTTTGCATCTTCATTCCTGTGGTGGTTACATGAATCTACACGTGATAAGATCACACAGAAATAGACACATACGCTGTACCAATGTCAATTTCCTGGGTTTGATATTATAATTTAGTCAACGAGGCCAACTAAGAGAAGAGTACATGGAAGGTACCTCCATACTGTTACTGAAACTTGCTATGGATCTATGATTATTTGAAAATAAAAGGTTTTGTTAAAATGGTTACATATTATATTACTCCATTTATATAACATTCTTAAAAATAACAAAATTATAGAAATAAAGAAAATATTAGTGTTTGTCAGCAATGAGGTGGCCGTGGAGGGGAGAGAATAGAGGTACTTACTAAGGAAAGCCTGTGGTGATGGTTACACAAATCTGTACATGTGACAAAACTACACCTCTCTCCAATGTGTTGCCAGGTCTTTATTTACTATTCCTTTAGCCATCTAAGCACTGTAATGAGGATGGTGATACATCTGAATGTTCTTTAAAGGTCACACACATATGGGGCAATATATCCAGGGGCAAGAGAGACAGAGAGAGAGAAAGCTTTTTTCCCTTGTAAGACAGTGATAAGACCATTTTAGATTATGGTTAAAAGTGTATCTTTCAAAAATCTCCAAGGAGCAGCTGCAAATTATCCCCTACTCAGACAGGAAAAATCATTAGTTCTTCTCCACTTGAGTTAAGACCAGAGAAACAAGATGAATCATGAAAAGGGTATGAATAAAAGCAGTCAATACATAACTTTTTCCAAATCCTGTTTTTCCTGAAAGAATTAAGTTTTGATGTATTTTTTGAGGAATCTATAATACATTAACCAAGTAAAAATGACCAATCAAGCAATTCCAAATGCACTCCTATACAGCAAAGACAATCAATCGCTTAATGCTTACAATTATCAATTAACACCCAAATAAATCAGCTCAGATGATCTATTCTTAATTCTTAGGATTTCTTTTCATATTTAGGCCAGCTACTAAAAAACATATAGAAAGACTGTAATAAATGTTTAACCTAGAGTACAGTTTAATCAATTCTCTTCACTTTCTAGAGCGGTTAGTTATAGAGCCATGGAAATAATAATCACTTCACAGATGAGGGAGCTCAGGCCCAGAGATGTTAAGGGGCTGGCCCAAGGGAGCCAGGGGCTGGCACTGCTAAGCTTCAAAACCCAGATAGATACAAATTCTAATACTCTCAGCAACTCAAGTTCACTTGGAAACTTCCGGCTAAGAAAAGATAGTCTTACAAAGGCAAAAATTAAATAATATTACTAGAGTATGTTAATCTCCAAATACCTCATATACGTTTTTGTATGTATCAAGAAACATGTATGTAAGAGGCTATAATATACTGGGATTTGCTCAACTTGTTACAATGAATATACAGTATTTCATCATAAGAAAAAGGACCCAATTAAAAAAATAACAAAAAAAGGCAGTACCAAAGTGGTCAGGGAGGCAGATAAAGGGGCTGGTCAGGAGTAAGTGATCTTAGCAAGTTACTTAACCTCTCCCTGCCTCACGGTTTTTTTCATCTATAAAGTGAGAAATCACTATGCCTCACAGGTTTTCGGGTATTAAATATACACACATTATCTGGCTTATAGTAAACAATCAAAACTGGCCACTACTATTTCTATTTCATTATTACTTATATAGGTTCTTTTACTGCGGTGCATGATTTTGCATTATCACTGACACACTGGTTATCTATTATGTCTATGAACAAGGAATACTATGCCATCTACGACAAAAACAGCTTGCAACATAAGTGGGGTTTACAGTACTGACTTTAAAAAATATTGCCTACAATCACATATACGTACTACCTGTTTTATGCTGATTGTAAGTTATTATCTAATTTTAAACGTATATGTCTTTGCTCACTAGTCTCCAATCCCCTATCACCATTCACTCTCAATCCTAAAGCTTCCTATTTTTCTACACTTAAAAATCTACATTCTTTTACTATTTAATATTTAACTAAAATACCTATTGTTGTTGTTGCTGGTAGCAGTAATGCCAGCTTAGAGATGTGTAAATGTGAAAAAATTCCATGTCAATGTGGTATAAAAATACTCATTTAAAAGAGTTTAAACATTAAAGGCTAAACAAATAGAAGGCATTTTAGTTTCCTTTAAAGAGTGGAAGAAAGACTATTTTCTTTGGATTTCAAGTTTTAAAGAAACATTTTTGATATTTGACACTATTAATTCTGAAGGTATATGTATACTTACTTTGAAATGAATACATATGCTTCAAACAACAACTATTCAGTACTATTTGTAATATCTAATATACTTTCAAAAACTAGGAGTAACATTTCACAAAATTCTTAAAACCCAACTCCTTTACAAAATTAGTAAATAAAATCTCTTCCCAGTTCTTACAGTTTGTTATATAGTTTTAAATTACATAATCACATTACTTATACTACATGATATTTAAAATCAATGAATCAAGATGGCCTACAGAGTTTTAGCAAAGAGCAAGGTAAGTACACAGAGAAACATTCATCTTTCACAATGAATTAGGCTATATTATAAGTACAATGACAGTGGTATTGTGAATATTTTTATGATACAATATTCTCTAATAGTAACAAACTGGAAAGAATGACATCCTAACTTTAAAATCTAATATGAAGCAGATGAATGGCATTTCAAAATATCCTAAAGAGAATTTCTCTTGTGGATCTGTAGTTCACTCAGCTGCCCACAACTGTTATTATGCAATGCTTATCAGGGTATGCAGAAGCTACAAGGTTTCCCATCCATTAAACTTGCCTTTAATTTGAACTCCAGCTGAATTAAATAGGATATTATCACTGTGCAATTTTGGTAGCTGAATAGACTTTACCATTTCTGAACATTTCTGTATAACTTGGTACTAAATGATACTCTACATTTTTAGATCCATTATGACCCATAACCTTCAAGAGTCTAATAAATTTTAATATTTATTAGTTTTAAACTGGAAAAACTCCAAAATAACTCAGACTCATCTTTTAATCTTTAGAATTTATGGGGGATTGGGGCAGAGAATGAACTTGTTGACTACAGCTCATATCTAGGAGACCAATGCCACTTCAGTAAAAGGTATGGTTATGATAAAAAAAAAAAAAAGAAAGCAAAAAAGAAAAAACACTGACCTAGGAGCCAGGAGAACTGGCAGTCACGAATCACAAACAGAAACAATTCTTTCCTTCCTCTGAACCTGATTTTGCTTACAACATACTTACAGCATAGGTCACATGTTATGCCATTTCTTTTATGTGTTTATACTGTAAAATCTAGCACAGTGCTGTGCAAACATTAGGCACTCAATATAAATGGGATAAATGCACAAAAGAATGAGTGGTTCCATTTTACCTCTGCCTAGCTGTTTGACTGCATCTGTTCTCTCCTATGTTACTGAGAGGCATGGCCTTGGCTGTTGCAGCCAAAAACGGTGTTGGGAGTCAGAGGCAAGAGACGTAGAAGTCAAAATAAAATCACCAGTCAATCTGCTACGTCCATACAATAACTCACCCATCTGCTATATCCATACAATGGAATGCTATTAAGCAAAAAGAGGAATGAAGTTCTAACATATGCTACAGAACGAACGAATCCCTGAAAATTTTATGCTAAGTGAGAGAAGTCAGTCACAAATACCACATATTATATGATTTCATTTATATAAAGTACCCAGAATAGGCAAATCCATAGAGTAAGGAGATAGGGAGATTGAGGGTGAAAGCTAAGCATTATAGGGTTTCTTTTGGGGGTGATGAACATGTTCTAAAATTGACTGGGGTGATGGCTTCAAACTTATGAATACACTAAAACCACTGAACTGTATACTTCAGATGGCTGAGTTATATGGTATGTGAATTTTACCTCAATAAAGCTGTTAGCTTTATTGACAGAAACAATAGAATTGCCAGTCAAACTATATTTACACCTGTAGTAAATGCTTTCCACTGGCCACTCTGGTGCCCCCTTTACTATACCACACCCCAAAACAAGCCTGTATTTTCCAGTGCCCACTCCACCCAGTGTGAAAAAAGAATGCCAATGGCAGATGGTTGCCTGATGCTCAAGGTTGGGTTGATGCTCAAGGAGGGAAGAAAACAAAAGAGGCTGACCATCTACCACAACTAGATTATAACTTCCAAACATACTCAAATAAAAGATAGTACAGTAGCACTAATAGATAACAGAAACTAAACCCATTTGCAAATAGACAACCTGATGCTGTGTAAGATGAATGGTTTCCTCTCCTTTAAAAAGGATGGATAATACTTAGGAATTCCTCAGGCACGTGAAATCTAAACAAAATGGAGTTTAATGAGTGATTTGCAAAAAAATTAAAACATTTGAAAAAGATGTCATGAAAAACATTATAAATCCTTATTTTAAAACTTTTCTAGGTCAAAATGTGATTTTAAATATTTACACACGCACACACAGAAAGGCAAAGCCTCACTGAAAAGCAGGTCCTTACAGGGCTATAAAACTGTCAAGTTTAACAAAGAAACCTTAGATTAAATATTCTTTACATGGGTGAAAAAAAATGAAGTTACAAAACTTAAGGGAGTTGCCAGGAAAATGTTTGCCTCTGAGTAGAATTATACTATGGAAGAAGCCCAGGGGAAAATAATGCAACCTGGTTTTGTTCATTTGTTTCTCTTGATCATATTTTCTACTTGTAGACGGAATATTGGAATATGAGGCCAAGAACAAAAAAGAAATCTAGCTTTTCAAGGGAAAGGCCACCAAATAGATTGTTTCCATGCTTGGCTACAACATTAGATTCAACAGGGAGCCCTTTAAAAACATCCACCCAGTATTTAAATGTTGGGCGGGGTGGGGGGTGGGCATTGAATGTAAAGAACAGCTGGGGTTGAGAACCACTGAGCTAGCTGCAAAGAGTGTATACCAGGTGCAGTACAAAGCCTGGCATGATGCTATAAGGATGACAAACATCTGTTGGACACTTTCTGATTAATGCTTTGCACTTTTCCATTTTGAACTGTGATGCAGCCACCTCCTCATCACAGGGTCCAAACCTCTTTCAGGTATCTCAACATCCCACAAAGTTAAACAGTTTCAGCAATGCACGTTTAAAGCCAACTGAGAAGCTCTCACTGCATCAAGTACCTCTGATGAGATTCTAAAAGACAGGATTTTCACTATTTAGCATAAGACCTAATGCAAGCAATTCTTCTTCAAAAGGAGAATTTAGGTTTACTGAAGCAGAAAACTAAAAGCTGTTAATGCAAAGCTGTAATTAATGGGTATTATAAATCATAGCAGCGCATCTATGATTTCAGGTTTGTGGGATACACTGTGTGCACTGCACAGTAATTCAACAAAAAGTGGCCTCCCGCATATAATTGCCTTTCTTGGAGAAAACCAATTTGATCCCAAAGAGGTTGGAAAGGAATGCAGATAATTACACACACTTACAATACAATTGCTTCCTGCTCCCCAAAGCCAACTTTAAAAAGTATGCTTTTATTTTAAGCAAAATAATTTTCTTTAGCTATGCCTTTTTATATTCTATCTAATAGAATAGTAAAACCAGACTGTCACATTTGCCTATTATATATTTAATTAGCTATTCTGAGACTTGAACATTCCAAGATTTCATACTGATTAAATTCCTGTACTCCTGCAATGGAAGGATATAGTAGGCAAAATTGCCCCAACATAAAAACACAAATCAAAGGGGATTTAAAAGACACCATTCTTATGATGTAACAAGCATCCGGAGTACCCTGTGGGGAACCCACTCAATGGTGACAGGTGGGCGATCTCTACTCCACCCCTGACCTTTACTTAGGAATGGACGACCCTAGCCAGAATTTTGCTTTCATGCACAAGGTACCTCTTCAGTGAGAAGCCTGTCCGCCCTCCTTGGCAAAATTCACACCTGCAGCTCCAGCTCTATCCTCAAAGTCTCTTCCTCTATCCCACATCAAAGTCATCTAAGTGGTAACTGACTCTAGAGTAATGCCCATTTAAGGTAGACCTTGTTCAGTTTTCAAGTATTACCTGGTCAATGATGACAGTTCCCCAGAAAAACAGTACACCTCAAAACAAGAGCTCCAGAATAAATGCTATCAAGAGCTGCTACATAATAACTTGCATCTTTAAAAATATGCAGCTTATGTTTTCCTTTCTCTCTTATGTAATAAACTATTATCATCGTTCAAAGAAACTCTCTTACTAGACAGCATGCTTAATTGTTTCAAAGGAAAAGAAGGTATAGGAATTTGATGATTTGCCTAGTTCAGCTTAACTTCAGAACTCTGCAAAAGTGCAAAGACATACATCACTGTTTATCCATTCTCCTTGGGAAACTGTGAAGCACCGACCACCACTGCACCTGCTGGGAATCTACCTTCAACATAAACAGACTAAGCAACCACCAGCAGTGTTTCCCACCTATTTCAGCAGACACTGGATGGTGGGTCCATCTCTCCTTCCTCACCGTCCTTCTACCCTTAGCTCTCCTTCCCTTACTCTGTACCTCCAACTCTCCCTTAAGTGCTCTTTTATTACTACTTTTTCTGCCTTACTTTGAACCCATTCTACCTCCATTCTTTTCATCACTTATTTTTCTCTAGACTCCCTCCAACCTCCTCCTTTCCTCCACGCTACCCCTTCTACCACCACCCCAACCACTGCCTTTTCTTCCGCTGGCCCCGTTAACCCTCTCCCCTTGGCTCTCGGGCTCTCACTTCTGCTGCAGCCATCTCCCTCCACTACTTGTTTCACTGCCTGCCCTGGTCTTCCTTCCATGAACTCACACCTCATTTCACTAAGTATCTTTCCAAAAAGAGGTGCTCTCTGGAGAAAGGCAAGATCTCTAAAATTCCAATGAACTAGAAACTCTAGACTATGGATTTAAAAAAGAAAAAATGTTAATATCTGGCATTACGAATCGGTGTCACATGGTGCCAACTCAATTACTGCTTTCACTATAATTTCATACTAATATTCTTTCAAAAATTGAATAGAGAGAATTAGATTCTGATTTCATAGAATTAAATAAGTGGTTTTATTCATCTCCGTGACTGTACCCTGGAAGCTACTGCTGGGGCTCATTCTGGTTTCCCTTTATTCAATCTTTGACATTCCCACAAGAGGGTAATTAGTGGGGAAGAACAACTGGAATATCAAACACTAAGCAGAAAGCATGGTTTTCACGAAAACCAAGAATCCAGAAACTATTTGAACCATAAAAATGAAAGCACAAGATAACAGGCTGTAACTAAAGCCACCTGTAACTGCAATCTAGTAAGATGTGAAGGGACAATGTATATGCATCCTATCAAACTAGAGTATCTGCTAATAGTGAGGCTACTGGTAATTATTTAGTAAACACCTTTTCTAGTATAAATTCTGAATGGCATTTCAAGATTAAAGGAGAGTCCTGGGATTTCAGGTTTCCAAAAGTCATTCTGAAATACGACAATTCATATTTACTCTCCGCACAGTATTCCACCAAAGCAGCAAAGCTCCTGTCTTAAGCTTTGCTAGAAATTACCTAAAGACTACCTTTTGTCAAAAAAAAAATCTATAAAGAAAAAAAATGCTCCTTCATTTTACTTAAAGCAACTTGCACACTAAAAACCCAATCCAACTGGCTTGTGCTGGAATTTAAATGAAGAGAGCCAGCTGCAGACCACAGCCCCACAGAGCAAAGAGGTGGAAAGGACAAGAGGGTTATCCAGCCTGAGGAAATAAAGGTGTTTTCAATTATTTGTAAGAGGTGATTGAAAAGATTATGGGAAAATGGAAAAGACTTCTGATAAAATGCCACAATGCTCAAATAAAAAGCTACATGCTATTGTTTTAGGAAGCAGAATTTATTGGACACTAGTTGTCCAAAAGATAATCTATGTTTCTTAAGGTGAACTTAAAATGAAAAAGCTTCTTTAACAAGTCAAGGTAATGCAACTACCGTATTTTTAACTTCCAAGGTACTACAAATTGACAGATAAAGCTCTAGATGGGTAATTTTACAAGAGCAAAATTTAGAAGAATGAGAATGCAGAAAAGAAATATGCTCTTGTGCGGGCAGAGGGAGTTTATACTCCTGTGTGGTTAGGGTCTTTCTAAGATACTATGCTAGGTTCTTTGTAATCTGTATTTATTAATAAATGCCATTTTCAAAACAGAAATATTTAAATACAAATGATTGTGCTTTAAACATACAGCTATAAATAAATGAGAAAACTAAATATCCCTTCTGTTAATATATGTTAAAATATTAAAAGTGTGTATATTGTTCAATATAAATTCAAATTTACTACAGAGGACCCTGGGCCTCATTGCTTATTCCGAATCAAGGACAAAAACTCATACTATTTTCATACCTTGCATACAAAACAGCTTGGTTCTCCAAAAATCAATAAGTCAAATATTTGACTGCTCTATATGCTCTGATTAGAGAATTCACATCACTAAGGTCACAGTGTTCTACCTGCTTTTTCAAGTTTTTCACATTAACAGTCAGTATCAGGGGTTGAATTTTCCTATGTTTAAATGTCACTATCTGTTTTCATTGTAATGGTGACAAAACCATAAATGTGATTCAGTAGTGTTTTTATACTGAGGGCGGTAAGAATTTGCCTGCTGTGAAAATACCAATAGTTCACCTTGCATGACATAGTCCCATTTGAAAGTATCTGCTTTTATAAACTGAAAGCTAATGTGCCAGAAGGCATTGTGCTTCTCCACAACGAAAACAGGGTTCCAGGGGGAAATTCAGCCTCTGGAATGGCCCTTCACTCGGGGCAAGAAGTGAGTTAAACTGCATCTTCACAGAGAATACTGATTAGGAGCGATAAATGTACGCCAAGGTCATTTAGGTGGAGAATGAAATCACTACCTGACTTCAGCCAGGTAGCCTAGCACATGATGCTTTCCTCCTAATTATTTCACCATCAGGACAAATCTCTGTTTCAGAGATTATAAACAAATATTGCAGTAAGTCTGGCATCAAAGCCTGAGGTCCTCAATGAAGTCAGTCAATCCAAAAAAGACTAGAAAGTGAGTTAAACATTTTAATTAAAATAATATAAGCTTTTGCCCCAGACACACATGAGGAAATGGTTCTTCTATAAAAAGAAACACATGATTATACTATACCCCACGCATAGCTCCCATTCAGTAAGTGTATGTTGTATCAGTCAGGGCACTAAGTTGTAAACGATCTACTCCAACTGATAAATGTAAGCAGAAAAAATAACTTGTTAAAAAGATGATATGTACTTTTAGGGAATATCCGGAGGGTCAGAGAATAATGACAGAAAATACACATATTGCAATAAATATGCCAGTCAATGTTCTAAAAGTTTTACTTTTAATTAACTCATCTAACACAACTGTGTGAGGTACATGCTTTTATTCCCCTTTTTTACACTTGAGGGAACTGAAGCACAGAGAGATGAACTAACCTCCTCAAGCAAGTCACAGGACTTTCAGTGGCAGAGCTGGGCTGGGATTCCAGCAGGAACTTGAACGCAGCCAGTCAAGCACCTGAGTCCGTGCTCTGGGCTCCCTGTCGCAGACAAGCAGGTCAGGAACAAAGTCCAAAATCACTCTTCACGACTGGTCCCATGAGGAAACCACTGCCCTGTTTCAGGACACTACAAACTCCACTAACTCTGCCCTCTGGACAGTGTCTCTGGAATGACTGATAGTGCTATTGCTGAACATCCAATATAGCTACTGTTCCCGCCTAATCCTCAGCAGAATGGATTCTCCCTGGTACCTTCTTTCTGTGTGTCATGAGCTTCTGATTTGGAAACTAGGGCAAATGCATCATATTCCTATACCCTGGCTACAAGAAAAGCTGGGAAGGCAAGTATCTGGCATTTTCTGCTTATGTGAAAACAATAGGTTCTGTGCTCCTGGGAGGGAAAGAGCACTTCCACACACAAGAATTTCCCAGGAAATCAGAAGTGTGGTAGCCAAAATAAATGACAAGATATCTACTACAATCTGATGGTAGCAGTGGGTACAGTAAAAAAGAAAAAAGATTTATGAGCAAAAGACAGGACTTGATCTGCATAAGAAATGCTACAGAAAGCTTTGGATCTCTTCCTCTCTTCCTCTAATAGTCCCAGCTGTGGAGTATAGTTGCTGAGGATGGGGGTTCTAGGGTCCATGCCTCGGTTAAAGTACTCAAGAATCGTGGTAATGGTGACTATGAAAATAACAAAGACGGGGACGGGGACGACAGCAGAAGAATCATGTCTGGCGCACTGGAAGGGCATAATAAATAGCCTCTGCTCCTAAGTTAGTATTATTATCATTATTTATTCCAGGTCAAGAGGCTTGAGGAGTTTGGTTGTGCATTCACACAACAAATATATACTGAGTACCTACCTACTAGGTTCCAATTACTGAGTCAGGCACTAGAAATAAATGTAAAGACAGGGGAAAAAATGGTGGGGGGGCTTGACCTGCATTCTCATGAAGCTTACAGTTAAGTATACAGGGGAAGGAAATGAGTAATCAAATAGACATATGAATAAATGACATTCTAAGGATGGCAAGTGTTACCGAGGAGAGGTATATGGCACTGTGACTACGTATGAGGAAAACTGGCCTACTCAGGCAGGTCAAGGGACTGGCCCCTTTTAAGTGATTCTTGAGGGAAGGCCCAGAGGGTGAGCAGGAGAAAGCCAACTGAGAGGCGAGACAGCAAAGTGCAGTCCTGGCAGAGAGAGTGGCCGACTCTGTGTCAGGAGAAAACACTGCATTCATTCCGAGAACTAAAAGGAGGCCAGTGTTACTGGAGAGGAGGAGACAGGGGCGAGGCTATAAGGCTTCCGAATGAAAGAGAGGCTTAAATCCCAAGGCCAGTGACTAGGACGACAGCGCCACATTTCTCTTTAACCAGCCTTCTAACCCACCCTGGGATTGCTGGAGTGTCACCACCACATGAAGATGGGGGCTCCTGTGTGAGGAAAATAGCTTATGTGGGTTTAAGATATTGTTAATACCCAATACTTAACATGCACTGTTTTGTTTTTTTTCTAATAAGAATATTGATATATATTTTACTTTTTAAAAGATTTTTCGTTGTTATTCTATTACAGTTGTCCTAATTTTTCCCCTTTGCCCTCCTCTGCCCATCCTACCCCCCAATACCCCACTCAGCCCCCACACTGTTGTCCATGTCCATGGGTCATTCATGCTCTTTGACAGTCCCTTCCTCTTCTTTCTACCATCCTCCTCCTCCCCCCACCCCTCTGGTCACTGTCAGTCTGTTCCATGCTCTGAAGGCCTAAACAGTTTAAAGTCTCTGAAGATGCTTTAAAAGACATATGTTGGCATTTCTGCCCGCCACTCCCCCACCTCCCCCAAAAACTGTTTTAAATCATAGAACCAAAGGATGATAAATTAAAGATAGAAAGGATCAAGGCATTATCTAGCCTAATCTCCCTCTAGCCTAATCTCCCTCATGCTCTAGAAGAGTAAATCATACAGGTCGTAAAGTGACAAAACCAGGACTAGAACTCAGCCCTAGGTTTCCAATGCAGCACTCTCCCCACTGCTCCTCTGCCACTCAGAAAATCTCGTCTCTTTACCCCAAAGCCAAAACTATGCCAACATGCTGAGAAAGCTGGCTCACTTCACTGCTAAGTGCAAGCCTGCTTTGATACAAACAATACTAACTGGCAACATAATGAACCAGAAACTAAAAAGTAGCACATAGCAGGGGATGTCAGACCACATTTGTTTTAACAGCTGTCAGCTCTCCTCCAAAGCAGTTAAATCTTGATTAACTGGGAGCTTCCCTTTTTTGCTAAAGATTCCACTTTCAAAAAGAATCAGATTACAAGCAAAGAACTGACATCAGATATTTTTTTTTTCTGTTAAAAGTAATAATTAGGGGGAATAAAAACTGCTACAGCAAGCTGGGCGACTCCCTTCTATTACCTCCATCACAGAAAGAAAGTCATGGTCAAGACGGCAGCTCCAGGGAACAGGAGTTTCCTTTAAAGGGTAAAGGAAACCCTCCCTGCAACACTGAGCTCCTCTACTGCAGCCAACAAAGGCCAGGCTGGGTCACAGGCAGATCACAGAGGAAAAAACTAGAATAAGCCCCTGCACACGCCCCGCCGCGATTCTACGTCAGGGTTTCGCCACACACACGAAAGGGTGGGTCATAGCTTTAATAACAGGTAATGCAGAGGCTAATCTCGTTTTTCTAATATCAGTAAAGTTCTTCAGCCTTTTGTCAAACAGTGTAAAACATTAGTTTTTTAGGGCAATAGTTTGGTGAATCCAATATCATCTTCAAATGGACAGAACTGAAAATACTAATAAACGTGTTGTTTATTGCCTCAATTTTCACAAAGAGATACGATTTCTACGACATTCATCTTTTCATACCTTTTTAGGTTTTATTTTAATCTTTTGCCATATTCTTCTCTCATTTTTGACAAAATAGTCACAATCTGTGTTAATCCAATGTTATGGACTGAACTGTCACCCCAAAATTCATATTTTGAAGCCCCAACACTCAATGTAACTATATCTAGAGATTGGGTCTTTAAGAGGTAATTATGGTTAAATAAGGTCATAACAATAGGGCCCTAGCCCAACAGGAGTGAGAAGAGAGATCTTCCCTCTCACCTCCTCCCCCTCAACACCAGGAAAAGGGCCCTAGTCAGGAACCAAATCGGCCCACATTTTGATCTTGAACTTCCCAGCCTCCAGCACTGTATTTATGTTCTTTAAGCTAACCAATCTATGGTGTTTTCTTATGGCAGCCTGAGCTTCCTAAAATATCGAGCTTCCTGCATTTGTTTTCACTGATTTGAGCAAGGTAAAAACCACTTCGAACCACCCCAGCAAGGAGAATGGATGCCATCATCTTTACCACCATCACCCAGACAACTAATGTGCATTGAGCAGGCATGTGTGTCAAGCACCCTATTACTAATAACTCATTTAAAACTCTTTTTGCCTATTACTCTCCTTACATTGCAGAAAAAGAAATGGCAGATTGGAGTGCTCAAAAAGTAAAAGAGATTTGAACCCATGCATTCTGGTTCCAAAGCCCAAGCCTTTAATCACAAATAGCTTGTCTTTCATGCCAGACTGACATTTTGAATCCTTAATGTTTTAATTCCTCAGGTATCTTTTCTTCCTTTCCAGGTACTATTCTATGTAAATCGATTTTGATTGCCATCATTTTTACAGACACGCTATTCCAGGACTGGCTAACTGAATTCTACGAAGAGAGAAAAGCAGGCACTGACTCCATCTGATGTATACCAACATTCTTATATTCACATTCTTTTTGCATGAATTTCCTGTTATTTTATTAAAAGCATCGACCCTCAAAATTAACCAAAATTGATCATGAATAGCACAAGATAACCACAACAGGCCATCTTGATTTCTAGTATGTCTCCTCTTCTAAAAGCTGATTTGCACTGAATTCACTATTGGATTAAGCAACCCAGCATGCTGGGAGCTCTGCTGTACCATCCAGACATTCAGAAACTCAGAAACTGCGCTTGCACATCTGCCAGAAGCTTCTGTTGCCAAAACCTGTCAGACTAAGAATGATTTAGTACTAATTGCAGTGCCCTTGACAGTCCCGAACCACAAGGTTTATCCATCTCAGGAAGATGGAGCAGGTGAGGGAGCAGGTGAGGGCAGACGCAGGAAGCGGCAAAACCTTCTCTGACAGCTAAACAACAAGACCATCAGTAACAGCGCTCATCTTTCTACCATGTCAGCAAAGCCACTTACCAGGTTTTATGTAATGTTTTGCTGGCTGCCCGGATGATTCCCCCTCCTCTTCCCACAAGTTATTTTCAAAGCTACATCACTGCATGAGCCCGTTCTGTTCTCTCTCTCTCCATTCCACATTGCTTAACTACACCTGACTTTTTCTTCTCTTTCATGGATCATATCATCCTTAAATATAGACTTTCAACTGTCTTAAAATGAGATGAGAGACTTCTGGGTTCCTTGATTCTAATCCCCCTGCAACAAGGCACATTTTTCTTGTCTATGTCATTAATCAATAAAGGTGCTTACGAGAGAGTCACTCCATATTATGGGCCATTCAGCTGAGTTGTAACATTGCTCAGGTAAAATTCAGAATAAGAAGTCGTCAGGCTTCATAAAATTGATCTTATCCCAATAAAACTTGGTTAAGGAGTCCTTCTTCATTTTTCATAAGGAAAATCCAAGAGCAAGGAAAACACAGCTTAGAAGCAGTTTTATAAAATTAATGTTACTTTTGCAGTAAATCAACCCCATAGGGGGATTTCAGAAGTTACACCTAGAAGTCAACCTTAAAGTTCAATTTAAAGTCATTAAAAAAAAAAAAAAAAAAAAGTAAAATCAGGCTGACAGTCATAAGCCAGGCCTATCAAAAGGCTTAAGTCAGTGAAATCTTAAAGGACACTCTTTAAAATGACAAGGTTTAAAATCCAGTAGATACTATATTTAACATGCTAAAGAAGACAGAACTGAACAAGCATTACAGAATATCCTCTTGATGGTTTTCAAAAGTATTTCCATCTGTAAAATTGCAAGGACTATTCAATTAACAAAGGAGAAGCTTACTCGAGACTCAAGGATATTCCTCAATGCCTAGGAAAGCTCTACAAAAGCCTACCAAAAGCCCTGACCGGTGTGGCTCAGTTGATTGAGCACCGCCCTGCAAAGTGAAAGGTCACCACATTGATTCCTGGTCAGCGCACATGCCTCGGTTGCGGATTCAGTCCCCAGTCAAGGCGCATATGAGAGGCAACCAATCAATGTTTCTCTCTCACACTGAGGTTTCTCTCCCTCTTTTTCTCCCTCCCTTCCCCTCTCTCTAAAAATAAATAAATAAAAATCTTTAAAAAAAAAAAAGCCTACTGAAAACTATCACTGAATTAAGCACTCCAACAGACTAAATATATTTGTAATTTTTCTTTTGGTAGCACATGCCAGCAGCAGAAAAATTTTTCTAGACCCATCCTCCTTCTGATAATTGTGAACAAAATTTTCTTTTTCTTTAAATGTAAGTTTGAGAAACAGAGCCCCCAAACAATTTGGGGACCACAACAAAACCATTCACAGTGGTTTATATGTCACTGCTGCCACCATATGGCATCAGATGCACTAGAAAGGCATGGGGAAGGAGGCTGCAACGACCTTCAAGATAAACGGGTTGAGGGAGGGGTATCTCTGGGTCTTTGCACCCCTCACACCCTCTTCTGCTTCAGGAAATCCCTTTGTGCCTGTACAATGGTTCATTTTATTGTATATGTCAACCTGGCTAGGCTATGATGCCCTACTGTTTGGTCAAAGAGTAATCTAGGTATTGCTGTGAAAGCAGTTGTAGAGCTAATTAACATTTTCAATCAGCGGACTTTAAGTAAAAGAAATTACCCTTGATAATGTGGGTGGTCCAAATTCGATCAGTTGAGGGTCTTAAGAGGCCAAAACAAGTTTCCTGAACAAGAAAGAATTTTGCCTCAAGATTGTAATATAGAACTCCTGCCTGAGCTTTGGCATAGCCGACTGCCCTGCAAATGACAGACTCCAAGCTGCAACCTCAATTCTTGTCTGAATATCCAGGTCTAACTCACAGATGTCAGAACTGACAGTCTCTTCAGTCATGTGAGCCAGTTCCTTAATAGCTCTCTCACCCGTCTCCCTCTCTCCCTCTCTGTCTCTCTCTCTGCAACCCCCCCACCCCACTTTTTTCTCTGCACAGTATCTGCTATTGGTTCTGTTTCTCTGGAGAACCCGGAATGGTACAACCTGCTTTAAGTATTAAGCTCAGGAAATATGTGGAAAGTCACTGGGGTAGAAAATCAAACAAAAAGAAACATCACCAATAAAAGTCTTCTGTTCAAAATAAAGCAGAACACTTTATACTTTCTTTTTTCAACAAAGGCTAAGATCCTTCATCCATGTACCCCTTTTAGTGTTTTACTAAAAACATCATTTTTAACTGAGAATGAATGAAATATAAACTACAGATGTGACTTCTCTATTTTTTTTTAAGTCATTCTGTCCAGTTGGAAGGCCACACTGTATATTGAAAGGATATACTAGGTGTCACTGAAAAGATACTTCAATCTACGTAGTCAGAGATTTCACTAAGAACTAATTATCCATTGCTGTGTAACAGGTAACTCTAAAGTTTATTATCCCACACCAGCGCCGAGGGTGGGGGATCCAGATGGGCCTCAGCTCGGTGGTTCTGACCCAGGATCTCTCATCAAGGTGCAGTCAAGCTGGTGGCAATGACTGCAACCACCTGCAGACTCGCCTAGGGCTGGTGGGCCTGGAGTCTTGTTCTAAGAGCGCTCGTTCACATTGGCTAGTGGCTTCGATTTCTCCTAGCTATTACAGGAGGCCTCAGTCCTTCCTCGCATGCACCTTTCCACAGGGCTGCTTCGGTGTGTTCACAGCATGGCAGGTGGCTTCTCTTAGCATGAGCAATCCGAGGACAAGGATGATGCCAGTGTCTATTATAAGCTAGGTTTGGAAGTCACCTGCCATCGCTTCTGCCACATTCTGTCCATTAAATAGCCGCACCCAACCTTTTAACAGGAACAGTATCAAAGAGTTTTTAGACATATTTTAAAACCACCATAAGGTGTGAAACCATAATCTTGATTTGATCATTAAGCTTCAATTGGTCTTTATTTCTCACAGCTTTATCCTTATTGTTGGACTTGAGAATTAGTTTGTCTCTTTCTACCCTACAAGTCTCTAAATGTGTAGACTCTCTATATACTTTTCCATTCCTATCTGTGAACTGGGCACTTCATCTCATTTTAATAGCAGCCAATACACACACTATTAGCATTCTATTTTAGGTACACAATCTCTCCACAGATGTCTCATTTTCTTGAGCTAGGAGAAAACCTAGGTCACTGGCAGACTATTAGGTTAACTGATCTTGGTCCCAGTGCAGTGGGTCAGCCTTCATGGAGGAGGTTGGTGGCGGCGATGGTGGGACTCTTTGGGCAGCCTGACAATCCAACACTCAGAGAAGTCTCTCTTAGAAGCGGTGTCTGTTGGGCACACACGCTGCTCTAGGGCCGATCTGCTCAGTGAAAAACCTAGTTGACTTATCGCTGTGTAGGAACTCATCATCTGTGAAAAAGCCCAGTTACAAGAGCACCTGTGGCTCTCCTCGGAAGGAAATGCTTAAATTGGGGCTAAAAAAAGGTCCACTTAAGCATTCCATCCAATCTCTAATCTCACAATTGATTACGTTCAGTTAATTAATTCCTTTCAAGTAATCCTATATTTAAACAACCCTACTAATGAAGGAAGCAATGTGGAAGATAAAGGGAAGGGAGATGACATTTATTAAACTCTTCTCATGTGCTTAGTGCAATACTAAGTATTTTATAAGTCATCCAGTTTAATCCTACAATCAGAAATGTAAGACAGACATTTTACAAATGAAGAAACCCAGCCTCTGGGAAATAAATAACATACCCAAAAATCACACCACTAGCAGTTACCATGATGCCCAAGGTGTCTTAACTCCAAACTCCATTTTGGCAAATAGGCTTTTGCTGGTCATAACAAATCCCAAAGCTCAGTGACCTATCACATCATTTATTTTTTGTTCATATGAAATGAAAGTGACAGGTTGAGACAAGCTCTGCTCCACATTGCAGGTCTACTCTCCCTGTCTTCTCATACTGGGATTCAAGCAAGACGAGCAGTCTCTATCTAGAAAAAAGTCAAGCCAAATCACAGAAACCACACATGAGTTTCTGCTCACATCATGTCTACACATGTTCTACTGACCAAAGCAAGTCACATGATAAGTCTTGCTGTGGGGACACAGAGTACACTCTGCCTAACAGAAGTTACTGAAATCAAATGGCTAAGGATATGGCTACATATGTTCTACAAGATTTTTAAATTCCCATGTAGGAGAAGAGAGGATTTATTCCACATAAGAAGAAAAGGAAAGTGAACGGCTGAGAACAGAGAAGCCAATTGCACTAGGCATTAGTGTTGCCCACCAAATAACTGCAGCTCTCTTTCTTCCAGGGCATGTGGAAGGATTATACCTCCCAATTCCATTAATGCCATGGGTGGCCAGGCAACTAGCTCCGGTCAATAAAATATGAGCCAAAGTGATATGTCACTTCCGGGGGAAAACAACATGGTGCATGACTGGGAACTTTCTTCTCTGACAATGTTTCACAGGATGACTGCAGCATGGTCCTGAATGAAGGCAATATGGGACAGAGCCCCCAACCAATCCATGATGAACATACAGCATAAATAAGAAATTACATGGACATTTCTGTTACCTCAACATAAATTAGCTTATTCTGACATGTAATTCAATTAGATTATCCCCTTTAAGGAATGTAAACTAAGAAAGAGAAAAGCTTGGTGATAAGCAGATGACATATGCAAATGTTGAATCTAAGACTTTATAACAAGCCAAAACTAAATTATGAGTTAAGCAGAAACTGAGATATAAAAAAGAGAGGCAAAGTAAAAGATGTCAAATGTAGTTTGCAGTTAGAATTCTAAAAACAGAGCAGACACAAAGGAAAACACAGACGCACAAAGAGAGGTCATGTCGTTCATAAGTAGACTAATGAGAGTTTTCAAACCCTAGAGCTACATTTATTACTACAGCTTCCTGGCCATGATCAGGATGGATGAACCACTTCGGTCCCCTATTTTCCTCAAAGGGCCCAAGCGACTATTCAATGAAAAAAGTGGGACAAAATGAAACCTGGCAGATGCTCTACAGTAATCAAGAAAAAATTACATGGTGAATCCAAGTACAGAATAAAGATGTACTTCCTAATATAATCATTAAATTTTTTATATCAAGTTTAGCTAAGGTAATATTCAGAAATAATCAAAAATGTTAAATACATATACTTACATAAACTCATTAAATATCTCCTACTAAATATCTTCTAGGTAAATACAGAAGTAGGGCAAAAATAAGAAAAGGCTCTCCCCAAATCAAAACGTTAGAACAAAAGAGAATCTCATCTTCCTAAAAAGTGTTCTTATTTGTAAAGCTAAGGAGAAAAGCTGAATCTTTTATAAATACGTGCTAATCATGTACAACCTCCCAAGGAAAATCTTAAGCACATGAAAGTATCTATTATAATACCAGAATTCAATAAATGCATGGTTGACTGATTGAGCATATAAATCATCAGGAAAAGTATTTGCTTTATAAATCACTTAGTACGTACATTCATACTTCATATTCCAGACAAAAAGCTATTCGTGATGACTATGTTGGTTAACCATTGGGCCAGATGCTGTAATTCTAAGATTTAAAAAGAAATTAATGAAATAAATTAGGCATATGATTGGGGACACTGATTAGCTAAAGAGTATATTGAGCTTAATTTTGTTTATATTCATGCCAGGTCTTTTAAATCAAAATAGGAAGTACTGATTGAAAAGCTCCTTTATAGTTGGCACAAGGCTAAGATTTTTCATAGGAAAGAAGCAAAAAACATTCAAGAAATATTTTATAAATGGGGGTATAGTACTGAAGCACTGAATTTTTTAGTAAATTCAACTACTGTATTGGCCAAATGGGAAACAAACTACACAAAATTAGTTTCCAAAAGCTTTGGGTATGAGACACTGAAAAGAACTAGTAACCAAAAAGTTGTTTCAATTTGTATTTTTACAAATCAATAAATTTAAATTTCCTAACTTTTTGATATATTATAATCTATAGGTTTACCTATTCCTTAAATCTTGTTTTTGTGTTTAATCAGCTTCGATGATGGGCAAACAGGAAAATAACAATATTTATACTTAATCGATTTTTAAGAGATTGGATACATTTTCACCTTTAACTGATAAGCTCTCTGGAATGACATGTGACAGGTGAAAGTAAATGAAATAAAAGTGAATTCCCCTTGTCATCAATCTTGTTCCTTTGTGTAGTAAATCTACTTGGGGAGTGACACATTCTGAATTTTACTATTCAAGCACTAAATGAATCTGTCTCTTCCACATGACAGTTCCAGCACAGCAGTGATACATTCCCTCATTTTAATTAACCTAACGGTCTATTCATGGATCATACTTGGAAGCCTGTTTCATTACCCTAAATTAACATTTTCTTTCCATTAAAGTCACAGATTTAAAAAAAAAAACAAAAAACCATTGCTTTCGTGTGTGGCTTACAACACATTTAATCTATAGTACTCCTTTGCTTAGTGATTACAAGCACTTAAATTTCCTTTGAAAAGCACTTAGACTACTAGCAGTCTGATAATTTATTTACTCATGTGCACAGAGGGCCATTAATAAGGAAAATAAAAATGCAATATTTCAAGAATAAAAATATCTATTCATTAGCTCAATGAAAGCAATTTTAAGAAAAGTGTTGATTGCTCTCATTTTAAAAGGTGTGATGTTCTCCTTAAAGTAAATGGGCTTGTATTTATGTAAAATAAGTGAACAATCTTAACTGACACATTTTGTCATTTTATTTTCCTTGAAATTAGAAGATTTAGAGTCAAACATAAGAACAACAGAGTAATTTTAATTGTTCAACGGGAATGTTTAAAGCAAATGTTTGCCAATTTAATGAGAAATTATTTGGTCATAATTCTTTGATGCAAATTCAGCACCTAAGGCCAAACTGTCAACCCTTGAATAGAAATTTATTTTTATATATATAAATATATATATATTTTTATATATATATATATATCTGCCCATTATTTTTTAACTTTCCAAATTAATCCCTGTTGATCAAAATGAAAACGTAAACCTCAATTTGATTTAAAACATGCTCTCAAAACTGTTGACAGTTAAACAAGAGTGCATTCCTTTGAACTCTCTCCCTCTTCCCATCTAATCTCCACTCATTTCAGATTTTACTCTCAAAAACTATTCTGATGCTTCAAAAAACCCACAAATTTTAAGTGACATTCTATTTTGGTTACATGATACTGTAAAACTCTCAGGCTTGAAAATTTAGACATTTTATAAAATTGGTTGGATTATTTTTTATAAACAGAGCATTTTATTTTATTTTTCAAATTTTTAAAATCTTTATTGTACTGTTTCCATTACCATTTAGTCCCCTTATACCCCTCTCCCCACAGCAATCACCGCACTGTTATCCATAATTTATAATTAACCTATTTTTATTAAAATTTCTTGTCAGAAACACAACTTAGTAAGTTAGATTTTTCTACAGAAATTTCTGTATAGCATTACTTAATAAATAGAGGTTTTCACTTTACAGAGTGTTTGCTATACATTTGAAGACACTATTTTTTTAAATTCTTTTAAATTCACTTCAGAAAACTAAAGGCTGATTTGTTTACTTCATTTTCCAAAAGTTAATGAAACAAATACTCAAATACTTCTAGATCAACTATCCCCAAAGTTAACCTTGGAAGTCTGAGAACATTTTTGTGCCTATTAGGATAATACTAAAATAAAAGTTTATTCGTTCCAACTATTTTTCTTCAGTGAATAATGTAAAAAACTATTTTATTAAAACATACAGTTCACCCTTGAACAACATGGGAGTTAGGGACAATGACTCTCCCACACACACACACACAGTCAAAAATCCATATATAACTTTTCACTGCCCCCAAAATTAACTACTGTACAGTCACCCCTTGGTGTCTGTAGGGACTGGTTTCGGGACCCCCACAGATACTAAAATCCATTATGTTCAAGTACCCTACATAAAATGGTATAAAATGCACACAGTCAGCCGTCCACATCTGCAGATTTCAAACCAGGAATAGTAAACACTGTTTTCAGTACGTGGTTGGTTGAATCTGCCCCTGGGATAAAGAGGACTGACTGTACATTTATTTAAAAAACCTGCATGTAAGTGGACCCGTGCAGGTCAAAGCTGTATATTTCAAGGGCCAACTGTTTGAGTTTTAGGCCATTTTAATAAGAAGGTAAAAGGTTTTCCTAATTCCCTAACATTTCCTCAATTTGGAATGAATCATGTGAAACATAAATTCTTTCCATACTTAAAAGAAGCTACTGCTGAGAAGCTTAATTTAATACCCTAAAATGCCCTATTTTCAATCTACACCTTTCTGGCTGCCTTCTCTGGATTTCTACCGGAATGTCTCACCCTGCCTCATCCTAGTTAGCCTTACTTCCATCTGTGCTCCCAATGGGCTCATTGCTTCAGTTAAATCAACATGATTGTTATCTCCCAGTGCATATTCTGTTCATCCCACCTTTCCACCCATTGTCTCAGGAAGGCCTGTCTTCCTTTTCCTCTCCACCTACTCAAATCCTGCCTACTTCAGGACACAACAAAACACTTAGCTTTGGAGCCTAAGCACCTGACTTCCCTTTCAATCTCTAGAAACTTACTGGGCATAAGGTATTACTTTGTTCTTGAAATGTTTCATATGTTCTGTAATCAGCTGCTTGAAAGCAACAGGGACCAGATTTAGCACTACATACTACATCCAGGACCATTATCTCTATAAATCTGCATGTAGGCATCTGAATATGCTGCAGGTCAGTAAGTCCCCAGAACTGAATAAAGGGAAAGAAGCCCAATCCTACAGCAAAAAGTCAAAGCCCACTCTGAACTATCGTGCACTTGTATACATCATAGAACTCGGTGGAAAGACGATTTCAAGTAATTTCCTGGTGGCACTGCCACTGACCTGGGCCAAGCAGCAGAGCTCTTCCCTGATCTGTGTCTCAGGGAAGTGCTATGCGTGAAGTCTCAGTTGAGACAGCCCTCCAAGAGGTTCCAGTGGTGAGTTCATTGACCCCCTAAGGTACCAAAAGGGTAGATGTCCCCGTACCTCAACCAACATCTCCTTCCACCCTAACTCCTGACCTCCCTTCTACCAGGAAGTAGCAGGTATAGCCTATTGAACTAGCAAATTGCAGAGTAGAGAGTATATTAGGATAACATAAAAGAAATGAAGGTGGCCAGATCAGTCTGGGTTCATCTTGAGGGAGGAGTAAGCAGATAGATCACTTCCCCAAACACCTACTTCAAGAAAGCAGTAAAGCTGAGTGCAAATATTTAAAGTTTAAAGGCTACTTTACCAACAGCCCTGGACCCAGTTCCCATTATTAACTGCATGGATATTTCTGATGATTCTTACCTATTCAGTCCCCTCTAAAAACCTAAATAAGATGTTGTGTTCTACTTTTTTCTCCCTCCAGGAACTGACACAATCCATCATCCCGTAACACATACTATTACTTACCTTTCAAACATAGCACTTTTAAACCATTTTATGAAAGTATTACAAATGAGAGCAAAGAGTAGACTTCTGGTTAAGATGGTGGCATAGGTAAACATGCCTTGCACGACCACATCAAAATGACAATTAAACTGTAGAACAACCATCACTGAGAACTGTCAGAAATTTAGTTGAGTGGAAGTCCAACAGCTACGAAATTAAAGAAACCACAACCATTCAGACTGGTAGGAGGGGTGGAGATGTGGAATGGGCTGGTCCCATATCCACGTGTGGCGAATAAAAACTTGGGAGGGAAATCTCGGGAGCAAGGAGTCCCAGCCCCATACCAGGACCCTAGGACAGGGTTCCAGGGACAGGCAGATAAGTCACCATAACTTCTGGCTTAAAAACCCAGCAGGGACAGAGTCAGTAGAAGAAACTTCTGGAGTCCCAAACAGTTCCTCTTAAAGAACCCACAAATAGACTTAGACTCACTCCCTCTGAGCTGCAGCACCGGGGGAGCAGCTTAAAAGGCACTGGTGGCATACAGGGAGAAACTGAAGTGTCTGGAATCAAGGCAAGAACTAGGGGACAGATTTCTCCCAAACAGAAAGGTGGGCAGAGATCAATATCCCTTTTCTGAACCCTCCTCCCAGATAGCCACAGAGTCAACAGGTTGGTGCCGTATCTGAGACTCCATTACCTTGCCAAACTCTGTTTGCCCTGGCTGGGATATTCCCAGATACTCCATCCCACCCAACTTATGGACCCACCCAAGCTGCTTTTACATATGAATGGCTGGTCTCGGCTCATGCTTCAGAACTTCCTAAATCCTCTAAAACAACCAATAGCTGGCCTCAGTGAGCCTCCAGCCCCCATACCTCTTGCTAAGTGGCCTCATACCATGTACTAGCAGCAGCCAGCCTAGATTCACAGCTTGGCTAGACCTGGGAATCTCTAAGCCCAGCACAAGTAGCAGCCATCTCAGGCTGCTTTATAGTTCAGGCAGGGTGTCACCGGGCAAACCACGGGTGGGGGCTAACCTTGGCCTGCAAAACCAGGGAAAGCCCAGAGCCTGTGCTCCCAGTAGACATCTATAGACCATGTCAGATCAGCACCACCCTGCCCCTGCACAGATAATCCTCCACGGAGGGTGGAGGTTGGTGGTAAGTGGTCACTGCCTCCTTGCAACTGACTGGCCTGGGTACATCCCTCCCATTGACCTGCAAAGAACAATCAAGAGTCAACTACAAGAGGAGGGTGTACTCAGCCCACATAAAGGGCACACCTTGAGTAACCAGCTTAGCTGATAGGGGAGGCTGTGTCACTGGATCCTCCAGGACACCTATTACATTAGGTCACACTACCAAGACACAGAGTGATAGTACCTCTACCTGATACATAGAAACAAACACAGGGAGGTTGCCAAAATGAGGAGACAAAGAAACATGGCCCAAATGAAAGAACGGATCAAAACTCCACAAAAAAACTAAACAAAAGGAAGATAAGCAATCTATCAGATGCAGAGTTCAAAATACTGGTTATAAGGATGCTCGAGGAACTTAGTGAGGATCTAAACAGCATAAAAAAGATCCCATCAGAAACAAAGGACTCACTAATTGAAATGAAGAACAATTTATAGGGAAACAATAGCAGAGTAGATAAAAGCCAGGAATAAAATCAATGATTTGGAACATAAGGAAACAAAAACAACCAATCAGAACAACAAGAAGAAAAAGAAGAATCCAAAAAAGTAAGGATAGTGTAAGCAGTCTAAGATAGTCTAAGACAACTTCAAGCAGTCCAACATTTGCATCATAGGGGTGCCAGAATGAGATGAGAAAGAGTAAGAAATTGGAAATCTATTTGAAAAATAATGAAAGAAAATTTCTCTAATTTTAGTAAAAGAAATAGATATGCAAGTCCCAGAAGCACAGAGTCCCAAACAACATGGATGCAAAGAGGCCCACTCAAAGACATACCATAATTAAAATGCTAAAGATTAAAGGTAAAGAGAGAACCTTAGAGAAAGCAAGAGAAAAGCAGTTAGTTACCTACAGGAGAATTCCCATAAGACTGTCAGCTGAAAAGTAATTTTGCAGGCTAGAAGGGATTAGCAAGAAATATTCAAAGTCAGGAAAAGCAGGGACCTATAGCCATGATTGTTCTACCCAGCAAAGATATCATTTAGACTCAAAGGGCAATTAAAGAGCTTCCCAGAGAAGAGAAAACTAAAGGAGTTCATCATCACCAAACCATTATTATATGAATGTTAACAGGACTTATTTAAGAAAAAGAAGATCAAAACTATGAACAATAAAATGGCAATAAATACATATATATATATATATATATATATATCAACAATTGAATCTATAAAACAAACTGAGTGAATAAGAATAACAGAGACAGACCATGATACAGAAAGCATTTTAGATGGATGCCAGATTGGGGAGGGGGGGTAAGAATGGACGAAGAGGTGAGTGGTACGTAAGTGCATACAGGTGGCTACTAAATAGCCATGAGGATACAAAGTACAGTATAGGAAACAGAGTAGCCCAAGAACCTACACAGGACCCATGGACACAAACAATGGTATAGGGGTTGCCTGAGGGAGGGGGGTGTGCTGGGTAGAGGGCAACAAGGCGGGGGAGGGAAATTGGGACAACTGTAACAGCATAATCAATAAAATATAATTAAAAATTTCAAAAAGCAAAGAGTAAAATCTGGTCTGATCTTAGCCATCATTTCAATTTATCTCTCAGCTTAACCAGTTACTATCCATTTCATATGAGTTAGAACTAGGATACGAAAGTAAAATTTACCCTGTCACTGAAAAATTAAGAATACCGGCAAAGAAATGAGCATAAGATACACAGTAGTCTCCCCTTATCTACAGGGGATACGTTCCAAGACTCCCCATTGGCTGTCTGACACTATACTATGTGTTTTTCCTATAAATACATATGTATGATAAAGTTTAATGCCTTTTCCATGTTAACTCTGTACTTACACACTGTGGCTATAACTTTTGCTGTCTGAAGTACAATAGCAAAACTAGCACAGATTTCTTTTTCCTCTTCACAATTTTGCAGATAGAAGATCTGTTCTTACCATAGATCTTCACAAACTCAGCATGTAATTACTTTCCTTATTACAAGAACTTTCACCTTTTCTCCTTAATAAAGCACTTTACAGCTTCTCTTTGGCACATCTGAATTGCCATTATCACTGCTCTTCGCTTTGGGGCCATTGTTAAGTAAAATAAGGGTTACATGAACACAAGAACTGCGATATCTACACAATCAATCTGCTAACCAAGACGGCTATTGAGTGACTAACAGGGGTAGTGTGTACGATGTGGATACATGGACACAGGGATGAGTAACATCTCCAGAGGAACGGAGCGGGGCAGTGTGACATTTCATCACACTACTCGGAATGGCACATTATTTAAAACTTATGAATTGTTTATGTCTGGAATTTTCCATTTAATATTTTTAAATTGGTTGACCATGGGTAACTGAAACTGTGGAAAGTAAAACCACAGATAAGGGGGCACTACTCTACATAATTCAACATTCTTTTTCCAGTATTTAAAAAACAAAAAATTTCTTAAGGGTATTTTTAATGAATAAACATATGACCCTAAATGCTATGAAAGCTGACGCTGTACCACCATTCCATGAGGATTACGTCATTTTGTAGCACCTCCGCTGTTCTGGATGAAGATGACTTCACCCTCAGCTCCAAGGGTAGGTCCGAACTGGCCTGAACAAGTCAGCAAAATGTCATTCACCTTGCTACTATCTTTGATTCAGGAATAAACACATGATTTGAGTTGGTCCAATCAGCATAAAACCAAAATGCTAGTTCTCTTTCCCTCTGGATCATTTTGTATATGGGTGTGAAGCCTGGCATTATTGCAGCCATTTTGCTACAAGGGCAGCTACCCAAGGTCAAAGCCGAAACAGAGAAAACAGAGCCAAGAGAATCACAAAGAAATGGAGTTAGAGCCTGTCAGGCCTAAAGCCCACCCTATTCCGGATTTTATCATTATATGAACAAATACATTCCCTTTCCTGTTTAAGCCATTCTGAGACAAGTGTTCTATTACCTGTAGCTAAAAAAATGTCACTCATTGTTTTGAGGCACAAAAAAAAGTAAGTCCATAGGTTTAGGAACAGAAAGACTCCTCTATCCTCAAGGGTCAAGATACTGAAGTTTCACGAAAGGGATTTTCAAACACAAATGCTGGCTAGGACTGCAACTCCTCCTGACCCCAGCCCTGGATCTGAGAGTAAATATCAAGCAATGGCTCTGTGTCTGTGCACGCTAAAGAAACTGAACTGAAGAGCTGGAAAGACTATGGCTGAGCCTCCCTCGACCATTAGAAACAAATGCTAGACCAGCAGTGATAGCACATCTGTCTATGACTGTGGGGTATTGGGCTGCAGGGAGCACCTCGTTCTTCCCTCTGGAGGAGAGTCGCGCTGGGCAGCAATGAACATAATCTCTTTGGTAAAATAATGAGGTCTTCATGTTTGCCTTCTGTGAAAATAGTAACCAGGACCCAATGTAGGAATGAGTAAGCCCCTCAGGATTCTCAGGCAACTGCACAGAGAGGAATCTCGAAAATAAAAGGAATTCTCAAGAAAATGTGGCAGGGCTGAGGGTAGTACCTATGAAATATTGAAGAATTACAGCCTGCCCTTTCCTTCCATCTTGCCTTCCATCCTGTTTCCAGCACAGAGGAGTCAGCACAGTGGCTGAGGTGGCTAAGGACACAGCAGTGAGAAAGGGCTTGGGTTCTGTGCTGAGGTCATAGGCAGTGAGGGCAGGGGCAGGCAGCGGCCTAGAGGCGGTAACAGCAAAAACAGCAGTGTGATTGGGAGATCTACCCACTGTAAGTTATTTCTGACTGAGCAAATAAGATACACAGAGGATAACAGGTCCTGTGTTTCTCATTGCCAGAGAAAGTATTTGCAAAGAATTCCAAGATGCTGAGTTAGAACCAAAGGTATCATTATGAACCCATGATCTTATTATACACACACACATAGATAGATACAGAAATAGTTATAGATATGTATGTATGTGTATATCCTTTTTATAACCTTCATAAATATATATCTCCTAATCCTGTCTCCAAGTAGGGTCTCAGTTTCTTCAGTTATAAAAATGAAAATTAAAGGGAGACCATAAAGTCATCCTGAATCCCTTCCAGCACTAAAACGTTGGCTAACACAAAGAGATCCACCTTTCTGCAAGCTGCCTAACCTACCAAAAATAATATTTCAGAAATACCTATGTCATGACAGTTAAATATTAGATATTCAACAGGGGAAAGCTGAATTATCTATTATATCTACCACAAAACATGAAGTCGCACATTATAAATGTTCACTCTCTAGATGTTGTTAGTGCTTAGAGAAACTGTCACCTCAGCAAGTAATTTCTGTTGATGCTAGACAGACACCATAAGACCATTACTCTGCTTTAAGAGGGGGGCAGAGGAGGAACGACTATCGCTGACAAAAAGCTACCACTCTAAGTTATTTCACTTCCACTGTACACTAGAGATGAAATTTTAAATATTTAAAAACCAGAATGCATAACATGCAGAGAGGAGCCAAGGAAAAGCAATTAGAATTGTGAAATATTAATTTTAGCTTTTGCTTCTCATAACCTTGATAAATACATCAAAATGTTAACTTCTCTGCTAAAACTCAAGTACAAAATGCCTGTGTGAAATGAACATTTGTCTGTGACCTCTTCTACTCTTTTTTACAACTTTGCTACGCCCCCAAGTAGCAGAAACAAATTTAACATAAGCCACCATCATAACCACTATTCTTACTCTACTCAATGATTCTTTTAGGAAATACATATTTATTTTCTATCTAACTCAGAAACATTTCTTTGTTAAATTGCCTATGCACTTCTAGCATCTCAAATGCTATTTCAACAGGCATAACATCTTACTGTTTTCCTCATTAATTTCATGAGTTAAATAAAATCTTGATACAAATTCATTGTACAGTTACATGACAATGATTTTAACTTTTTGAAATTATCCTTTAGCACAATGAAAACAGAAACCTGTCTGTACAGAATTATGAAGGGTCTGTTTATGCAACCACTATTCATTATTAATTGGTTAGATCAAACAAAATACTGATGCAAATCAAAACTATTTAATGCTATAATGTTATTGTTTATCTCATCAGAATCATTGTTTTCAGTGTAAAAAAATTTTTAATGTACTGATTCGTCTTCTCCCACTGAATTTATTTTTTTGCATTTTTAATTTTTACTTTTCAGTTACAGTTTACTTTCAGTATTGTTTTGTATTAGTTTCAGGTGTATCATGTAGTGGTTAGACAATCATACACTTTACAAAGTGTTTCCCTCAATATTTCTAGTACCCACTAGCACTATACATAGTTATCACAACATTATTGACTTTGTTCCCTATGCCGCACTTTACATCCCCATGACTGTTTTGTAACTATCAACTTGTACTTCATCTCTTCACCTCTTTCACCCAGTCCCCCACACCTCTCCCCTCTTACAACCACCAGTCTAGTCTCTGCGTCGATGAGTCTTTTTCAATTTGTGTGTTCATTAATTTTGTTCGTTAGATTACACACGTAAGTGGAATCATATGGGGGTTTTTTTCTGACTACTTAATTCACTGGACATAATATCCTCTAGGTTACAATTTCTCTAGTAAGCTCAGAAGTGCTAGAAAGAAAAGGTGTTTACCATTAAGTCTGGCAGAATAAACAAATCACAGGCAAGGGAGCTATGGCTCTAGCAACTGGCAGGGGGTTCTCTTGACTAGACTCTTCCTTAAATTATGCTCGAGAATGAAAGAGTACATAGAGATGTGAAAAATCCACACAAATACATAGTTAATGAGCAGTGGGACCTGTGCAGCTACACTCAACACAATATTACACACTCTTACTAAATAAAACACAGTGCATTTGACTTTGGCAAACAATAAATAACAACCTGTAATTCCAATCACCTTCACCGAGATGCCAAGAGATGCAGACGTTTCTTGATGTTAGGTTCAATGAAAGGCTCTAATGCTGTTTATGCCAAACCAGCATGATTTCTGTTCTGCTGTATTTATTTTACACAAGGGCATCATTTGAATTTCACTGTTAAAAGACAAATAGAAAGGTCTTACTTTGAGGTTTTTCTGTAGGAACTTCTATAGGGAAAAGATTTAAACTGAGTGAGCTTCACAGACAAAGAACAAATAAGGTTATTGGAAGCAATTTAATTTGGTCAACAAACATAGTTACTGTAAAAACTTGTTAGTTGATGAAATCATTCAAAATGTTGCCAGTCGAAAGTCAACGGTATTCCCTAAATGCCAAGAGGTTTCACGAAGAGCAGATTAGTCAGGGTACCGGATATCCTCCAAGCCAGAGAAAACCCTTGAGTCAAGGGCACGGAGGAATGTCCATGTATGCTTCAAACTGAACAGCTGTCTACAAACAACTACAGTTACTTCCCAAAAAAGAGAACTAAAGGGGAATCTGATTCCAAACTAGTACTAATTTCTTATTCTTTGTCTTACATTTCTTTCTTACTGTCAACACATAAACAAGACTGTTTACAGGGTCCTCAATTGGAAGTGTTGGCTTAGAAGATTCTCCTAAAGATAAAATAAAATTGAGCTAGAAAAAGTAATGGAAAGCTCTTTGCCAGAATGTAAATTGTGGTTATTTCTATGTGATGGGATTCTAAATTACTTTAATTTTCATACTGGCACTTTTCTATATTCTCTGAAATTTCCAAAGGGAACATAATATTACTCCAATCATCAGAAAAAGCAAACAGACATATATAAACATGTGGAAGAGTTTTTAATGATCACTGCTCATGATCACTTTCAAATAATTTAGGAAATAAGTCTGAATTTTGAATTGATAATCTTGTTATTAGCTTTTTAAAAAGTGCTTCAAAAAAATTCTACATGTTAACTACAATATTTGATGATTAGAAACTAAAATTTTGGAACTTGGTTTAAACATAATTTACGTAATCTTAATAAAGCACATGAAGTGACAGAATTTATGTAAGTTTTCAGAAGAAAAGAAGTATCTGTTCTCAAAGTTCATGGTAGTCTAACCCTCTCAGCATACGACAAAGGCAATAAAATAATTCAAGCTACTGACCAGGATAGAGAGAACTCTCTGAGAAAGGGAAAGGTTTGTCTACTTTAGACTCAATTAAATAAAAAAGAAACGAGTCAGTCAGAGAAAGACAAATATCATATGATTTCACCTACATGTGGAACAATAAAACAAAATAAATGAACAAACAAAACACAAACAGGCTCATAGAGACAGAGAACAGACTGATGGTTGCCAAAGGACAGGGGGATTGGGGGGTTGGGTGAAAAAGGTGAAGCACAGATTGGTAGTTACAAAATAGTCACAGGGATGTAAATTTCAGCACAAGGAATATAGTCAATAATATTGTAATTACTATGTGTAGTGACAGGTGGCTAAATGAAATATCAAGGGTTCACTCTGTATACTATATGATTGTCTAACAACTGTGTTATACTCCTAAAATTAATATAAAATGATACTGAATATAAACTGTAATTAAAAAATAATTTTTTTAAGTTAAAATAAATGTGTAGTTTTTTTCCATTGAGAAGATAAAATACCTAAGAGCCTCATCACATATCCAAAGTTGAAGTGGCCATAATTAAAATTTTTTTAAAAACAATAA
This sequence comes from Mormoops blainvillei, assembly GCA_004026545.1. Lineage (NCBI taxonomy): Eukaryota > Metazoa > Chordata > Mammalia > Chiroptera > Mormoopidae > Mormoops > Mormoops blainvillei. Next base: position 117,057 of record PVJD01002623.1, on the reverse strand, counting down.
AAAAAAAAAAGAGTCTGATCTAAACAATATGCTAAACCCAAGTCATAGCTGCTGAACTCCCTCAAAAAAAAACAATAGTGACTAAGTGTTTCTATCATAAGAAGCAACATTTCCTTAAAAAGCTCAAAAGCAAGATTCATAGTTCATTAACTTGGGGAATAAACCTAGAGAGCCAGGGACCACCCTCCCCTGGAGATAAACAAACACTGCCTTTAAATAAACTCTATATTATTCTCCACATTTACGAAAGTAATCACTTTAACCTAACTCTTTCAAGGAGCATTTAAATGTATTCCATTTTGCTTCATGCTTGAGGTAATATAACTTCTATACACTGATACTCAGAATTAGGGTGATTTCTGAAAATCTTAATTTTAAAATATGCTCACATTCATCAAGCTCAAAAAGAGCTACAACTGCAGGCTAGGCTTGGTAGGTAATTTTAGAGGGCATCACCTCTTTATTCGAGTTGTAAAAACCGGTAAAGAATTTCCCATATGATTTTTAGCAACAATTTTCCAGCTCTTCATTTCCTTCAACACATTCCCTAACATTCAGCAGAATTGGAACCCAGCCACAAACAAAAGCCTTTCCTTGAAGGGCTTTTCATTTCAAAGGAATAAATTAAAGCTGATAAACCTGAATGTTTCAACAACGAATAACTTTTGCCATTGATTCGCTACTAAAAAGTGAATCTCAGCATTCTTAAGGTTCTGGGAGAAACCTTAATGAGCAAAGCATATAGTTGAGAAAAATAACTAGCAGATTTTTAATTTATTAAGTTGTGTAAAAGACTACATTTGAAATATTTCAAAACTGAAAACAGGCTTTTGAAAGCCAATTTTTAAAATGCTATTAGGAAAACATCTAACTTATTTTAGTGACCAATACCATTTAAATAGAAAGTGGAGTTGGGGGAGGGATATATATATAAATCCTCCCCAAGAATCTTTGTTAGTTGTTAAAGTATAGATGACTCTCTTTTAGTCACTTGATCTCATAAAATTCTACACTGAAAATGAAATCTAGATCTTAGCCCTTCCATCCAAAAAATTTTCTGCACCTCCATCATTTTACTTCTGCCTGGCAAAGGGTATGAAAGAAAGCTTGAGCAAGAACAAACAAGAGTCAACCAGGTGAAAATTGAGTAATCGAAAAAGACAAAGAATGAGTGAATAAAGGTGGGAAAAAATAATGACAGCATTCCAAAGTCTCACCCCTAAGCAAAAACTAAAATGCCTAGGCTTTACAATTATGTTGTACAAAAAGTGCAATGACAAGAAATACAGAATCTTAAAGTAGTAGCACTTTCTTTCAATTTCAAAACCAGTACCCAAAGTAATTTTTGTTAGGTAGATACACATCCACAGGACTCTCAGGGCTTGTGCGATTTAGTTAAATAAAAGAAAAGCCCCTATGGGGAAAATGTCCTGTTTTTATTCTTTCACTCAAATTCTTGGCCAATAGTAACATAAATCTGTTTATCACAATTACAAAAAAGGGTTAAACCTTTACATGAAATGTACCATGCAGAAATATATTTCATTACAGGTCCTTTGCACATCAACATTCAAACCTAATGCACGACTCAAAGGCCCTAAGGGCTGGGTAAGCAGCATCCAATCTAAGTCAAGTCAGTCTGCATTTCACTCATGAACACTCCTCAGCGGTCAGTCCTGCCAATGGGAATCCAACTCATTATTGCGTGTAAGTTTTGAGAGTCTAGGAAAGTTGAAAATCACGTTTTCTGAAGACAAATGATCAAACATTTAAATAGGAATTTTTCTCTCTCATGATTAATGACATCCGCAGTTCACAAAGGGAGACAACTGACAAATCACATTATGCTCTGGAAGAGACTTAGGAAACTTATAAGGATTTATTAGATATGATGTAGTCTTTTCACACCTTTACTCATTCAGTCCTCTTCATCAGAAATAAAATGTCCCAATGGTTCTTAAAAATTACAACCCAGTCAATACTACTGTTGGCAAACTCAGCAAAAGCTGAGAAATCAAGTATCAGCCTCCTTCCCATTCTAAAAGCTGAAAAAGGTGGAAGTGAATCCAAGGAAAAGAGAAACATGAAACAAGAAGATAAGAAGATGGGTGCAAAACAAAAGACAGAGATGGGGAAAGTGTTTAAAACTTGCGAGCAGACTTCTGGTCAAGATGGCAGCATAGACAGACATGGCTCACCACCTTGCACTATCATATCAAAATTACAACTAAAATACAGAACAACCATCACTCAGATTGGTCATAAATAGAATTGAATGGAAGTCTGACAACTACAGAATTAGAGAAACCAGACTGGTATGAGGGGCACAGACAAGGAATGGGATGGTCCAACAACCACGTGTTGTGGATAAAAATTCGGGAGTGGGGAGTACCAGCCCCACACCAGGCCTCCCAGCCCAGGGTTCCAGTGCCAGGAAGGTAAGTCCCCACAACTTCTGGCTGCAAAAACCAGTTAGCATTGAGTCAGTGGAAGAAACTTTTAGAGTTTCAAGCAGTTCCTCTTAAAAACCTGCACACGGACTTAATCAGACTCACTCCCTCTGAGCTCCAGCACCAGGGTCGCAGCTTGAAAGGCACCAGTGCCATACAGGGAGGAACTGAAGTGTCTGGCATAAAGGCAAGAAGAGGCCATTGTCCCTTTTCTGAATCTTCTCCCCACAGAGCCATAGACCCAGCAGGCTGATACCATACCCGAGACTCCATCAACCCGGCTAGCACTGTTTGCTCTGCCCTGGAGATCCCCAGAGACCATGCCCCATCCAATTGAGGGGCCCATCCAAGCTGCTTCTACATATGAATGGTTGGTCTTGGCTCATTCTTCAAAACTTCCTAAACCCTCTAAAACAACCAACAGCCTGCCTCAGCAATGCCTCCAGCCCCTGTACCTCTTGCTAAGGGGCTGCAGGTTCAGCACTAGCAGCAACCAGCCTAGATTCACAGCTTGGCTTCGCCTGGGAATCTCGAAGCCCAGCACAAGTAGTAGCCATCCTGGATAGCTTTATAGCTCAGGCAGGGTGGTCCCAGGTAAAACAGGTGGGGACTGACCTTGGCCTGCACTACCAGGGAAACCCCAGAGCTTGTGCACCTAGTGGACAGCTCCAACTATGTGGGAGCACCACCACCCTGCCCTCCACACAGCTGGTCCTCCACGAGGGGTGGAGGTTGGTGGTGAGAGGTCACTGCCTGTCCTTGCAGCTGACTGGCCAGGGTAAATCCCTCCCATTGAACTGCTAACAGCAATCAAGGCTCAACTACAAGAGGAGTATATACTCAGCCCACATAAAAAGTACACCTAGAGTACCCAACTTGGGAAATAGGGGAGGCTATGCCACTGGACACTACAGGACACTTACTACATTAGGCCATGCTACTAAGACACAGAGTCAAAGCAGTTATGCCTAATACATAGAAACAAACACAGGGAGGCTGCCAAAATGAGAAGATAAAGACATCGCCCAAGTAAAAGAACGGATCAAAACTCCACAGAAAGAACTGAACAAAAGGGAGATAAGCAATCTATCAGATGCAGAGTTCAAAACACTGGGTATAAGGATGCTCGAGGAACTTAGAGAGGACCTCGACAGCATAAAAAAGATCCAGTCAGAAATAAAGGATACACTAATTGAAATAAAGAACAATTTACAGTGAAACAACAGTAGAGGGGGTGTAGCCAAAAATCAAATCAATGATTTGGAACATAAGGAAGCAAAAACAACCAATCAGAACAACAAGAAGAAAAAAGGATCCAAAAAAATTAGGGTAGTGTAAGCAGACTGTAAGACAACTTCAAGCAGTCCAACGTTCGCATCATAGGGATGCCAGAACGAGATGAGAAAAAACAAGAAATTGGAAATCTATTTGAAAAAATAATGAAAGAAAACTTCTCTGATTTGGTGGAGGAAATAGACATGCAAGTCTAGGAAGCACAGAGAGTCCCAGACAAGATGCATGCAAAGAGGCCCACTCAAAGACACATCATAATTAAAATGCCAAAGGTTAATGACAAAGAGAGAATCTTAAAAGCAGCAAAAGAAAATCAGTTAGTTACCTACCAGGGAGTTCCCATAAGACTGTCAGCTGATTTCTCAAAAGAAACTTTGCAGGCTAGAAGGGATGAGCAAGAAATATTCAAAGTCCGGAAAAGCAGGGACCTATAGCCATGATTGCTCTACTCTGCAAAGATATCATTTAGACTCAAAGGGCAATTAAAGAGTTTCCCAGAGAAGAGAAAACTAAAGGAATTCATCATCACCAAACCATTATTATATGAAATGTTAATAGAGCTTATTTAAGAAAAAGGAGATCAAAACTATGAACAATAAAATGGCAATAAATACATATATATTAACAACTGAATCCATAAAACAAACTAAGCCAACAAGAATAGCAGAGACAGATCATGGATACAGAAGGAGTTTTAGATGGATGCCAGATAGGAGGTGGAGTGTGTGTAAATGGGTGAAGAGGTGAGTGGATTAGGAGTACAAATAGGTAGTTACAGAATAGCCATAGAGATATGAAGTACAGTACAGGAAATGGAGCAGCCAAAGAACTTAGATGCATGACTCATGGACATGAGCAATGGTGGGGGGATTGCCTAAGGGAGCGAGGAATGCTGAGTGGAAGGGGACAAAGGAGGAAAAACTGGAACAACTGTAATAGCATATCAATAAAAAAATAATTAAAAAAATAAAAGACTTTATGGCAAAATACAAAAATATAAAATAATATCAAACTTACAAGCTGAACTCAGACCTAATTATATTAATGAAAGAGTGGCATAATTTTGCTAGAATCTGAATGTAACTTGCCAATTGCTGATGGAAGACTCAATCAGCAGATCCACAGAATTCTAAATTTAAAAAGATCAATTACTATACTCAAGAAATATAATAAAGTCCATTGATAGATTAAAAGAATAAATGCCCAAAGGCAATGGGGGCAATGTCTAGTCACACAAAGGTGATAGTAATGAAGATCTCAAAGTCAGGATGGACCACAAGCTTAATCAGTCAGCATTTAAAAACTATTTAAAAGAAACTTCATGCAAAATAGAGCTTGATAGCAGTACAGGAGAAATGTATTAAAATCAACATTATAATGTTGACTAAATGTAGAATCAGATTACCATGACAGGTTGTGAAATCGGCTTTCTTAAAAACTTTTAAAAATATGATACAATAGTTTAAGCACCGCCCTCTCTGTAGTCAGGAGACATACGAAGGGCCCCTATCAGCATTCAGATTCCCTGGCAGCACCTTTAACTTTTAATACAGATGCGTATTTCACAATGGTAGTCATTGGGTAACTCTCAATATCCGCAATACGGAGGACCAGGAGTTGCATGTCAAAGAACAGCCTTGCTCTTCCTCTATTGTATCTAATTCTGAAGACAATTATACAACTAATTAACATGCAGATAACATACTGTGATATAGTGATGTTTCCTATATGGAGGCCTAGTAAAGGGAAAAAAAAGGAAAGCTCATTTTGTGGGAGTTATATTAATGGAATGCTCCAGAAAAGTAAAAGAGTAGCAAATCTAGAAGTTATTAGGATTATCTGAGTGTTAATCGCTACTGATGTACAAAAAAATACTGAATTTGGGGAGACACTTGAAGCTAAATTGAAAAGACTATTGAGTCTGGAAATTTTTAAAGGAAATTGGGAGGAGCCGCTGTCTTGAAGTGGAGAAAAATGAGCAGGTGGATGGCCTCAATATGGCAATAAGGAAGAAAGCACACATGAGATGAAGACTGGAGGCAAAGTTTAGCCAGGCAAGTCATAGCACCTCAAGTATTAGAAGAAGCAGATCAATAAAGTTCTCCAATCCTTTCAATAGGATTCTTAGGAGCAGAAGTCCCTATCTCAAAAGTGTGTATTTATGATGTTTGTCTTTTCTTTGAAGTACTTGTTTTCTACTTCGTCTCCAAAGTTCTTTTGAAGTTATCAGACTGTCTTAATAGGGGTAGCTCATTGTAAGCACAGTGTAGGCTTAAAAGGAGAAGGAGTTATCTGAGGGAGAGAAGGCGGGACCAGGCAAGCAAAGCAAGAAAGAGGTAAGTATGGCCACAGAGGTGTCCCTGTCCCTCCTGAATGTTCTTCTTCCACAGTCCCTATTCAAATGTCAGCAAATTCCGGGACACTTACAGAAATCCATTCTGTCAATGGTTTTCATCTCCTCCACAGTCTCAGCTTCTTACCAAAAGTATGGAAAATAACAGAGAACTCAGTAATTTGCATTTCAAATCATTTTGTTCCCCCTATTTGGGGTGCATAGGAATCATGGGAGGAGAGGGTCCCCATTCCTAGAGATTTGGGTTCAGTAAAGTCAGAGCAGAGACCCAGGAATCTGTTAGATTAAAAAGTACACCTACACTTTTGGAAACTCAAGCTGGTAGAGAAAAATATCTAAATGGCAGAAGGCAAGCAACAGAAAGAAAAAAGTTAAATCAAGGGATTAAAAGAAACATTTGCCTCAATTAATTTGGCACTCAGCAATTAAAACTGATTGTACTACATGGATAACCTCCATTTTACTTCAGAAATGTAGCTCCTTGGTTGGTTTTGAACTCTGATTCCTCATATGATAACATCATTTGATAGTTATTGCCAATACAGAAAGAGCCCAGGTTTCAGGGCAAAATCTTGTGATTTTTTTTTTCTTTTTAACTTTCATCCAAGCACACTGCTTTCAATTACAGAGGCTGCCACCTTGTGACTGGAGGAGCTTCAACAAAGTATTATAAAAGTAAAGCATTCTAATAACATACATTTAAGCATTTACAATATGCAAGGGACTGGACTAACCCAACATGTATATGTATTAACCTAACAACACTATGAGGTAGGTCTCATTGTTGTCCCCCACTTAACAGATAAGACTATGTGGCACAACTTATTGGGTGATCACTTTATAAGATATATAAATGTCTAATTACTATGTTGTACACCTGAAAATAATATCATCTTGGACGTCAACTATAACTGAAAAATAAATTTTTTTAAAAAGAAAACTAGAGCACAAACAAATTAAGTTACTTGCCTATACAACTATTAAGTGAAGAAAGCAGGATTCAAACCCAAGTCTCTCTAGATGTGTCACATAATAATGGACTCACTCAGGCTTTAGGGAAAATATTAAAAATTGATCTTCATTTCATAAAACATAAATGAGATAACTTGCTATATAGACTGTGAGGCAATAAAATAAAATATGAAAATAAATAGTTCTAAACACCTGCTTTGAGTGTCTTGTATAATTTAACTGTTAAATTTTTAAAAGACACCGGTTTGTCACCTTTATTCAACCACTGATTCAGCTGCTGTTTAAGGTTATATGTGACTGCTAGTTAAGGTAAAGCTCATTTAATAATGTCTGCTCCACACTGAGAATAATGCCCATCAAAGGATTCCAAATGCTGCCAACATATGTACCCTGCTCCCTTCAATGCAGAGCAATAGCTTGATTTTTCTTAACCAGGAACAAGTTCTAATCTTTTCAAATAATGTTTAAAAAATACAATGGTTCAGTTTTTTTTTAATCTTTTATCTAAGATTCATACGCATTTTTTCTTGCCATCATTTAGTACTGGGATCAGCATTCTGAGAGTAAATATTTTAGGCTTTGAAGACCACATAGTCTCTGTCACAACTACTCAGTTCTGTCACCAAAGCCATAGACCACACATAATGAATGGGTATGCCTGTGTTCCAATAAAACTTTATTTACACAAATAAGCAGCTGGTTATATTTGGTCTGTGGACCCTCAGGGTGCCAACTCCTCAATGAGCAGGCACTAAAAATGGTAGAATTTAGAAAAGGGTGTACTGTTTGTTCTGTTAATTAAAATCCCTAACTACTTCTAGTAAATGTCCCTGTTTAAGTTATGGTGCAGCGTGGGCCGTCCTCTGGGCCTTCTGCTAGCACTGCTGTGCCACAGCAAAATTTAGTTTTTAAATCAGATAAACAAATATTCAACAGCCTACCATGTTGACGGCAAAGGATTAACTCTTCGGTTCCTCAAACTTCTATAGCAATTTTAAAGAGTGTAACATCTTGTGAGACATACAATAATGAAAAGCTCGTAAAAAGACTGAAAATACTGTCACGAGTGTCTGTGAATTATAGAAATTCTTTCCAAAATTATTAACTGTTTCAGTATTTTAAAAAATAGAAAAAATTAAATGTTTATTTTAATGATACAGTAACTCTTTGTGGAATTTTCTTAAATGCAAATATTTTACTTGCTAGTTGGCTATAATCAAGGCAAATGAGTTCTTTTTTCTTTTTCTTTTTTTTCATTCTCTAAGAAGTTGTTGAGTGTCCACTCTCTTCAATCCCTTTATCATAGAATAAGTAGAACAAAAGTCTGGCCTCCCAATACCTTTTGTTCTTCCTACTTCACACATACACTATATATATATATATATATATATATATATATATATATATATATATATACATACACACACACACACACACACACAATTGTTGGTATTTTAACATACCAATCCAAAGTTTCAAATTTTTCTGCTTTACCATTTTCACTAGAATCTAAGCAAATTTCTTTTATGAAAGTAATTGTATAATCTGCCAAAAAAGAAAAAGTTAAGCTTTTCTCATTTCTCATACTTCCAAGTTCATTTATTCCAAGAGTTGGTAAATTTAATCATCTAATTTCTTCTCCTTTTCACAAAAACTAATAATGCCAGTATTTCATTCATTTTACGTTTACAAAGACATACTAGTTGGAATAAACCATATCTATATTAAGAAAGAAAATGTTTTAATATCTTACAATTCCTATGCTAAAACCAGATGCTATGGTAAAACCAAATCTAAAAAGTCTGGCTTCCCTCTTGATGAATTTAATTATACGTATTACTTATAATACTTTAGTTTGCTTCACTCAACAGTAGCTTTTCAAGATTTGAGAAACTCCTATTAAAAGCTAATATTTTGTATAAAATATTCCACAACTACTCATACAACTGTATTATGTTCAAAACACATAGAGAAATAAAACATACATGCACACATATTGTAGAAAACCTTAACTTAGAAAAATAAGACAATGTTTTGTTTGGAAGTGGATGAGAGACAAGCACGATAAAGTTATCAAAGTTAGATCTGGGTCACAATACCAGCATACATTTAGCAGCTTTTATATGAAAATATCATTTAGGCCCATGTGACTAAATACCTAGGTTTATCTCTCAAAAATGAACAGCTCAAATTTTCTTTAAAAGTACATTAAGACAGTCTAGTCACTGAAGCCTGAAACAGGCAAATCTTACCTGATCTTTGGGAAGCATATTTAATAAAACTGATATAGCTCACAGTTGCTATGTAAAGTGGGGAAAGGTGATTTGGTTATGTGACCGCCTAAGAAAAATCTTTGTTTCTCCGAGTGTGCTCTCCATTGGCTACAGAAGACATAGATCTAAGAACAGTAATGCACTGGTTTCTGTGTGGACACATTGAAAGAGGAGATAAAAGAGGTGAGGACAAACGTCCAATGGAAAGAAAAGGAAAATAAAAGGGACTGGAGGAAGGTTGCCTGAGTGTGCCTGCGCACACGTGCACTCACTCTTTAAACCACCTTCTACAAAATCTGTAACAGTGACGAATACTGTGTGAGAAAGTGGTCTGAATGGAAATAATGCAGCTTCGAAACACGCAGAAGGTTTTCTGTTCTGGTTTTCTGCAATCGGTTCCATTAAAGCTCGGGTTAGCTTATTTGAAGAAAATGCCTGAAGTCAACGGAGAATACATTAAAAAGTATTCATTATCCAAATAATCTTCAAAACCTACATTAAGGAATTTAATTATATGTATTACTTATAATACTCTAGTTTGCTTCTCTCAACAGTAGCTTTTCAAGATTTGAGAAACTCCCATTAACGGCTAATATTTTGTAGAAAATTGCTTTCTATTTTCCATTACTTATTTATGAACTCAACCTTTAATCCAATGTCTTCAGGATTCTGATTTTTACTAGCTACTTACTAACCTGTATAACACCATGAGCAATTGTGTGAAGAGGTAGATATCAGTTCACCTATTATCCTTCATGAGTAGCATTCATGCATGTTAACAGTCTCTGGCAAAATGGATTTGTCATTCAAGCACTGATTTTTCTTAACACAATATTACAAAGCACAACACCAAGGACAAAGCCCAACTGCAGAATTCAACTCAATGGACTATTTTCATTTTGGCTAAACTAACAATTCGCCAGCTCCTGAAGTATCCTACTTCCCGTAACACCAAATGTCCTTCATATCTATTCTCAATTTCAATTTCCTGGCCTTGACTCTAGGTTTGCGATCAATGCTCTGCATGTCTGAGCTAAAGTAAAAAACAATTACTTCACCAAAGCAGACACAAGGATGGCAAATAAGTAAATGAAAAGATGTTAAACCTCTTTAGCCATTAGGGAAATGCAAATTAAAGCCATGATTAGATCCACCACATACCTATTAGAATGGCAATAAAAAACCAAAAATACTAACAATACCAAGTGCTGGCAAAAATGCAGAAGAGATGGAACTCTCATACATGGCCAGCGGAAATGTAAAACGGTTCCACTGGCCTGGAAACCAGCTGGACAGTTCCTTACAAAGTTAATCACCCAATTACCACATGACCCAACAATCTTATTCCTGGGCATTTACCCTAGGGAAATAAACACATGTTCACACAGAAACCTGTATGTGAATGTTGACAGCAGCTCTATTTAGCATGACTCCAAACTAGAAACAGCCCAAATGTCCTCTAATGAGTGAATGAATCAACAAGCTGTGGGACATCCACCAATGAAATGCTACTAAGCCATTTAAGGAACTACTGGTACACTATTGGACAGAGAGCTAGCCTGAGTCCTGGTTGCTGTGGCTCAGTAGATAGAGTGCTGCCTGCAAGCAGAGGGCTGCTGGCCCTGATTCCCGGTCAGGGTACACGCCTGGGTTGCGGGCCAGGTCCCCAGGAGGGGGCACGGGAGAGGCAACCACACATCGATGTTTCCCTCCCTCTCTTTTTCCCTCCCTTTCCCTTTGTCTAAAAACAAATAAATAAACAATTTTGTTTAAAAAAGAGAATTATGTAGTATTTTTTTAATGATAAAAGGTTACAGGCTGTGTATATATTAGTTTGCTAGGGTTGCCATAACAAAATACAGTCTGAGTAGCTTAAACAGAAATTAATTTTCTCACATTTCTAGAGGCTAAAAGTTCAAGGTCAAGGTGTTAGCAGGGTTAATTCCTTCTGAGGTCTCTCCTTGGCTTGCAGTGGGCCACCTTCTCTCTGTGTCTTCACATGGTTTTTTCTCAGTACACTTGCACCCCTGGTGTCCCTCTGTGTGTCCAAATTTTCTCTTTTAAGGACACTAGTTCACATTGGATTAGGACCCATTCAAACAGCCTCGTTTTAACTCTTCCACCTCTTTAAAGGTCCTATCTCCAATTATGGTCACCTTCCAAGGTACTGAGAGCTAGGGTTTCAATATATGGATTTGGGGAGACACATAACAGTATGGTTCATATATATAACATCCCTAAGATGACAACATTATAGTGGGTAACAACAGATCAGTGGTTGCCCGGGTTAGAGGGAAGGTATTACTATAAAGGACTGGCAATGAGAATATTTCTTTGGTGTGACAGAACAGTTCTGTATCCTGATTGTGGTGGGTACAACTATCAATGCATGTGGCAAAATTTTATAAAATACACAAAGCATATATAAAAACTGGGGAAAACTGAAAAAGGTCTGTACTTTAGTTGATAATAGTGCTATGGTTATATAAAACGTTATCTTGGAGAAAGCTAAGAGAAGGATAATGGAACTCTATTATTTTGTATGTCTTTCTGTCTCTTCTGATTTTTTTTTATTGTTGACACTATTACAGATGTCCCCATTTTCCCTTCCTTGCCCCCCTCCACCCAGCCCCCACTCCCCTCCCCTAGCCTTCACCGCCCTGATGTCTACGTCCATGGGCTATGCATACATATTCTTTGGCTCATCTGTTCACCTTCTTTTATCCAAACCAACCCCCTCTGACATCTGTCAGTTTGATGGAACTCTGACATTTCTGCAACTTCTGTGTGAGTCTATAATCATTTCCAAATAAAAAGTTAAAATATATACACACATTCACAGCTCACAGAATCTCTGGAGAAGCCTAGAGAAGCACTGTTAGTGGCTATGCTGCCAACTGCAAAGCCCTCTTTCCACACCCAAAAGAAACAATGATGGTCTCAGGTTGCTCCCCCATTACCACTCAGTTCCCACCACAATATATGGGTGTGCTGTCAGAGGGCTGAGAAAACCTGAATAGGAAGCCCTAGTGGAAAACATCTGAGGATAAGTGTTTTAGGCAAAGATTCTCAATGGTTTATTATTTCTTTCCTCAAAATATCTTTATATGAGGACTTGATTACCTTAAAATAGGTAGGCCTAGATTTCAAGAGTAATTTCTGCTTACTAATTTTATTGTCCCTTGAATTAATTTTGGAAACAATGGAGTAAGATGGAGAGGAAAGGTAAACAACTTTACATCTTTGTAGTATTGGTTCATTTTCAATTATTGCAGAATTGCCTCAAAAGTGATTACATTTCAGTCATGACCAGTGTGGTTTAGTAAATTGGGCATCGTCTTGTAAAGAGAAAGGTCACCAGTAAAATTGCCAGTCAGGGCACATATGTGGGTTGTACGTTCAGTCCCCAGTCAGGACACATCCTAGAGGTAATTGATGGATGTTTCTCTCTCACATCAATATTTCTCTCCCTCTCTTCCTCCCTCCCTTCCCCTCTCTCTAAAAATAAATAAAATATTATAAAAAATGATTACATTTCAACAAAAAGGGAATGACAGGTGTAACAGATTTCTTGTGTATTTAATTTTTTTTTTTTTTAAGAAAATCCTTTCCAGGGTATAAGTAAGTCATGGCTTTAAAATATATCAATTCCAATTGCCTAAAATTAAGCTACATACCTATAAAATCTTTTTTTCTTTTAGTTAATTTTTAATCTAGATTCTCTCCTGTCTAGATGTAGCCACAGGATTCATACATCTTAGGAAACTGATGTTCTCTTGGGAAACAATCACTATTAGAGTTTTCCATATCAATTTAAATTAATTTGGAACAGCTCAAAATATGAAGTTAATCTGCACAGTTTCACTTATTAGAGTAAGGTTCAAATTTATAGTACTCTTATTTCAAGGAAAAGCAGGGTTACAAAACCATATGGAAAGGATTCAGGAATTCCAACTTCTGATCTTAAGATTTTCTACCATCTCAGTAAATATCCCTGATAGGGTTCTCAATTAATCACCCTTAATGAATGCAAACAATACAACTTACTTTCATTTGTAAATAAATCCCAAACTCCCCAAAAAAGAGTATGACTACAATAAAGCCAACACTGATATAAATTCACTATTCACTGAAGCTGAGAATTGAATCATACTATTAAAATACAATTCTAGAAAAAAATTCTGATTCAAAAGACAATCTAACAAACAAACAGTTCTTGACATACCCATTCCCAAAGTCTTATTTAATACCTATGAAACGTGGAAAACAAGAAAACTTTTAACAAAAATTAATACTGAAAGAATCTGAGAGGAATCAGAAAAATCAAAACAAACCACTTTATTGTTCAAAGTCTAATTGTGCCAGGGTGATAGTCTACCTCATTTTCTAGAGAATTCAGTTCTAACCCAGAAGGGAACTTTCTATAGAGAACTATCTTAATAGAGGCAGGACATGGCCGCCCAACACTTTCCATCACACTCTACCAACTTATTCTAGGTCACATACACACTGCAGAAATCTACTGCTTTTTTTTTCCTTTCGTCCTAACCCAAGGGTATGTTTATTGATTTTTCTAGAGCAAGGGAGGGGGAGAGACAGAGAGAGAGAGAGACAGAGAGAGAAAGAAACATAGATCAGTTGCCTCTGAATGGGGTTAGAAACGGCAACCTAGGTATGTGCCCTGACCAAGGATCAAACCAGCAACCTTTTGGTATATGGGATGACACTCTAACCAACTGAACCACCCAGCCAGGGCGGAAATCCAGTACTTTTTTAATGTGATAGTAATAAAATGAAATAGAATTCTATTGTGATTTTTGGTTTAACACTTACCTGGTTATTTTTTCAAAGCTCTTTCTGAATGAGTCTCAAAATTTCTGAAAATTTTACACATTTCTAAGTTAGCCAAGGACAAACCTCAGGTGCAAGAACAAAACAAAATCTATATAAGGATGTATTTCACTTGATGGTGGACATCTGGTTTATTTCCAGTTTGGAGCTATTATGTATAAAACTGCTATGAATATTCATGAACAATTCTTGGTATAGATATGCTTTGCTTTCTTTTGTGTAATATCTAGGAGGGAGATTGCTGCATCACATTATAAGTATATGTTTAACTTTATAAACTGCCAAGTTATTCTGCAAAGTGGATGCACCATTCTACCAATCCCAATGGCAATACATGAGAATACAATCTGGTCACCAGTACTCAGAATTACCGGTTTTTAATTGTAGCCATTCTAGAAGGGTGTGCAGTTGTATCTCATTTTGACTTTAATTTGCATTGCCTTAGACGACAAATGATGCTGAGCATCTTTTTCACATAGGCCATTAATATATATACCTTTGTAAAATCTCTGTTCGAATCTTTTCCACATTTTGGGATATTCACACAATGGAATAAATGCAATAAACTTAGCAATAAAAAGGTATAAAACACAACGAATGATGACCACGCAGGCATCTTTCTGAGCAAAAGAAACCAGACACACAAGAGTACACACTGCATGACTGCACTTCCATAAAATTCTAAAATAGGTGAAACTAATCTATAATATTCAAAACCACTCTAGTTGCTTAGGGCGGAGAGTTGGAGATAACTGATTATGAAAGAGCATAAGGGTACGTTTTGGGGAGATGGGAATGTTCTATATTGTGTTTTGGATGGTGGTTACATAAAAGTATAGTTTTGCGAAAGTTAGAGAGCTGTATATTTAAATGTAGGAAGTTCATTATATGTAAATTATAGCTAAGTAAACACTATATGAGATACTTCACATATCTTCATACTTCTTATTTGAATTATAATGGTTCTTTATGCAGTGAAAATTAAGCGCTGAGTCATTAGTTGTCCACACAGACTTAAGTTTTAAAACTTTTTCTTAATAGGAAACTGATAATTGACTCTGAGATATAGGCTCAGGGTCCCTTCTGGGCACAGACAAGTTTCTATTTGACTAAAAGACCGTGTCATTCTGGATTTCCGTCTATTTTACAGTACTTCAGCTGATCACTGGGGAGAACATGAATTAATAAAAGGTATGCTACTTCTGAGTAGTATGATTTAGCGTTGTCTCTGCCACTGTCATTCATCCTTGGCCTTCTGAAAGTACCTTGGAATTGAATTCTTAAATGACCCTCATCATTACTCAAACCACTAATGACTTCTAGCTTCTGAGAATTATGTACCTGGTCTTTAAAGAGACCATTAAACTTATGTTGACCAAATGTTTCACACGCTCAAAGGAGTTTTCTAATCTTTCAGTAACATTTCAAACATCCAATGTCATTATAAATTAGACTATGCAATGAATAATTTAAAATAATCCCATGGAAAAAAAATGGGCTTCGAATCCAAATTAAATGAAATATCATTTGCTCTAGAAGAAAAAAAATAAAATAAAATTTAAATACAAAATCAGACAATATAAACTAGATAGGCATAGTATATATTTCATGTGAGAAAAACATGAAAAGTTAAAGCTATTCCCTAAGTATTATTTTATAGTTACCTATTTAACAAAGAAAAAAATGTTTTATGTGTATGTATGCTTATTCATTCATTCACTTATTCATTCATTATTCCTCTATCTTACACTTGAGAAAACACTATCAAGGGTATTTTTTTTTAGTTATTTTATTTGATAGCATTTATTTGCATATGTATTAAAAATCTAAAACGATCCGTGTTAGTTTATTTAGTAATTAATAATATATTTCAGTTGTTTCAATTTATGCTCACTACATCAAAATTAATAACCACCTTTTCATTATACAAAGACTGTTGATCAAAAAAGGTATTTCTAGCAGCATGTGCAAACTCTGGAGTCAGAAATGCACATTCTAACTAATCTCTTCTATCTGAATTATCCAACTTAATGTCTTTTTAAGGTGTTATACATAAGATTCCCTTAAATAATAGACCAATGTTATTATTAATCATTTCTTTGATTTAATGGTAATTTAATCTCCTTAATATAAGAGTTTCCCAAATTTGAGTCTTTTAATGAAGTCATTTCGATGACACTATATCTAGTCTTGATATGCTGTTTACCAATTACTTGACAGGTTTAAATACCTTTACTTTAGCATTTATGTTATCCTCTTGGGACAGGCACTTGCTCATATCTTTTGCATCTGTTCTCACATAATTAACTAAATATTTAAAATCTGGCGGGGTTTTTTCCCCCAGACTTTCAATTATGTCTAATCTCTCCCTCTGTGCAACTTAAAGTATATTTTCCTACTATGGTTAAAATTTTACTATCTTTATGTTAATAAAGTACATTAATTCAAGCTCTGTAAGATGTGGATGTAACAAACAATAGTTTCATTCATCTTGGTCTTTTAGTTAAATCCCAGAGAACTAGCCAGCCATGAGTAAATAAGCAGAGAAAGAATATTCACTTTCCAGGAGCATCTGATGTTTAAATTAAATCCATATTTTGTTTTTCTCTTTCTTGTAATTTATTGAAATAAATGTACTTTCTCACAATCCATCTGATGAAAATAAACCCATTTCTACCTCTGTATCCATCTACTCATCTCTGGCCTCCTAGACAAAGACTTCCTATCGGCCCAAAATCAAAAAGCAAGAATGCCATTCCTAAGAAATAAGGTGTTAAAAAGAAAATCTTTGGAACGTATCTTGAACTAATACTAACTGGCTTCAATGAAGCTGAAATCTTGTGGAATACACACGCATGCATACACAGGCACACACATGTGCATACCCCCATACCATGTGCACCTACAGGCACGCACACACCACATACGCAGGCAGACACACACAGGAAGGACCTCCGACAGAGCCAAAAGGTGTAACTCCACCTTCAGACATGCACCTTTTAAGCTCCTGAACTAACTGGATAATTCACTGGCTCATGGAGATCGGTTGTGAAACTACCACATACCCTTAATCATAGTGTTTCTCTAAGGGCTGTACCTGAAAGAGGCGATGTGGTAGAACAGCAATCAATAAAAGATACAGGAGCTGTCAAGAAAAAAAGACACTCCCCCCTCCCAGATTTATGGTTTAAAATTGGCAGAGACCAGCTCAGTGCAACATGGTGATTAATTTCACCTAACGGTAACACCTAGCCTCATTATACACTTATTGTTATATATTAGCATGCTAAACCACACACCCCAAGCCATCACAATCAGATATGAAAAGACCATGTAAGGACACAAAATAGCCAAGGAAGCTCCTCTGAGAAATCTCTACCCCTTACAGGATAAGACCCTGAATATTCCTCCCCCTCTTTAAATACCCTACCCCTCAATTAAGTGAACCTTAATAAAGGAAACAAATTCTGCTAAAGGGGGGCTGCTCTGTCTGTGGGATAGCTTCACTAAAAAAACCTCACTTCCACTTTAAATTCTATGCTGGCTGTCCTTTGAATTCTTTCCTGCGTAGAGCAAAGAAACCACAGTGAGTTGCGGACCCCCAGAATTCCTGCATCATCCCCACCAGAGAGCCCTGGATCCTTTAGCATTAAATTGGTCAGGGTTGTTTATTAAGGCAAACATATATCTGCCCTTGGTTTGGCACAGCCAAGCTTAGTTTGCTACTTCTCACAATTATCCCAAGAGGACTTGTGACCACATCTTATACCATGAACTTTTTACTTAAATCCTACTGCCTAGTAGCCACTGACATGTTGCCAGATCCTAATTCTGCTGCCTCCACGTTTCCTGACTTTGCCACAGCCTCATCTGCTGCCCTCAACATCACTCCCACTGCCGAGGTTCCCATCCCCGAAACCCAATCAGGGGAACAGGATCAAATGTGAAGTGTGTGCTGTCTCTCATTTTGCCGTGGAGCCTTCTAGATTTCTTTTGCATTGATAAACTGATTCATACTGATTAATTTTATAAATTGTCAATGGCAGCGATTCTCAGTTTACTGGTCTAAAATGAAGTTTACCTATAAGTTTATCTGAATAATGACAGAAAACTGAACTATGAGAAAGCACATAAAAGTCTACTGAAACATCCCTAAACCTAGGGCTTCTCAGACAACAAAAACGGGGGGCCATAAATTATCAGTAAAATACCACAGTAAAATACTAATGAAGAAATGAAAATAAGCTTTCTAATAGACTAACAAGTCAACTTCAAAGTGAAAAATGACAATAGACACCAGGTTTTTTTGTGTTGCTAAAATACCTTACACTGATAATGTTCTGTGTGCATATTGTAAAAATCACCTATTTATGCTACAAGGAATTATTTTGGGCTAACGCTGGAAACATGCATGGTACCTGAAGTAAATTCCAAGTGACAAGCTCCTCATTAATCATCATTTTAAAACATTCATGCTTCAACATGGTCTTTTAGCTCATTATTTAACATTTCAAGTAAACACAGCATCCCGAAGATTCACCTGAAAAAAACTACGTTTTTCCAAACTTTCTTAGCTCTTAGCATCTGACACACTTGCCAATTTATTCTGAAAGGTCACAGTGTAAACAGAGTTCTGCTATATCCAGGGGGAAAAAACTTGTTTAGCATAAAACACGATCATTTGTATCAAGCAATACGCTATATGGGGAGAAATGCCATCAAGAACAAATGTAAATGTTATTATTATCACTGAAATTTTGACATATAAGTTCAAATAAAATTATTTAATTTTTTTGTATAGCAACTTAGTCTCTAAGTAAAATTCTAAATTTTAGTAGCTAGCATAGTTAATATAGCTATTTGCAAAAAACATAAAAATAAATAAGAAAGAAAAATTTAATTTTTAGATTAGGACTTATAAACAACTATGTCAACATAGTTTATTAAAACAAAGTAAATATCAGGTTAGAAACTCAAAATCCATAATACACATCCGCTCTACACCAGACATCATCCAGGTGCAAGCCAGCCTCACTGAGCTCATTTTCGTCACCTGGGGGACAGGGACAGGAGGGACTCTCTACTACTAGAGTCAAATGAGATTACACTGACCGTGTATGCTGCCGGCAATTATGTCGCAGATAAAGCCAATAACTGAAAGACACTTTAAAATTTCATTTACATAAAGGAATATTTAGAGAGGGGTTTAGATTCTGAACTAGATAACCACTGAAGTATCCTTACAGTTCTTTAATATGTAATAATATTCAGATCATCATCCTCCATAAACTGAAAGTGAAATACAATCAATTTAAAAACACTCTGCCCAAAGATGACAGAACATATCAATAAATCTTTATTTTAAGAAACACTTCTTGAATTTAATGTCTTCTATTTGACTATAGATATTAAGGCAAATAAATTAAAATTCTATAAATTTAAACTGTATGTTTGGTGAAATACCACAGCTCAAAACACAATGCAAGATACATCTTTAAGACTGGTACAAGTCAAGATCCAGTCTTGTGGATAATAAACTGTAAATTAAGACTGGCATCTTTGCATCTCTCATCTTGCTTTAGTAGCTTATATCTATTCCAGATTATTTTGAAGCCACGATTCAAGGACCATGGACTTTCATTTTTGAGGATAAATTCTATCAGAATATTAAACATAGACAGTTCTTTTAAACAGAAAAACAAAAACATAAAAAGACAACACTTCAACATACAGAAAAAAGTGAAAATCTTGAGGGGTAGAGGCTCTAACCAACGACAAAAGTAGTCAAGCTTCTCCTTCGGAAATAATAAAGTCTCTGTTAATGAGCATGAGGGAGGAAAAAAACAGAATAAAAGAAAAGACAGACTGCAAATAGTTTGGTAAAAATGTAAGCAAGGTCAAATCATTAACAATGATCATTGTAATACTTACAAAAGAAAATTTATCACATTCACAATCAAAACACAGATGTCACAAACATTTAAATTCTCTAACATTTGTTTACAGCTTGCATAATAACATTAATAAGCACTAAAATTGTAAGCAAAATATTTTCCCAAGGTTTTCACACTACAGAGCTGTTGCCTCATTAAAACAAAAGAATTTGATATATCAATGCAGTTAGACAGACAAACTTAACAACTTAACAAACCTGATAAAAATCTGTTAAGGAAAAAGATATGGGCTGTTCTCTGGTTTCAGAATTTATTTTATGACTTGGATTCCAAATCTGTCTAACAAAATTTGACCAGAATCTCCAATTAACCTCTTTGGTTCCAGGTATCACCTCCACTCTTCACTCTGCTACTGTAAGGTGTTGTTCCATTTCCCATGACTTTCTCCAAAGTCACAGACATACAACTGGACTCGTCTCAGTCTTTATTCTCCTTTCTAGGATTTGATACTACTGACTTAAAAAGACTATCTGCTCCTTGCAATTCCTCCCTCTTTAAGCTTCTCAAGTAGTATACCCTCTGAGTTCTCTCCCATCCTTCCAGAACACTCATTTTCAGGCTTCTTCATTTTTCCTTCCCCCATCTTCCCTATAATTATGAACATTCCCAAAAAGTCCGTTGTCAACCCTCCTCTCTCCACATTCCATGTTGCTACCTTTAGCACTCTCAACCAATTTCAACAGTCAGGCATCTCCATAAACAATTATTTCTATTGGGATCTCAAACTAACCATATCCAAAACTAAAACCACTGTCCCATACTCCCTATACCCAAACAGACCAATTATCACCAGTTATTTCCCATTTCTCTTCCAATTGCAGGTGTTCAGAACAGGCCCCGCCAACATGTGCCACTTTGGCATGTGAATCATTTTTAACTGAGACAACTGAGAGCCTGCAGGCTCACGAGAAACTTTTACCTCTCCTTTAAAAATGTAAATGTAGGGCCTTGTCCATAATAAGGGTTATCCCCAGAATTAACTTTTCATGACTCTTTTACAGGGCAGGGCAAACATCTAATTACTGAACATCTGCTCTTCCTATCATCCTGCAAATGACCTTCCCCCCACTCTGCAGCTACAAGGCACTTTACCTCATGCTTAGCTCAGGGTGCCTCATTATAACTTTCTGTCTTTGAACCTCTGATGTATGTGAGGTTCCCATACGTAAGTAATTAAATTCGCTTATTTTCTATTGCCAATCTGTCTCATACAGATTAATTATTAGCTAGCTGAAAGACCCTAGAAGGGTAAAGGAAGGTTTCCTCTTGCACACAATTCACCCCAAAATACAATCTAAAACAAGTCCCTGTTGATGGGGTCTACCCCCAGCCATCCTTGCTCCTACAGCAGCAGAAACTGACTGGCTGACGCCCACAGGCTCCGCGGCAACCAGTTCCCAGGTGGAATCTGATGAAGCCTAGCAGGCACCAAAAGCCTTGTCTTTACCTGTTGCCTTAGTTCCTAAACTAGTTAGGGTTCTTAGTTGAACCTAAAACATGCTAACCCAAGCTGATTAGCAGAAAAGGGGTTAAGAGGTTTCTGGGTATCTCACAGAATCATTCAAAAGATGAAGAACGAAGCTCAAAATTAAGTTTCCAGGAACAATGTTCAAATTATGCCACAAAACAGGACTTGAAGAGAAAATGGCCACCAGTGCTGCTATGCCACAGAGAACTAAAGAAACCCCACCACAGCCACCATTTCTGGAAGTCCACTGGGCAATCACTGAGAAGCCACTGCTGCCGCCAGCAGTGGCTTCTCAGTGACTGTAGTTGTTTTAATTCCTAAAAAACAGGAATTTAACAGGAAGCTAAATTCCTGTTAAAATAATAATTTATAATATTTGTGCTCTAACAGGTTAGCAAGGATCTAGACAGCTGCACATGGAAGCTCTAAACAAAGTCTGTTGCCTTGGTTCCAATCGAAGTCTTGTGGGAGGTGAGCCCCATTGGTGAAGTCTAAATCTATGCCCATGGTCTGACTTCAAAAGAGGGTGCAAATTTGAGTACTGCCTTCTATGTTATTAACAAGGCTAAACTTATATTAGGAAGATTTTACCAAATATAAAAAAGGCTTTTCAAAAGGTGAGGTTAAATATGAATGCTACTACTGTATGCCACTCTTCCAACCTGCCCCTGCCTCCTAACCAACTCCTATCATAATCTGGTGAGTACACTTCCATGCACTTGCTGGTCCGGGACACAGCCTGTGACCCAGATCACTTGGCTAGAGTCCAAATTCCCTGCCTAAGTACTGCCCACCACCTTGCCCCTAAGACCAAGCACCCCTCCCCCAGCCATACGTAGGTCCTCCCCCACACAAGGGCACCCACCCAAAAACCACATTAATGTCATCACAGACTTTAAGCGTCAGCAGTAACAAGACACTCTTGTTGCTGTGTTCCAGACACCAAAATGATTCCTTTTGGATATCAAAACCAGTCTAGAGTAAGTCTGGTTTCTATATACTCTTTGAAGACTAGGACTTGATGGACAACTTCCCACATTCTCCTCACCCCCATCCTCCTGGGCTAGCCATTCTTTCAGCTAGCTAATAATTAATCTGTATGAGACAGATTGACAATAGAAAATTGGACTGGCCTCCAAGATCCCAGGACATATCTCTCACAGCCATCCCTCTCCTTCTATCCCCACTGTCGCAATTCCAGTCTGGGTTCTCGTAATTTCTTAACTGAACATTGCAACAGTGTCCTAACAAACTCTCCAATGGCAATATTCCCTTGGTACCACCTCTACCATCACACACACATAATAGAATTCATGTCAAATATTTAATTCTTTAGAAGGTTGAATATCTCAGAAAAGTAAACTGTATAAATACAAAAGTATGTGCTCCAAAAGTATATTCCTGAGAGTAAGGAGGCCTACAACTGGATCTTCATCATCTTCATCACTTTTATACATGAGTATGAATAGACACAGGAAAGAAAACCATGTTTGGGAAGCAAATAAATAACCTCTTTTCTGACTGACTTGGCAGAACTAAAATATGAAAAGTGCTTCCTAAGTTCCTCTTTACATACTATGAATTGAGGAGGCACACATGAATTATTTAATGAATGAATAAGAATATAAAAGCATAGGAAACATAACGCTATTCCATTACCATCTCTAAATTGAGTCCTTATCCAGACTCTAAATTCATCCATTAACTTTTTAATTTAGCCCTAGACTTCTTTTCTAAAAAACACTTTTGACTAAGACTCTTGTCCTACTTGAGTTTCTTCCCTAAAATTCCTCCTACATTAGTCTAATGTAAATGTAGTCTTCTGCATAGTTATTTTCTCTACTCAATCATATTATGGCACTTGTATATGGCCATTTTTAAGCCTTCTTATTTATAAATACCTCCTATTTTCCTTTGTTTGGTGCAGCATTTTTTAGCATTTATTTTATTCTACAAGTTTCCTCAGAGCTGTCTTATAGCAACCTTATACCTATAAATATTCACATACTTGCAGTGAAGCTAAATTCCTGTTAAAATAATAATTTGTAATATTTGTGCTCTAACAGGTTAGCAAGGATCTAGACAGCTGCACACATACGTGCCAAAAGAAGGAAAATGCATAGCTCCTTCTCTTTCTTTAACCAGCAGAAAGTTGGGTGAATTCGTGAACTTTGTCTTTGTTCTAAAGATTAATCAGTATTGCTTTCACAGTCTTTTTCAGGTCAAAGATCTCTTCCTTCTTCTTACTCAACAGGCACAGCTATTGGGTAATGTTTTCATTATGCCATATTAATTGTCATCTGTTTATTTGTTTCTATCAACTAGAACTGTATATAAGCCATTCATATCAAGAATCCTCTCTTACGGCACTTCTATTCCACATCTCCTATGTAGAAGGCACTTAAGAAACATTAGTTCACACACTCCATAAATACTGTGTTGGATACTATGCTAGGCACCAGAAATAATCAAATATTTAACAGTCCAGTGCGCTGACTGGTAATAAATAATCAAAGAACTCTGATAATTAAGAAGCAGTGCTTCACCA
This sequence comes from Mormoops blainvillei, assembly GCA_004026545.1. Taxonomy (NCBI): domain Eukaryota; kingdom Metazoa; phylum Chordata; class Mammalia; order Chiroptera; family Mormoopidae; genus Mormoops; species Mormoops blainvillei. The sequence goes on along the minus strand of PVJD01002623.1, from coordinate 92,895 downwards.
GCTACTACATTCAGCTCATCAAAAACTGTGGTTTCATCACCAGATTAGTGACAAACGTCTCCATATATGAGATTGTTTTGTAAGTACATACGACTTCCTTTAAATTTGTATTGCTTCACTGAAATACAGAAGAGAAACTAGATTCTAACAAAAACAATACTGACAAGTTATCACCAAAACTATATTACAAAAATAAACAAACTCTCATCACCTAATCCCTTCTTTAAAACTCTTTAAAAAGGTTTCTCTTTATATTTAATTTTTTATTTCAATTGTTATAGAACACCTCTCTCCCATTTTTCTCTTTTTTAGTCATTCATTCAATAAACATTTTTTAATCCCAGGAGAAAACTCTAGAAAAAGAACTAAATAAAATGAAAGCAAGATATCTACCAGATACAGAATTCAAAACACTGGTTATAAGGATGTTCAATGAAGTTAGGAGAAGAATAGATGAACTCACTGAGAACTTCAACAAGGAGATAGTAAACACACACAAAAAAAGGACATAGAAACAATAAAAAACAAAAACTAGTCAGAAATGAAGAAAACAATTAAAATGAGTAATATACTCGACGGAATCAACAGGAAATTACATGAAGCAGAGGATCAAATCAGCAATATGGAAGACAACATAGCAGAAAATACCCAATTGGAACAGCAAAGAGGAAAAAAGAGATAATTTATTAATCCTTTATAATATGCCAACTAGCATGGTAAGCATCGAGAATTCAAAGATGAAAAAAGAATGACCTATTCTTTTCAATCTGTTTCTCAATTGTCATAAAAATAGTAACATTCTTCGAATGAGTGTCATTTGTGATCTATCTTTTGTGACCATCCTTTGCAGAGAATATGAAAAGTGGCCTCATATTCTCTACTCCAATGTCATTTGGACTCCAAACTGAATTCAAAACACGAACACCAGCTGCGCCTCACTTTGTCACAGCATATCTCCTATGGAACATCTTCCCACACCACAACTTATTTTCCACTTAACCAGATGCCTCATGACCCAGATCAATTAATTTGCATAGCTCACACATCAATGTATGTGTAAGTACCTTAGATCTCATGTTTAATTATTTTCTAAATGTTTCCTGTTGTCCATTTGCCTTCTTGTCCAGAGTTTAAGCTTTCATGATACAGGGACATTAAGGGGATCTCTATCCTTTCAAAGCCCTGACAACATGCTGAGTGTATGGTAGCTTCTCAATGAACATTAGATAGATGGGACAAATACATATATACCAAGATATATATGAGGTCTGTCCAGAAAGTATCCATCCACATACCACGCAAAATAGAGACATTTATTGAAGAAGATACAAGAAACATTGTCATAAGACAAAGACATCTTAGTCCTCTTCAAAAGAAGCACCTTGGGACCTCACACAGTTCTTCTCCCAATCACCATGAGCTGTCCCGTCATATTTTCCTGAATCTCATCAATGGTCTGAAATCCCTTCCCTTTCAAAGGTGATTTTAGTTTTGGGAAAAGCCAGGAGTCGCAGAGCACCAAATCTGGGCTATAGAGGGGCTAAGTCACCTGGGAGATTTGATGTTTCACCAAAAGACTCTAAAGGAGACATGATGCATGAGTGGATGTACTGTTGTGATGAAGCTGCCAATAACCAGTTGCCCATAACTGCGGCCTTCTGAGTCATCTAAATAGTTTTCAAGGAGGAACATTCAAACTTAATGCAAAATTTAATGCAGATTTGTTGGTACACTCACTCAGTCACTTTGAATGAGATGGCCACACAGTACACATGTTCATTCAATGGTATCTATTGCCCCCCGTTGACTAGTATAGTGAAGATGTCATTGTTCACGCATGTGCATTCCAGTTCCCTCTCCTGGCTGCCAGGTTACATCAGTATTGTGCAAACCATTCTCGTTATATCAGCAATGGTTGAACTTTTTCTTAACAGAGCTCATAAATAACAGTTCATATCACATCTACTACAAAGTTTAACAAGAGTCTCAAATATAGTGGAAGATTTGACCATTTTGATGATCTGTTTTTATATTAATTCATATATCTTCCTCCATCAGTAAAAATTTTTACTTTGTTGGCACAGCACAGTCCTTAAGTCTTCGATTTCAGAAACTGGAACAGCCCCTCCTTCCTATGTAAATGACCAGTTTCCTATCTGCCTGTATTCCCAGGAGACATATAACCTAATGTTAAGCACAAACACAGAATCCTTGTTGGCACTTAAGAGTTACAATTTTTCATTAGTCCTAATTTTCTTTCTTTTTTTTAACTATTTCAATCAATGTATTTTATTGCAAGCTGCCTCAGGTGTTTTGGAGAAACAAACAGGTTATAAACAAATTTACCTATTATGAAAAAGATATACACCAAGTTTCTATTTAAAAGCTCACATTTTCTTTCATCCATCAAAACATACTTCAGTTCAAACTTATTCCCCTCCATTTCTCCTTCTCCCCTAAGTTTTTGCTAGTCATCCATGTTCTTAAATTGTATTGTCTATCAAACTGATTATAAAGACAAAATTTTCTACCTATAGCTTCCCACACTTTGTTTCACTGCTATTTTCTTTCTCTTCTTTCGAATTACTTTTGAGTGGTTCAGTATCATAGTTGAGACTGAACATGGTCTCTCTGTGCTCTAAACACTTATTTTTAGGTAATGGGTAGCAAAAACTTTCAATGATATAAGCCATAAAAAGCAAAGTTGTAAGTACTGAGATTCTTTTACTAAGTTTACAAAGTGTTAGTGTATTTTGAAGAAATCAGAATAAGTGATCCACAGTTCTTGCATCACTTTATCCATTTCCTAGTAAACTAATGCGACCATTTAATGTAAGCTAAAATCCCTTTCCCTTTCCTGAGGTTATATAAATTTTATAGTTTTATGTTTTTGTTTTGCTATTTCTTTTCATTTTACTTCAGAAACTTATTTTCCATATATTTATTTCCCCTTTAATACTTATACTGTGTAACTCTTTAGAAAGACTAAAAATATTCAAGAGAGTTTTTAAAATATTTCCCAAGTAATTAAAGAAATGGAACTAAGAGCAGTAAGATATGACTTTTTACCTATCATATTAGCCAAGACTTTTAACTGTAAAATCCCATACTGTTGAAGAGCTGAAATAAATATTCTTGTACACTGCTTGAGACAGTACATACTGAAGTAATATATAGAAAAGCAGTTCCATAAATGCACCAAGGCATCAAAAACTTTAATATTTAGATTCTTTGACCCAAGAATTTAGTTTCTAACTATCTAAAGATATCAGAAATAAAAATAAAGGCTTACATAAAAATTCAAATTACATAAAAAATTAGAAATGGTAAAATTCCAATGTCAATGAGATAGAAAAGCAAATTATTGTAACTCCACAAAATAGAGTACACAGTCATAAAAATGCTATTAATATAAATTACATTTTGAGAAAATGCTTGTGAAATGTTAAGACAACAGATTCCAAATGTTAAATACCATGTTAGCAGTAATATAAACTATATAATTTTTTGTCTTTACACATCCATACACTTTCCAAATTTTTCCAAATATTCTATGAAAAGTCCTACTGCTCTAAAATAATTAGCATATCTATTTTTTAAATCACAGTTCTCGACCTATGCTCTTAAAAATCTCAATATTTAGCGCTGGCTGGTGTAGCTCAGTGAATTGAATGTCGCCAATTCAAATCCCCAGTCAGGGCACAGGCCTGGATTGTGAGCCTGGTCCCCAGTAGGGGAATGCGAGAGGCAACCACATATTGATGTTTCTCTCCCTCTCTTTCTCCCTTCCTTCCCCTATCTCTAAAAATAAAATAAATAAAATCTTTTTAAAAAAATCTTAATATTTAAAATACTCATTTTTAATTATAAAATATTAAACGTGCTTGTCATACAAACTTAGTTAAGATCTATTTTAAGGGAAAAGAAGAGAAAAAAGTTTAGCGTAATTTATATTATTCCATATATAACTAAATTGTATGTTTTACACTACAGCACTATATAAACTGCATATAGAAGAGGAGACATTTCCCAACTCATAAGACCAGCATTAACCTGATATCAAAAGCAGACAGATATATTTTAAAATTTCTAAATCAATATTCCTCATGAGCAATGAAGCAAAAATTCAGCAATTTGTAAAAAATGAAAATATACATAGACATAGCAGGTCTACACCAGGAATGCAAGATTGATTTTATATTTTAGAAAATAATAATCAACTATGTTAAGGGACTAAAGAAATATTTCTAAACCAAATGGTCATCTCAATAAATAAATAAATATTCAAATCATTAGATAAAATTCAACATTCATTCATAAGAAAAAAAACAGAACAAAAGAAAGCTTCCTTAACCTGACTAAAGGACATCTATGAAAAATCTACAGCTAATATCATACTTAATAGTGTAAGACTAAATGTGTCCCCAACTCAATAACAAGGCAAGGCGTCCCACTCTAACCACTTCTATTTAACTTGTACTAGGGGTCCTAGACAGTACAACAGACAAGAAAAATAAAAGGCATACAGATCAGAAGAAGTAAAACTTTCTTTATTCACAGACCACGTGGGTATCTGTGTAGAAAACACAAAAAAATCTACCAAGAGACTACTAAAATTAATAAGTGAAGGTAGCAAACCTGAAAGATACAAAGTAAATACTTAAAATTTCTATCTGTGTATACTAGCAACAAAAACTCTGACAATGAAAAAAAAATTAATGTTATTTATTAAAGTATCCAAAACATAAAATACTTCGAAATAAATGAGCCCTGGCTGGTGTGGCTGTGCCAGGTTCACAGTGCCAGCCTGTGAATGAAAGGGTCGCTGATTCAATTCCCAATCAGGGCACACGCCTGGGTTGCAGACCAGGTCCCCAGTAGGGGGCATGCAAGAGGCAACCACACGTTGATGTTTCTCTCCCTTTCTTTCTCTCTTCCTTCCGTTCTCTCTAAAAATAAATTTAAAAAATCTTTAAAAAAGAAAAAAAGAAAGAAATGAAACTAAATATGTGAAAAACCTCTACAATCAAAGCTACAAAACATTGCTGAGAGAAATTTTAAAAGGCCCCACTAAATTAGATATACTCCATCTTTGTGGACTAAATGACTCAATGTTGCTAAGATAGCAATCGTCTCCAAATTGATCTATAGATTCAATGCAATCCCAATCAAAATTCTGGCATCCGTCCTTGTAAAAATCAACAAGCTGATTTGGCAATGTACTTGGAAATACAAAGACCTAGATGAGCCAAAACAATCTTGAAAAAAGATCAAAACTGAAACATGTTACCTGATTTCAAGTTATTATAAAGATATAGTAATCAGAAGGTGACAGTTACAAGGACAGACATATGCATCAATAGGACAACATAAAGCAGAGAAATATACCCACGCTTATATGAGAAAATCATTTTTAACAATGTGTCAAGGTACTCTAATGGGGAAAGGATAATCTTTTCTACTAGTGATGCTGAAACAACTTAAAATCAATATGGAAAAAAAGAATAAATATTGACCTTTTCCTCACAGCATATCTTAAAATTAACTCAGAATGGATCATAGAGCTAAGAAAGAGATAAAACCTTAATATAAGAGAAATTCTTTGTGTTCTTGGGTTAGGCAAATATTTTTTAGATAGAAAGTGAACCATAAAAAACTGATAAAATGGAATAAATCAAAACTTAAAACTTATGCTCTTCACAAGATATCATTAAATCAGTAAAAGAGGGCAAGTCCAGACTGAGAGAATATTCAAAACACACACACACACACACACACACACACACACACACACACTCACATATGTATGTTTTATGAGTTCTATTACATTCTTTGGACAAGTCATTATATGGATGAGTGTGTGTGTATATGAATAAACACACATATACAGAAATATATAACAACTTACCTGGAGAATACAGAACTTATAAAACCCAATAAAAAGAACACAACTCAGTTTTTTAAATTGCAAAAGGATATGAACAGACATTCAATCAATGAAAATATATGAATCACAAATAAGGGCTGAAAAGACATTCAACATCATTAATCATTCAGGAAATGAAAATTAAAAGCACAATAAGATGGCATCATACACACATGAAAATGGTTAAAATTTAAAACTCTAAAGTCAATCTTCAAAGTTCTCAACATAAAACAATTGTAACTGTGTCGTGAAGGATGTTAACAATGCCTCCTTTGGTTATCATTTTACAATATATACAAATACTGAGTCATTATGTTATACATCTGAAGTTAATATGTCGATTTTATCTCGTTTTAAAAAATAAAAATCAATAAAACTCTGACAATACCAATTTCTGACAAAGTTGTAGCATGACTATAACTCATACACCGCTGGTAGGAATGCAAAAGGGTCTAGCCACTTTCAAAACAGTTTGGAGGTTTCTTTTAAAATTAAACATACTTTGCACATACTTACCATACAGCCCAGCAATCCCACAGGTATATATCCCAATGTTCATAGCAGTTTTATTCATAGTAGTCCAAAACCAGAAACTATCTAAACGGCCATCAAGTGGGGACTGGATAAATTTTGGTGCACTCATACAATGAAATACTACACAACAATAAAAAATAACAGTGAACTACCAATATATGAAGTGACATAGATAAATATTGGAAACATCATGCAGATTTTTTAAAAAGCCTAATACATAAGAATAAATACCATATGATGCAATTTATATGACATTCTAAAACAGACAAAATTTTCATGATAATGAGTGTTCCAGGGTTGGGAAGAAGGAATTTATGCTAAAAGGCAAAAGAGAATTTTGTGGGGTGAGTGTTAAGAAAATGTTACATCTCTTAATGGTGGTGATTGTCACACAGCCATACACATGACAAAACTCATCCAGCCGTACGCTTAAAATTGGTGAATTTCATGTATGAATTTATGCCTCAATAAAGCTATTTTAAAAATTCAAACCTAATACTAATAAAAAGCAAAGTCCCAATCATATCATAAAAAGAGAAACAACTATTAAAAAGAAAAAACAGATCTCATAAACATTAAAAAATAATTTGTATATATTACTAATCAAAGTATAGTGTAGCCATATGTAATTCTAATCTTCACTGTACTTATCTGCCAAGAATATGCTACAAATCTTTAACAAGTGACAAAGCGTATACTCTTACTTCAAATAGTTTCTATTCTGCTTGATGACTTCTGTTTGACAATCATGGGAAAAGTACATCTGACCCTTAAGATTGTGAAATCAGCACTATGGGATTCTTAAATGAATTGGGGCCCAGTTACTGAATAAAAGGTCCTATTGTGAAGCATTTCTCAGCAAAATTTCAGTTTCGATGCCTCAGATGCCACGGGTACCCTTATAAAAGAAATACTAAGGAAAGAAATAATACCATAAAAGAAATTCTAAGCACGGGTACCCTTATAAAAGAAATACTAAGAAATATAAAAGAGATTAATAAGAGTAAAGATAACTGATATTGTTCCCTTAGGGACACCTTAGGGGAACACATGTGCACACGCACACCTCTGGGAATAGGGGTTTAAACAATTTCCAGAGGATGACCTAGAAAGAGGGAATAAGCCTGGAGTGCATATAAAGGACAGAACAGTTTTTTATTAACAGAGCTTACAGGACCTTGAGGGTATTATGCTAAGTGAAATAAGTCCGGCAGAGAAAAATAAACACCATATGACTTCACATATGTGGAATCTAAAAAAAACAAAACAAATGAACAAACAAAACTCACAGATGCAGAGATTAGATTGGTGGTTGTCAGAAAGGGGGGAGTTGGGGAGGGCAAGGTGGGTGAAGGGGGTAAAGAGGTACAAACTTTCAGTTGTAAAATAAGTAAATCATGGGGATGTAACGTACAAATCAGTGACTATAATTAATAATATATATTACATATGAAAGTTTTTGAAAGAGTAAATCTTAAAAGTTTTCATCACAAGAAAAATGATTTTATAACTTTGTATGGTGACTAGACTTACTGTGGTGATCATTTCAGAATATATACAAATACTGAATTATTATGTTGTACACCTGAAACTAATATAATGATATATCTGAATTCTAACTCAATTTTTTTAAAAAAGAATATCTTAAGATTAAAAAAAAAAGCTTACAGTAGGAGCAGCAAGGGTATAATAATTTCTCCTCATTCTTAAAGTGTTCTCTAACAAAAAGTAAAATATAACCAACATTTGGATAGTTCTTTAGTGTAGAATTACATATTTACATAAAAACAGACATTGTCTAAACTAAAGATAAAGCTTGTCCACTAGGACAAAGACATTTTAAAATTAAACTACCTATTATTTCCTAGATGCATCTTCCCAGAAGCTGCTAATCTTTCTTACCATATTGTGACAAACTAGCAGAATCATGAAGGAAAAGTTTAAAAAATAAAATTGGAGAGTATATGTAAATATGAGTGTGTGTTTACATGGTGAACCATGGACTCATGTCCAAACATACTGAATTATGAATTAAGTCTAAAACATGTGGAAGTATTCTGGAAACATAATAAACAATGAACCAAGAGTATAGCTGAAAAGTTTGACATCATAATATGAAACCTTAAAAGTTCCATAACCCTATTTTTTTAAAGATACTTACAATATTCTATTTAAACACTGAGTTTTCTTTCTAAGAAAGAGTGGGTTCAAATATACGATACTCTCAGAAGTTTAGAACTTATTGAAGCAAAATAAATGTCAAATTGTTGGCTAGTCAAGTGACAAGTACCACTCCTAGATTTTTTAAATTCATTCATGCATTATATACTTCTAGCAATGGTACATGCAGAAATTACAAGCTGAACTAGAGGAATTATAAATTATATTTGGCCACAAAACACAACTAAAAAAAGCTGTGATCCAGTACTAAAAGCTACAACTGTAGTTCATTACCAGAAACAGAAAAAGGTCCCACACAGGTTTCCCCAGGTGCAAGATCAGTGCACGACAGCTTTCCTTACAGAACATTCACCTCCCATGAAAATCGGGGCCAGGAACAATTTCCCCCGTATGAAACTGCAGTGTTTTCAAAAGTCAATTAATTATACTTTAAAATGTTATAGATTATAATTTCTTCTCCCTTTATACTTTTATAAAACTGCAGTAAAACCTTTTGACTTGTCAGTTTACTTCATATCCTCAATTTACTTTCTCATAGCATTTATTATGCAATATTGTCTACAGTATCACATCTTGTTTACCTCCTTAACTAAACAGCATGCCCTACTGGGCCAAATTTAAATTGTAGAAGTAGTGGTCATGTTTCCCTCTAGGATAGCTCTTACTATATTTACATTTATTTCAAAATATTAATAATAAATTTATTAAGATATTGTTATATGACTGATATGCTTATTTGATATATAATATATTGTTATAATATTTAATATATTATACACAAGGGTGAATAAAAGTAGGTTACAGCTGTATGTGAAAGTTTATTCTTGTATTATTTATTGTATTATTTATTTTTATTTTGCCCACCCCTGTATATTATGTTAATGTATTATATTATGTATTAATATAATATATTATAATATACATATTTATATTTCTTTCAAGGCAATTCCAAAAAATAGTTGAGGAAAACTGGAGGGTGAATGTTCAGGTCAACATTTTCTAAGTGCTTCTATATGCCGAACACTGTACTTCCCATATGCCAAACACTAATGCAATGCAGTGTTCCAAAACATAGTATATAAGCTACAAAGCCCAACAGCAATTCCTTAAACTTACACACTGAACAATTGTTTCTGTATTTCTCGCATTATTTTTATTAAGCTATATTAACATAAGCACCTCATTTTACTCAACTCAAAACTAAGTGTTACTTACTAGTAAGTCCCTCCCTGCCTCACTTTCCCACCTCTTCATGCCTTGCCTTGCTTTATCATTAAGAGAAATTTTAAAAAGACACATGAAAAAGAGAAGATACGCAACTAGAAATATGGCTGAAGAGTTAAGAGGGACCAAAAGAGAAAAGTGCATTTCCGAAGAATATATTAGACTCATATCGAAGGAAGAGAATTTAGTTTTATTTTATAACGAGGACAGGCAGTCTAAGTACTGTTTATTCAGAGACACTACAATCCAAATGAAATAAAGTCACTATCTCAAAGAGATATGCATGTTCCTTAGCCAAGATATGGAATCAACCTAAATGTCCACTGACAAATAAATGGATAAAAATATATATGTATAAACACATACACACAAACACACACACAGGGATATTACTTAGCCTTTAATAAAGACAGGTGAATCCTGCCATTTGCAACAATATGGATAAACCTTGAGGGTATTATGCTAAGTGAAGTAAGCCGGACAAATATTGCATGATCTCACATGTGCAATCTTTGAAAAAAAAAAAATCATAGTAACAGAGACTAGAATGGTGATTATCAAAGACTAAGGGGTTGGGGAAAAGGAAAGATGAAAAGAAATAAAGTAGAAAAGTGGTTGCCAAGAGCTGAGAAGGGAAACAATGGGGGGTTATTTTTTAATAGTGTAGAGCTTTAGTTTTGCAAGATGAAGAGAGTTCTGGAGATGGGTGGTGGTGATGATTGCATGACAACATGAAGAAGTTAATACCACTACATTGTACACCTAAAAACAGTTAAGACAATAAATTTTGTTAATGTACTTTACCGCAATAAAATCAGAAAAAAAATGTGGATGAGAGAAGCTAACACATGCCACTGAGTTGAAAGATCACGGCGAGTGTTAGTGATAATAAGAAGATGAGTATATGAAACATAAGACATGGGCTGGGTAGGCTGTAGGATGAATAGAGAAAGCAGGAATGAGGACACAAAGAGTTTACCTGAGACAGAAAGCTGGAACAGTAAAAATACCTACTGCATCCAAGTGCCTGCATCCAAGATTAAGTTGGTACGAAATATATCATATTTTGTTACACACACACAAAGACACTAAAGTCCCTGTTCTAAAACAATGAATTAAGGGACCTCAGTCAGCAGAGCAACCTAACATGACAGAATCATGAAAAAAGGAACTTATTTTTTAAAGTGAATATATACTTATTGGATAACATGTAGCTAAGGGCTACCTTGTCACCTGCCAGGCACACAGGCTCAACAAAGTGAAAGACAACAATAATTTTTCATTTGTTCCAACATTTTCCATGGTCTGCAGATTTTTCCTTTACATAGGTGTGCAAACTTAGAGGGCTGTAAGTCATAACAAAGAGTGTTTTCCCAACCTTCCCTTGATACTTTGTCCAGACATAGTTAGTAACTTGGGACTTGAGAGCAGAAAGAATCAGAGAAAATCCATTCCTAAGAGTATCTGGACAGCAACTACCCTCACACCATTGCTTATGAGGGGTATCAATCTGGATTTAGTGGTCCAAGTGATAAAGATAATGTCAATCTAATCATTTCAAAAACACTTGCTATAAACATAACAAAACAAAACAAAGCAAAAAAGACAGACTGGTAACTTATTACTGAGCCCCTACATACAAGTCTCATATGGATTCGGCACATCCTCGATTTTAGATTTTTTTCTCTCTCAACCCAGTTTCTCTCAAAAATAAATTGCAAGCTTCTTTTCCCCCAAAGCCTCTCCTTTCTTCATGACTTGCGATCACCAGCCCATTTACCTGGAGATAAAGGTATGTTCCATTAACTCAGCAGCTATATTGTCACCTCCCAGTACTATCATCCACTGTGGAATACAGCTCATGCCCACCAGGTACACATTAAAAAAGTCCTCCTCTAATCCATCTGCAGGTAAGTGCATTTCATCTCACCTAAATTCAGGAGAGCTCATTAATCTCATAGCAAACACGCAGCTTTACTCCTCAGTCACCTAATCCCTCACCTGCCTCTACCAAAAGTGGCTGAAGAAATAAAATATTTGTCTATGCTCTCCCAAACAAAGAAGGCAATGAGGCACAGGTTTTGGCCAAAGAAAAAATACACGGCATTTGGCTAGGAAAGAGCAATAAGGGATGAAATTCTGAGAAAGCATTTACTCTCGTGACGAAGAGGAGCAGAGGCAGGTAATCGTCCTAAAGACGGCATGAAAACTGAAGCAAAGCAGCCAGGCATCCTGCAACCCAGAGGCACAACCAGTAGGGAAGGGATAACAAGATTTAAGAGACATGCGCTGACACTGCTGAGCCACTGTGGTATGGGGAACAAACTCCTGTCTCAGGCTGGGTCAGAAAAATAACCCCAACTTAAACTGGTCTAAGACATTTCTAACTGATAAAATCCCCCACTCTACCATGGCTGCAGAGTAAGGGGTTGATTAACACATTTATGCTCATCAACCCTGATCCAAAAATGAAGGGAATCATATTTGTGCCACCTGCCATAAAGAGGCAGACATCAGGAAAGATCACAGGCCGAGAAACTATGGATTCAATGCACTGGCCTGGAATTCTGGCTCAGCCACTACTATTGTGATTTTAGATGAGCTACTTAATCTTTCAAAGCCTCGCTTTCCTCATCTGCAAAAATCATATTACTAACCACCTCATAATGTTACAGACAGGATTAAATCGGCAATGCACATTTAAATTTAACAGGAGCTGGTTTATAGCAAGTGCTTCCTAGAAACCTGCCTCCATCACCACTATCACAAACACCATCACGCAGCAGGCCAACTCTTTAGCTAAAACTGGTCAAGTTCAGAGCTTCCTGACTTCAGAATGATTCAGCACCACATGAACCTGAAAGGGAAAATAGAGTTTCAAATTTTGTGTGTGTGTGTATGTGTGCATGCGCTGCCTCGGGCCTAACCCCCAGTATGCAACTGATATATATTTACTGAAGGAAAAATTCCTCAGTCAAGGTGTTAAGAAATGAGAGTAGAAACACACAAAACATTGCAGCCATCAAGGTAAAAATGTAATTTCTGTAACTTTCGATATGTCATTTTTTTCAGCCATCCTCAAGAAGTAGAGATGATTTCCTTCTTAATATTTTAAACAAAACTCAAAAGTAGTCCAAAGGATCAATGAAAATGTACTTAAAGATTTAAGCTACTTGGGAGAAAAAACTATAAATGCAAATTGTTATTCTATCTATCTCTTAGGGATTATAACTGCCATTAACAAAATCCAAAGCTATGAGTTTGTTTTTTCCTCAAAGATTGAACATTATTTCATCTTCTCTCCATTATCTTAGCTTTAACAGTCATTGCGATCACCGGAATTTTGGGTGGCGCAGTTATAGAAGATGACATTCTGGTTACCAATCTTGCTTGCTCTTCTTCTGTTGTCATAAGCATAGGAAAGAAATCTGTCTTCTGTATCTTCTTCAAGTTTCAGTTCTCTGTTTTCTAGATCATTACCCCATTCATACTTCAGTTTAGTAAGCTCATTGACACTGTTCACTTAACTGCTTTGCAACTCAACAAATATAATTTGTACATGCACAAAAATCATAGTTTCACAAAGGACAACCATAAATTTTCAAGACCAGAGCTTAAGTGCTTTCCATATTACTAAAGTCTCATAACTCTATGATAGGTTTCAAATTAAAAAAGCAGACATGAAAACACAAATTCACCTACTATCATGTTTTTAAGTGTACCCTAAAATAATACAATTATTAAAAATAAATAGAATTTTACACAAATAGTAAAAGCCTCATAAAACATTTACTTCTAACCTGAGTGCATTTTTAAATTTTTAGGGAATAGCAAGCCTGTTCATTTACTTATTCTCAATTCCATCATTCCTTGATTATTTGTAGTATCAACTATTATTTCTATCAATACCGGGACAATTTTCATTTGTTATTTTTATTTTTGTTTTGAACCGACGGATTACTCTCCTAAAACATTTCAGATACCATTTTCTGCACTGCTCCAATTTTAGTAGGTATGCTGCCTACTTGAGTTCACAGGGTTCTCTCTGTGTCACTTGATAAAGACATAAAGTCTTAATAAGAGTTTTATTTCTGAGACACAAGATTTTGCAATGCATGTAAATCAGAAGATGGATTCTGCATTCCCTGACAAGTTCCTCAAATATATATGTGCAATTAAATAGACAAGCAGTGAAGTTTGAAGGTACAGAACTCACCTGCCTGAATGGAGCAGGCAGTAAGAGAAATGTCAGGTCTTATTATCAGACAAGGGTGTGGACAAAGAAGAAACGCAGAGTGAACTTAGTACAAATGAAGAAAAATCACAGTGGTCCCATTCTCCCTCCCTCATTGCCACCCCCAAAAATGACAAGATCAAGGGATTATTCACATTGAAGATATAGCCCTGCAAAACCCAGCTCAGAGTTGACATTTTCTTTTATCCTCACCCAAGGACATTTTTTTTTCATTGCTTTTAGAGACAGAGGAGGAAAGAGAGGAAGGGACAGAGAGAAATAAGAGAGGGCATGGATTGGTTGCCTAGTGCACATGCTGGAACAAGGGAATCCGAGGAGCCCAGACCGGGGATAGTGGGGACCAGGGATCAAACCCACAACGTAAGTATGTGCCCTGAACAGGACTAAAACCTGCAACCTTTTGGTGCAGGGACACCACTCCAACCGAACCACATTGACCAGGGCAGAGCTGACATCTTTTAAGCTCTATGATCCCCAGACTAAGTTCATCACTCTCTTTTCTCTGCCACCTCTGTACCCAGTACACCCCTCTCCTCTTACTGTCCCCTCATACATTCTGAGCACACTGGATGCTTAATCAGATACTTGTGCACCAGTGTTTTTACCTGGCACATAGTGAATACACAAAAACAGTGACTAACATGAATAAACATCTTTTTTAAATGAGAATCAGTTATAAAGGAAAGCTGTGATTATAACGAAACACTTCTTTTTAATATTCACTCTTTCTCTGGCATGTAATTATTAGGTGTTATAGGTAAAAGGGAAGACATGGATAACTCAATGTTGGATGTGGCCAATCCTATGAGACAAAGTTGGTTTAATTCATGCAAAATTTTACTTTGGTTTAAATTCCTCTGTGTGTGTGTGTGTGTGTGTGTGTGTGTGTGTGTGTGTCTGTCTGTCTATCTGTCTTGTTCTTACTGTTTTTCTCATTAATGATAAATCAGAAAACATACTCAAAGATGTGTATATAATCATTACTTTTCAATGTCCAGTCACTGTTAAAAATTACACTCTCAACACAATCAATCCTGCAACATTTTCCATATTCCTAGATTTCCTTGTGCAAAATTTTTAAATTGGAAACTAACAAGTGATGCATCTTTCTTTGTCGTGATTGAATAAATTTTTGCTCTATGAGAGTAGAACTGTCAAAGAATTGAATTTACAAGTACAGAAAAATTTTTTTTCAGTATTCAGGTGTTTCTTAGCAACTGAACCTGCTGATATTTTCTCATCACAAGTAATAGGAATAAAAATCAGTGTTTCAGTGCACTCTCATGTCAATGAAAGCAGTGCAGCTCAGAGAAAAAAACTATATATAATGTGTAAAAATACTAAGTATTTTCCAGCCTATCTAGGCTGAGGTATCTGAAACAGGTAATGATAACTTAAATATGATAAATGATCTGAGGAGTGGGTGTGCTTATACAGGAGTGTGGGTGCATCTTATCTTTTCTGTGAATGGGATCAGGAGTGCAGGGACACAAAGGTGACCATAAAAACAGTAACCTAAGAATTACTCTGAAGAGTTGGTTCAACCATGAAGAACGAAGCTGCTATTTTCAAAGCATGTGTAGCTAGAGTTTAAACCTGGTTTACATAGCATCATAAATTTCTAAACAAAACTCACATCTTATAGACCCCAGAGAAAAACTGCCAAAAGAGTAATAATTTGAACTACTGCAGCTAACTGTAGTAATTCTTCAGAAGTATTTTGAGACCATAAACCTTTGCAATTGGGATTTCGGAAACGTTCTGCATTTACAGCACTTCACACACGGTATCAGGTACCTCATTCCTTTATAAATAGCACACGGAAGCCCATGTAACTTTAGTTTTCTCAGCAAATATGGAGAATACGAACCTGACACTGTCACAAGGTAATTCATCAGATTCCGAGCACCTACTCTTCACAAGGCACCGTACTAGCATCAGAGATAACGAAGCTGAATATAGCACAAGCCTACCCTGGAGAACCTTATATTAAACATGTAATGGAAGTACCACTACAGGGACGGTGAATCACAGAAAGCAGTAGAGGGCTGAAGTATTTGGGCCTGGGGAGAGGTAACAAACTACTTTCGTAAAAAGGGCATTGAACTCAAGGCGCTATGCGAGACCCAGGTCCTTCACTAACTAGCTATGTGAGTTTTGGTACGCCTTCAACCTATCGGAGGTCGCATTTTCAGGGGCAAATGAAGAGGTCTGACAGGTAACTTTTACTGAGAGCCCCTTATAAAAGAAGGCTAATAAACACTACCAAACATAATAGGGCAAGCAAGCACATCCACTGATATCTATAAACCTAGAGTTTGCATTCCAGTTGCAAAGAAAGAGGGCAAGGTAACACACAAATGACACACAACTTTAATATCCTTTCCTGCTGTAAAAATTCTCCATGTGCTAACATTTGCTGGCAACTGGAAAGCAAAGAACTTGAGATAAGTTATTCATTAAAATTCTTGCCACCAATAATTTCCATAAACCCAAAATGCAGAACTCTACTAAGCACTAAAGAAATAAAAGGAAAAATCAAAACCTCTTAAAATATTCTTCACATGAACTAGTCCCTTGAAAGGAATGACTAAAAAATATATTGCATTAAGGAATTTTTAAAGCACTCTCATGTACATTATTGATTTTTTTTTTCAATTAATGAGCCTGGTTCTATCAAAAAACTAGAATATTTCACTAAAATAAGAAAATAACTTTCATTCAATCCTATTCTGTGATTGGTGTCAAAAGTCTCATTTTCTAAAATAAAATAAAATAAAATAAAATAAAGAGAAAGATGCCAAGGTTCACTTATAATAACCTGTTTGTTTGTGGTATCCAACTCACTGTGTCTACCTGATCCCCACATCCAATCTTGAAATACTCAGTTTGGTATCTGGTCCTCTTCTCTTATTCTTTACCCCTTAGAAATTGCATCTACTAGTTTGGCTTCGAATTTTCAGAACCATGTGGGTGAAACCCAAATCTATCTCTTAATCTCCAAGCACTCTTCTGAGTTCCAACCCAAACTTACCAGGATGTCCTACTAATCCAATAAACTCAACAGGCCCAATACCAAAGACATTTTCTCCCCTCGAACAGCTCTCGTATCCCTATACACATCCCTAAACACATCCCCAACAGCCCACGCTTTCTAGCACCTAACCATTCAGCTCTACTGCTCTATGCAAACGGTTCGTCTCCTTATAGCCAAATCATTTATTTTTTTAAAATAAAACTATGTTGATGAAGTAAAATTTTATATACATGTCAAAAATTGGACAAATAATAAAGGGTACAGTTTGATGAATTTTCACAAGGTGGACACATCAATGTAACCTCCAAAGAAATAAAAAAAACTGAATACTGACATTTAGAGTAATATCCATAATTTGGCTAAAATCGATATTATATATTGTGTGACATCGGGATGAAGATAATGTATAAGGTCTTGTAAACACCACTACAGTCGTGGCATAAACTCTTACTGGTAGAGCAGGCAGTTAGACACACATGAGCAGAGCAGGAGCGATAGGCCAGGCACAGAAGGTCACCAGGGCAGAAAGCTGTACGACGGACAAACTGTACGGTGGGACTTCACCTCCCGGGTGGCCTTTCCTCCCCTAGCTTAGCACTGGTCATATTGTTTAGATCCCTTTGGAGGAGGAACAAGGGGGTCCATGTATGTCTTCAGGGTCATGGTCTCCACTGACTGGCTGGCACCAGGGCAGGGGGTCATTAGTCCTCATAGCTGGTCCTGGTGTCAGCCATGACGTCACCCTGCCTGGCTTTGCTGCTTCTCTAGGCCTGGAGTGGAAACATAACTGAGGCCTAGATGTTATCTCTAGTTTGACCAAAACTCTACCTCTGTAGTCAACAGACCCAAGGCTCCGTTCCTCAATTCTTTGATTTGGGTCAGAACCTCATTGTCTCAAAGGTTTAATGCTTAACGGAGTGGTTGTAGAAGGGTTTACATGGGAGACAAACCATTTGAGGTTAGCCACATCATTTAAAGCAAGTGTCAACTCTATCTCTAAATTCCCTGAGCTCAGGTGATACAACTCTCAGGAGAGGCCCACTTTCTCCTAGTCACTGAGTCCTTTATGTACATCTTAGCTCTCCCTACCAGACACGAGGTTCTTGAGGGTCAGGGTCCTGTCTCATAAATTTCCCATTTCCCACAGGCGCTATGCAGAAAACCTGACATATGTCAAAGAAATGTTTGTTGAATGGACAACAAACTGTGAACTGTATATTATAAAGGGCTTAACAAACCAATACCTCACAGAGCAATGATCAAGTTTAGCTTAGCGTCCTCAGTCAAGAAATATGTCTCAAAATAGAAACGAGCATGTTACTTCTCCCCTAAAATGAATGATTTCTTTCTGTTAGGTTCATGCTTTCACCTGCAATGTTTTGTGTCTCCTACAGATCGGTAGGATGGGAACATAAACAAGCTGGAGCCTGGTCACAAAGGTGGGGGAGATGTGGTGTCCACAATTTGCATATTGATGGATTAGCTGTAGCAGTAACTACCTCATTGCAGCCACTTCAAAATAACATTAAAAAAATCAGGAAGCAATATTAGAAAAGGCCTATTGCTCAATCTAAACCCCAAGAAAAAATCAACTAGACACAAATAGACAAAAAAAATGCTAATATGATTCCAAAGTAAGTGAACTATTCAAAAAAATAATTATATTTAACTACAGCTTAAGGAACTAAACTAAATACTGCTTTTAAAAAGAGGATAACAAATTTAAGAGGAGTCTGAGTTCTTTATACATAAAAATTACTCGATCGAATGCCTACAAAAAAAAATAAAACATTTTTCCAGAGCAACAAACACTTGGTGAACTATAGACTCAAGGAGGGTTCCAAAGATGTGAAAAAGGAAACCCTTTTTTAAAAAAAGAAAATCCTTACTTTTCTCTGTGACTCCAAGAGCTGCTTACTTCCCTGTCAATTATTTCCTTGAGAATTCAAAGTACTTCCTTCTACATCTAAATTAAAACGTACAGATATATTTTCTGAAAGTCTGGTTTTTAAAGCGTTACCAGAGCCTTTTAAGAATGAGTCTCACAAACAGAAAGTGTAATCAGTCACACCACGTGAGAAAAAAAGAGCATTTGCCTTAAAGAAACCAAGCTACAATTTAAGAAGCTGTCCGTTTTTCAAAACAAGGCCATTCAGCTGCTTAATGACAAAGTGGAGGTGTGTGGAAGTTCCAGCTCAGCGCCCCCCTCACTCCTCCACTGACACACCACACCCCTCCCATGGGACCTCACAGTCTCAGGGCTGCACATTCTCCTTCCCAGGAACCCAAACTTCTAAACCTGACTGCATACTTGCTATCTCCGTCTGGATGGCTAATAAGCAACCACCACTTAACCGGGTCAAAACAGAACTCTTGACTTTATTTTCTGTATTTCTCTGTCCGTCTTCAGCATCTTGGTGAAGAGGAACCACCCTCTAATCAGTTATTCAGGCCAAAATCCAAGAAGTGGTAATATAGTGTCCTGGAATATAGATTCATAAGCCAGATTGCACGAATTCGTATCCTGCCTCTGCTGTCACTACCTGTGCAGACAGATATAAGCCTCAGAGGGTAATAACGGTACCCACCAGATTAGGGTTACTATGAAAATTAAATGTGTTAATTCATGTGAAATATTTAGAACAGCACCTGGCAAATATTAAATTTTCACTGAATTTAAGGTATCATTATTATCATTCTGTTTCCTCTTTTTCTCTCATATCCAATCTGTCATGTCAACAATACTTCAAAAACATAACTGAAATCCGTTTACTTCTCTCACTTGTTACCACTCTATTTCAAGCCACCATCTAGATTGTGATAAACTCCCAAGCTAGTCTTGTGTTTTTGCTTTTTTAAAAATTCTCACCCAAGGACATGTTTATTGATTTTAGAGAGAGGGGGAGAGAGGAAGAGAAACATCGACCAGTTGCCTCTCGTACACACCCCAACTGGGACTGAACCCGCAACCTAGGCATGTGCTCTGACTGGGAACTGTACTCGCCACCTTTTCAAATTATGGAACGGCACTCCAACCAACCGAGCCACAGGCCAGGGCCCAAACTAGTCTTGTTTCCATTGTTTGCATACCCACGAAAGTGGTCTTCAAGCAGCAGCTACAATAATCTCTTTAAACTATAAGTCAGATGTTATCACTCCGTTACTCAAAACCATCTCATGATTTTTTACTACATTAGGCTAAAAATCAAACTCTTTACCCTGGTTTATTTAAAGTCCTATACCTAGGACTTTGTAGTCTCATCTTGTACCACTCTCTGCTAACTCAGTACACTTTAGCTACACTGGCCCTTTTTAATTCTGCAAAAATGCCAAGATTCCCTCCTTCGGCCTTTGCATTAGTGACTTTTCCTTCCCGAAATGAACTTTCCTCTATATGTGTTCAGCTAGCTCCTTCATATCATATACAATATTGCTATTGTTATTTCTTTAGTAATTGTCTATCTCCCGATAGAATATAAGCTTTATTAAAAAAAGAAATTTAATCTATCTTGTTAAATGCTGTGTCCCTTGTACCCAATACGTGGGTGAACAAATAAAAAGTTATTGAAAAAATAAACCATTAACCGAAAGAACTCGCTAAAGCTTCTAAAATTGTTATGCGAAGCAAAGAAATGTATATTTCCCTCATTCTTTCCATAAGTGGTTATCAATTTATTGCATCTCAACTACAAATTCACCCTTTTTGCCTGTTCTGTAACTGGACCCTAATATAGTTTCCTTCCAATATTTTCTCAGAGTGTGAAGATCTAAATTTCCTGATAATACAACTTACAAAGGAACAGTTACCATCAAAAGATCCTCAGAATTACAATTAGAAAACCTGATATTCAATTATGGCTCCAGAAAAAGCCTTGGCTACATTACTTGGCCTCTCGGAGCTGCATTTTCCTCATCTGTATAACACAGATTAAATCTCTGTCTATCTCAGGGGCTCATGGTAAGGAACAAATGCACAGATAGTAAACTATGGACAAGTAGACGTTATTATTATTCGGTACCTATCAGTCCATAATTTCACTGAGCACTGCTCCTATGGACTAGGTGCTACACTAGATAGAAAATTTTAATTAAGACAGCTCTTTACTCTCGAAAAGCTTATTTTTTAGTTGAGGGAAGAAACTCGTAATTGGAATAATCTCATCATAGTTTGGTAGTGTGCAGAGTGCTACAGGAGCACAGAGGAGAGATGCTTAACACAACCTTGAGGCTGAGAGAAGGCTTGTTGGAGGGAGTGGCGGCACAGCTGAGTCTCAAAAGGTCAGTACAGTGAGAAGAGTTCTTATCAAATGACAAGGCAACCATCACCTTTTACCAGTCCCAGGGGAAATTCAAAAGCCAAATTGGTTACATTACCACAAAAATCCCATGACCACAGGTTAAGAACAAACTTTCAGATAACACCTGGAATGAAACTCTTCTATCAGCTTAGACTTCCCCCATCCTCATTTAGTTCATCCTCTACCACTTATTAAAATACCTCTTTTTTTTCCATCTTTAGGGCAATTTTTCTCATCCTACAAGAATATTTCCATTCATAAGGCTGAAAGTTTTCAGTTTCATACTCCAAGGCCAAAATCTTCCTCATGGGAAAGGACAATAATAAGGAAACCATAGCAATAAGTTTAGATTTTTCCTTCACCAGAGCCCTAAAAGAAATTCCCTCCCTTCCATCCAGCTCCCCCCACACCCCGCAGCTGTCAGGACAGGTTCCCAAGCAGTATACTCCATCTGCTCTCCTGAATGATAAGGCCAAGGGTTCTCTAGACAACCTCTCAATCAGACTTGGCCCTGACCCATCCAACCGAAAGCCAAGGGCCGCCTGAAGCAGCAACTCACTGTCCCTCTTCCATCAAATCCAAAGACACTGAGGCCAGAGCTCCCCACAACCCCTGGTAATCAGGACAAGAACAGTAAGTCTGAATCCACTAAAGCAGAATGCAGATTACCCTACATTCTACAATTCCAATCTGGGCATAGAATCAACAGAAATGTGTTTGCCAAAGATGTCCTAGAATGTTCAGAGCAGCAGTATGAGTAAAAATGTAAAGAAAGAAAACAAAACTCAAATGTACATCAACAACAGAATAGGTAAATAAACTTAAATAAAGTTAATCAAAATTGGGATGAATCAAAATCAGGTGTCATCTGATAGTATCCAATGAAAAGAATATACCCTCACTTCTGTGATATTCCTGCTCAATGATGTATAACTTACATCTAAACATGCAAAAACATCAGGCAAACCCAAATTAAGAGGTATTCTATGAAGCTAATAGCCTAGAATTTTCAAAAGTAACAAAGCATGAAAGTCAAGGAAAAACTAAAAACCTGTTCCAGGCTGAAGGAGAGTAAAAAGACAAGGACTAAATAACACCTGTGATTTAGGACAAAACAGGACATGCCTGAGACAACTGTGAAAACTTGAAAGGGGTCTGAGGATTAGATAGTAGTCATGTATTGATGCTCCTCTCCTTATTTCGACAGCTGAACTGTGGTTATGAGGAAGGGCATCTTGGTTTGCAGGTAGTACACACTAAAGCAGCAGTCCCTGACATTTTGGCACCAGGGATGGGTTTCCTGAAAAGTAAGTGGAGGGGCGGGGTGGGGGTGTGGACAGGGAGGCAGTGGGCAGAGCTCTGGAGTTGGGCGGAGGGAGGAGACAGGAGGCAGAGCTCAGACCAGCTTCTCTTGCAGCCAGGTTCCTAACAGGCCTCTGGACAGCACCTGTTGGGCGAGGGGTGGAGGTGGGGTGGTGGCGGTTGGAGACCCCCGCACTAAAGTATTGGGAGTGATAAGACATATAGTTGAGAACTTACTCACAAATGATTTAGGGAAAATGGTATTGTTTTTAACTTGCAACTTTTCTGTAAGTTTGTGATTATATCAAAATTCTAAAAAATTAGTTTAAAATTTCTTCTAGTATGTTGGAAGGGGCAAAGAACAAGCAGGAGAGAGGTATAAAGCTTAAGTGTAATTTGCTAAAAAAAATTAATTTATTACTACCTTAGGAACTCAGAGTTTTTGGCCTTAATCTCAGTATATTTAGATCTCCCATCTTCTGCCCAAAAACAGAGGGGGAAAAAGTTGGCCAAGATCTGCCACATATCCTTCTTTGTACATTAGATGGCAAGGAAGATAAGTTGAATAGCGAATACACCTGTGCCCATTTTTATGAGCAAGAAAAGCTTTTTTTCAGAAGTCCCCAAACAGCTTCCCATATTTTCAGCCAGAATTACATAAACGAACAATTTAGAAAGGAGGAAGAAACCACTGTGATCAGCCCCAGGGTGACACCAACACTCCAGAAGCTTTCTGAAATACACGGTGATATTTTTGGTTGTAATGGGGACTGGGAAGCACTATTGACATTTAAAGGATGAGAGCTAGGGATGCCCAATTTCCTGAAAAGTATATGGCTGTTTCACATATGTCAAAAAACAAAATGAGTGAACAAAACAAAGAGTAAGAAAATGGAGAATGGATGGCCAACCAGTAGGCAAATATGTGTCTGGTACAGAGATTGACAGTAGTGAGAGATGCTATCTTTATCTGTGAATAGATGAGTGTCCAGGGTAAATCATAAGGCAAGTAAAGAAATTATGTAAAAACAACACAGTTGAGGATAAAAGAATAGGATTAGTGAGGGAGGAAGAATATTAACACTTATTAAACACCAATTGTGCTATTTTCATAAACTGCTCTATTTAATAAAACCAGAATTAACATTTTTAGTCTTCCCAATTGCTAATATAGATAAATTACGCATGTTTAGTTAACCCAGGAGAGTCAATAATAAAAATGATTTACACCAGAAAATATTATAATTTTTAACTCAAAAGGAAAAGTTGGCCTATGCTTATAATGTAATCAGTATTGCTTAGAAAGAATTATATCACATAACTTTGCAGTTCTCTTCTGCATTAAGTACCAAAAAATATAAAAAGAACTAGACTTGGATTAAAAGGTAACACTGCAAAATGTACATATCTTTAAGATGTTACACTTATGTATAACACTTTCAACAAATCTCTTAAAAAACAGTGATTATGCTATTTATTCAACACAGCTAGCACCGATTTCACCCCGCAATAGGCTGTTCATTGCAGCACTATCATGTGACTGGTTTTACTACTTCATATAAAGCCTTTCTTCTACACTGCCCCCCATCACTGACACAAAATATCAATTTAGAATAAAATCTAAGGGTTACACCGACCACAAGCCACTCTAATTCTGAAGGGCCTTATAAGAAATCCACCTCCGAGCAAAGGGACACAACCTTGAAAAAGCACAGAGGCCGCTCACAAATTAATCAGCTCTCCATTAGCATTACTAAGAGAAAGAAAAAAAAATAGGAAAACTACTATGGGTAGAAACAAATAAAAACCTAGCAGTTCTAGAATTACCAATACAGTATCATAAGCAATTTGAATATAATTAAGAAAATTAACTTATTAATTTTCTTTAATCTTTATATTTAATTTTCTTTAATCTTAATCCGGGATTAAAGATTAAAAACTACCAAGGGTATCTAATTACAAATGTGAATATGTGGAAATAAAGTAAATAGGTAAATATGGTAATAAAGTGAAATACTTACTGCCAAAGCCTTGGACAGTTTGGTTCTAAATTCATTCAGAATGATTGCCACAATGTCCTTAAGTGGTACATAAGCAAAGCCATCTTCCAGATAGACTTTCCTTCCTCGGAACAAATCCAGGGCATCAGCAAAAGGGATCTGAATTCAGAGTGAAATGGGAAAATCAAGCAATATCTGTCATTTTGAAACCCTCCTAAGTCTTCATATGTACCAAATCCAAATAAAATTATTCCTATGAGAAATTCATTAATCCCAGCATATTAGAGAGGGAAAAAAGATCAATTTACACACCTTAAAAGTAAACAGTTAGCTTAAGGAAGAAGTGGCAGTCCAAAAATATGTTTGTTTCAGAGTAGATGTTTTGAAAAGTCATAAATCAAGCTACAATGCTTTATTTTTACTTAACACATGAAGGTACAAATTACAGTCCCCAAGATTTCAAAATCCCACATTAAGCCCTCTGCTCACATTGCGTTCCTCTCATATGATATACTCCACATTTTATTCTGCAACAAGCAGAATCCTAATTTGTATACAGTACGTTCAGTGCTGAAAATTACTAATAAGTGAATACAAATTTCTTCACCTATGTTTCCATTCTTTCTCTAGAGAAATATATTTCAAAAGCTAATCTCAACAATAAGAAATGAAAATAATAATAAGCAATCAGTTTTTCTATTAAAATATTTGCTAGCATTTTTTTAAAAACCAATACTAGTCTGCTGACATTTTTAAAGTCCTATAAACTACACTAAAATTTTAAGATATCATTAGAACATATTAGTATTCTCCAATAGTTTTTCTCTTTTTTAAAAATAAGGTAAAAGATTTGGTTTTAAAAAATGATTCCCAAATTGCCTATTCACTGAAGTTTTAGGGAAAAGTTAAATTTTTACTACCATTATTCTTCAATATATCCAATGATATCACACAATAAATAGATCATGTGCTTTTTGACAGTTCTTTTATTAATTTACAGATTTCTACAACTGCAACACAATCCTTGTCCTAAAGTAGGTTGTCACTTAGTTGAGAAGACAAGACAGTCACGCAGGGAAAGTCAAACAGATCTCCAGGGCAGTACACGTGTGAGATACTGCACCCAACAGGTCAGTTACACAGGGTGCAATGGGGTGGGGGCAGGTAAGAGGCTTTACTTCAATAATCCAGGCGAGAAAAGGAGACGATGTTTGGAAACGTGGGTTTTTCATTTCAGTACATTTAATGAATGCTTCCAAACCTTAGTGGCCAGACCTATAAAACCAGGACAGGGCAGGGGGAGAGAGTCTAAATCAGGGGCGTCCAACCTTTCGGCTTCTCTGGGCCACATTGGAAGAAGAGGAGCTGCCTTGGGCCACCTAGTAAATACACAAACACTATCGAAAACGGAGGAGCAAAAAAAAAGATTTTAAGGACATTTACAATTTTGTGTTGGGCCACATTCACTACCATCCTGGGCCACACATGGCCCATGAGCTGCAGGTCGGACACCCCTGGGACCAATCCTTAGGGGTTCTTTAGCTCTAAAATTCCAGGATTCTAGCTTATTAGGGTGGTCACAACAGAAATAAAATGCCTAAGCAGAAGGAAAAGATGACATGAACGCAGGGTAATGGGAAATGTGTGATGTGGGAGGGATAAATACACGTTCCCAAACTCAAAGTTTAGAAGGCTGACTGAATGATGGTCTAACTGGTAGAAACAGGGAAGTCAGAATGGGGAGCCAATGTGGAGGGAGGATCTCAAACTACTGGTACTCACCAATAATTGTGAGTACATTCTTGTCAAAGGAAACTGGGAGTGGGGGAGGTTGCAGCTTTCAAATTTTTAAATGAATTTCAGCTTTCCCCTCTTCCCCTTCTGAAACTATTTAGTCCAAAACACATTTAATGGATTCAAGTAAAGCAGGTATCTGTGTCAGGAACAGAGAACAGCAGAGACACCCCGTGCAGGGTGCTGGGACCTGGGTAGGGTAAAGGTCTTGCCACAGGAGAGCAAGTGTGAGAGCCTGAGTGGCATGGGACCATGCTCACACGGGGAGAGAGTCCAAGTGTGGTGTCGGAGCCCAACAATAGCCAAGAAAGCTTCCATGTGGAGCAGTCATCCACAACAGGGAGTGACAGGAGTGTCCTTGCAAGGGGCAGCCCAGCATGCAGCAGAAAAGCCTGAGCACCGTGAGAAGAGACTCCCTTTTGGAGAACGGCCCGCGGTAGGGAGTCAGCGCCAGGCAGGGCTCAGAGGAGGTCTGTGCAGGAGGACAGCCGCTGGCTCGCCCCCAGGCGGGTGAGGAAGAAATGCACACAGGAGAGGGGAAGGCTGCCATACCAAGGGGCTCCACAAATGGGTTCATTAAATACATATACAAAGCTCAATGTGGTATATTTAACAAAACCTAGAAAGGGTTTTAAAAGTTTACATACCTTATAAACTAACTCCGACATAGTCCCATTTAAACTGGGTGATGAAGCAATAATATCCTTTTCTCGGAGCCTCTTCTCTTCATCACTTATCTAAAAGAAAACAGTTTATATCATTTAAGAAAGTGAGTCTTCATTCAGTTTCTATACAATACTTTCCTGTTCTGGTGAAGATTCTATATTTTTATAAAATTTTTTAAACCCAGATATTTCAAATCATTCCTAATATGATTACCAAATCATTATTGTCATTAATGAAGGAAATATAAAAGAAAATTTAAATTCAATATGCTTTCAAATTTCTACTCTGCCAACTTCTGATGACATATACCAAAAAAAAAAAAAAAGCAGAAAAACAGAGTACTATGATATAAAAAGAAAGAAAATATAATAAAAACTCAGGTTAATATAGACTAAAAATGAGCATTATCCCAATTCAAGAGTTATGTGAATTTATTAAAATACCTATTTGCAGTTAAGAATGATTTAACTATTTCTCAACTTTCTAGACACATAAAACAACTCCAAACTTAAAATACCAGTTTTGCTAGAAACAACTATAAGTTTATTATCTCAGATTAATTACTGTTTTTAAAGAGTGATACATATAAGTAGATAAAAATTATAAACTTCTACACAGAAAAAGAAAGATCTACAAATTAAGATGAAATATAAAAGATAAACTACAGGAAATATTTACGTCATTTGAGATCTGAGTTACTCTCAATAAACCCTTTAGATGTAGGATATAAGTACTTGTAATTCAAAAGTAAACTAAAGCCACTATTCATGTACGTGAAAATAATAAAAAGTTAAAATAATAATGTCATATTGTTTTCTACCTGTCAAAATGGCAAAAGTTAAAAAAATTAAGGATACACAGTGTTGGGACAATCTTTCCAAAAGGCACTTGGACGAAACATATCAAAAAGAGCTAAAACATGCAGAACCTAACAGTTTTACCTCCAGGATGTTAATCTTAAGTAAACAACAGGACAAACACACAAATAGGAACAATTTTTCTTCATCACTATATTATTTATAATATTAAGAAAATACAAATGTTCAACAACAGGTACATGGTTAAATAAACTGCAGTAGATGTTGTTTCAGTATAGCAGGCTACATTATTCAGATCAACCTCTCACAGAAATCAAAGAAAAAACACCGGTAAAAATTTTTAAAGCATTTTCTGTACAGCACAGAAGACTAATATACAAAGTCAGATCCACACGAAATAGGGTATCTAACTTCACTTCAGTTGACACCCTGCTGCTCAAATCCCATGGTCATTAGAAAAACCCGAAGCCTTGAACTGGTTTTAAGATGGTCCCTGAATAATGGCCCAGACACCTGGCAGGAGCAAACTCAAATCCTCTCCAGAGCAAAGTACATTCGCAGCACTCCTCAAATAATTCCTACAAATACATTTTCAAATACAATGTCAAGTATATTGCATTTTATATAACAAGGCAAACAATAACACATCACTTCATGAGCAAAAACAAAAAAATCAACTCAAAGTATATAGGTGTGTAAAGAAATAAAAGACAAGTGTAATGACAGCTATGTGAATAGGACACTATAAAAAGTTATTTGAGAAAGAAAGGAAGGAAGGAAAGGAAACAAAGAACTTCTAGAAACACAAAAAAAACTCAGGAGCTGGAATTAAAAATTCAATGGAATCATAATCACCTTCAGTTTCAGGTAATGGGGCCTAAGTAATTTAGACCAAACCATCTGCATCAGAGATCTCACAGGTTACGCAGGAATTGCCAGACCAACAGTGGTCAACAGTCAAGGGCCTCATTTATAGCCCACTTTTATATATGTTAATTCTGGGGAAGCCGTTTCAAAGAAACTCTGCCAAAAGTGGATAAACTATCCCCTACTCTCCAGGGTCCCTGAAGGGCTTAGGC
This sequence comes from Mormoops blainvillei, assembly GCA_004026545.1. NCBI lineage: Eukaryota > Metazoa > Chordata > Mammalia > Chiroptera > Mormoopidae > Mormoops > Mormoops blainvillei. The sequence goes on along the minus strand of PVJD01002623.1, from coordinate 63,781 downwards.
GGGGGTGATTCAGAAGTTTATCAGCCATCATATAGATCTACAGTCCAGTTTCCAATTATCTGGTGGGCCGGGGACCTCAGATTATGAATTTAATTAAAGTTATCCTGGACTGTCAGTGCCCCAAGACCCATGAAAGAAACAAGTGAAAACTCTGATGGAGAAAGATATAACGCTCCTAGGCCTCAATGTAGCTCCCCAAATAACTTTCCAAACACATAGGAAACAAAACTCCATGAATGAGAACCAGATAGGGAAGATCAAAAAATGAGCGTAAGGATTGGAAAAGAAACAATGCTGTCATCCTTCACAGATTATGTGACTAATTTCCTTAGAAAAGTCAGAAGAATCCACAGATAAACTATTATGCCTGTTGACCTCGTTAATCAAGGTTTCTGGATATAAGGTCGAACATAGAAAAAACAATGGTATTTCTGTATGCCAGCAGCCAAGTGCAATAATGGAAATTTTTTTTAAAGGTATCATTTACAACAGAATTAAAACTATCACATACCTAGGAATAAATCTAACAATGAGGAAGGCCTCCACAAAGAAACTATAACTTTACTGAGGGAAATAGGAGAAAACCTAAACAACAGATATCCCATAAACATGCACCAGAAGACTTAAGGTTGTAAACGTACCAACTGTCCTCAAATTGATCTATAGAGTCAATACACTCTCAAACAAAACCACAATGGTTTTTGTGTATGTCCGTGTCTGCGGGTCAACATTTACAAGTTGGTTCTAAAGTGTATATGAATATGCAAAGGGCAAGAACAGCCACGACAAAAATAAGCAACAGTCAATCGAAGAAAAATAAGCAAAAGACATGAACAGGCACTTTACAAAATGGCAAAATTCAAAGGATCGATAAGTATATGAAAAGATGCTCAATCTCCTTGGTCATTAGGTAAGTGCAAACTGAAACCAAGTGAAGTCAATGACATAGCACTACACAGTCATTAGAATGGTTAACATTAAAAATGGGGAAAAAATGTTGGTGAGGGTGCGGAAGAACTGCAACTCCCGTTATTGGTGGGAATATAAATGGTACATCCACTTGGGGAAAAAGATCTGGCCACTGCTTTTAAGACTAAAAATATCTGCCCCTATGACCCAACAATCCCACTCCTACATATTTACCCAAGAAAAATGAAAGCATATAACCACAAAAAGACTTATATGATCCTATATATATGAAGTTTTAGATCAGGTAAAACTATTTAGTAGAAAAAGACTGGAGTCGCAGTTGCCTCTTAGAGGGCCAAGACAGGGATTTATTGAGATGGAGTAAGAGGGAACTTTCAGATGGTAATGCTCTGAGTCTTTTCATAAGTTTAAGTTGCACCAGTTTGTGCATTTGTCAGAATTCATGAATTAGGTATGCTTAAGATTTGGGCATTTCATTGTATTGGGTTGGCCAAAAAGTTCATTTGGTTTTTTCCCATAGGTGGCTCTAGCAGGGCTTAGTTGTCTTTAACTTCATTTGAAACAATTTTGCTAGACTGTATTGTGACAGCTGTCATATCAGCGTGCATTTTTTAAAAAGTCAAAACTGGTAAATGTTTGTGTAGCCATTTTAATAGTGTAGAGGGAAGAAAATAAGCAACATTTTTGGCATATTATGCTTTATTATTTTAAGAAAGGTAAAAATGATACTGAAATGCAAAAAAAAAAAAAAAAAAAAAAAGGGAGATCTGTGCCCAGGCTGGTGGACTCAGTGGACTGAGTGCCAGCCTGCAAACCAAAGGGTTGCTGGTTTGATTCCCAGGCAGGGCACATGTCTGGGTTGTGGGCCAGGTCCCCAGTTTGGAGTGCATGAGAGGCAACTACACATTGATATTTCTTTCCCTCTCCTTCTCACTCCCTTCCCCTCTCTCTAAAAAATAAATATGTTTTTTAAAAAAAGATTGTGCAGTGTATGGAGAAGGTACTGTGACTGATCAAACGTGTCCAATGTGGTTTGCGAAGTTGGAAGAAAAATTAAATTTGGAAAATACAGGCAAGAATGTAGAGCAATGGGAACTCTCATAACCTACTGACAGGAATATATTTGGTATAACTACTTTAGAAAATGTGGTATTATCTCAGGAGTAGAAAGTAAAAATACCCTATACCCTTGCAATTTTAGTACTAAATACATACACCAAAGCAGAGATAAGCAAATTTTTTCTAGAGAAGGCCAAACAATTCACACATTAGGCTTTGCAAGCCATAAGGTCTCAGTCACAAGGACATAGTTTTCTGTTGCAGTAGGAAACAGCCATATGTGAATAAATGGATGCCGCTGTGTTACAATAAAACTTTATTTATGGACTCTGAAATTTACATATCATATAATTTTCCTGTGTCAAGAAATATCCTGCTTTTAACTTGTTTCAATTATTTAAAACTTTAAGGGAGGGGTAAAAATAAAAAATAAATAAAATAAAATAAATACAAAATAAAATGTAAAAACCAGTCTTAGCTCGCAGGCCATGCAAAAACAGGCAGCAGCCAGGATCTGGCACAAGGGCCATATTTTGCTGACCCTGACCCTAGAGCAATGGACTTCAAACTATAACATTCACGAAAGTCCCCTGGAAGGCTTAATAAAACACCAGTTACTTGGCACCAGCCCTAGAGTTTCTGATTCATAAGTATGTGGTGAGTCTCAAGAACTGGCATTTCTAACAAGCTTCCAAGTGATGGGAATGTTCCAGGCCTCAGACCAATGCCATAAAACAACATACAAACAAGTAAACATGAACAAGCACTATTCATATAACCATAAGGTAACATTATTTATAACAGCGAAAAATTGGAAACTCAAATAAAAATCAAAAGCAGAATGAATAAATGTATGGCATATTCAGGGTAGAATATAGTGTAGCAACAAAAATAATACAACTTCACACAATGTACATAATCTTAAGTATATATTAAGCAAAATAATCCATGAACAAAATAAAATATACATGATTATCCCATTTATATAACGGTTTGCTTTAGTACGAAAAATTATACAGTTTAGGGATAAATAGATGGTCAACTAAAGGAAAACAGGTAAGGAAGGGGTTACCATAAAGTCAAACTAGCGGTTTCTTCTAGGAAAAAGAATGAAAGATTGGTTAAAAAGGGGCACAGGGAGGTATATCAAGGGTAACAGCAATGTTTTATTCCTCACTTGAATGACAGACTAATGTTCACTTAATCATCTAGTAAACTGTATATTTTTGTATTATATACTTTTCTGGATATGGTTATATGTATTAGCATTTAAAAGGTAAAAAAAATAGTGTTATAATAATAATACTACTGTTATTATATTTATTATAATTATAATAAAATATGCATTCAGTAAAATTCTTTTTAAATTATGGAAATTTGTGATTACTGCCATAATACTATTAGGTGAAAGTAAATTAATACAGTTAGGTGAAGGAAGTAAAATAAATCTTTTAAGAGATTCCAAGTATGTTCATGGATAACCTTATGCATGGAAAAAGTCTACACTTTCTAACTCTGGGTAAAGGAATTACAGGTAATTGCTTTTTTCTTCTTTATATTTGCACATATTTTATTAAATTTATCCCTTAGATATTTCCTGTTCTACATGTTATTATAAATGATATTTTCTTATTTCAATTTCTTATTGTTCACTGCTTTCTTGCATATCCTTTTGATGTTCATTAATTTAAAAATTACAGAGCCCTAGGCAGTGTGGTTCAGTTAGCAGGAGCATCGTCCCTTAGCCAAAGGGTTGCAGGTTCGATTCCTGGTCAGGGCACATGCCTGGGCTGCAAGTTTGTCCGGGCACGTGCGAGTCCGGATGCGTGCAATCCCAGGTCTAGGCATGTACAAGAGACAAACCATTGATGCTTCTCTCTGACATCAGCGTTTCTCTCTCTCCCTTCCTCTCATCCTTTTCTCCCTTCCTCTTTCTCTAAAAGCAATGAAAAAAAAGTCCTCAGGTGAGGATAAAAAAACTTTTTTTTAATAAAATTAAAGATAATGTTGACTAGCTTAAGTCCAAAAGTATTAAAATGACACAGTAGAATCCCGATTTTGGCATACCTAGTGATTTCCACATTTATCCAGATCTACTGAGTCAAAGGCTACTGTTTCTTACTACTAGTATTAGTGAAGCATTTCTTTCTGTTTGCCATAGAAGGTAGAAATACAATAGGTTTTCAAATGATATTTTAGGAACAAAAATCTTTCTTCAAAGGAAATCTTGCCTGGAAAGATACTATATTGCAAAAAATTAGAAAAAAAAAACAAAACTCTGATTGAAGTAAGGCTGGGCCCAAAGCACTGTCTGTTCAACCCACTGTCACCCCACACCAGCCCTTCTGTGGTCCATTTCTAAAGGGTACATTCAGTAAAACCCCAACAAGACACAAGTAATTGCATAAACAATACCATAAAACAACGAGAGCAGTAAACTAGTGTAGATTATTACAGAATGTAATTAAGTTTTCATTGAAATGTACCAATAAAAGAAAAAAAATATTATCTAGTCTTGCTTAGATTAGAAATAATGGAGAAAATTCTAAGGAATTCAATGGGTTTCTAAACCATTCGTCTGAGGTAACCAGGTTCATCCCAAATCACATGGTTCCTATCTAACTTTCATGTCACATCTTGTATTCTAGCCTTTCAGTAAATATTGTGTTTTTTCTCAGTGCATTAAAAAGTTCCCCCATTTGTCACACATATTCTAAATCTTCATTTATCTATTTAGTTATAACCAAAATTTAAATTTCCAAAGAGAATTCTCACTGAAAAAGGTAGGATGACTGCCTGAGACTAGTTCATACTAATTAGTATAAACTGCTATTGACTTCATTATTTCAAAAATTTTAAATAATCTTGGGTGTTCTCTTTTGCTTTCTAGCTATAAACCACTAGGAAAAATATAAGCATACTTCACTTTCTCAGGCTCCCTTAACAAGGTTACCTACTATATGCATCGAAAAGACTCATCGTCTCAAAGAGCAAGACAAAGTTAAATGGCTTCCTGCTTCTACTAACAAACCATCTCGTGTAAGGCAGTAAAAACAGTTAGAGTGGAACAATTATAAAAGCAAGCAACAGAGTGGAAAGTGCATAATTTTTGCAATTGCAGAACATAAGTTCAAATCTTAAACAAGCTGATTAACCCCTTCATACTTCTTTTTCTCCAGTAAAATGAAAAAAAATACCTACTACATGTAGCTTTGAAATAAAATAAAATGTACGGAGTGTCTAGAACAGGCGTAACAAATAGTATGCCCTTAATAAATGGTAAATACCTATTACTACTATTAGCAATGTACATTTTGATTAGCTTCTGTTTTCCAGGCTTTTCCCCAAGAATAAAGTGAAATGTTTCCTGCAACTAAACTGGTTTCAATAACCTTTTATTAGTTAAAACTAATAATTGTATTAGTTAAACTAACATATAACTGGTGTTTAGAGGGTATTCAAAATATTTAATAAAGCGAGCTAGATTGTCAATGCAACATCTTACGATCAAGATACAGTAAGTCCTCACCATCATCAAAAGGTTCTGGTGCTATAAGCAAAACAATGTATAATGAAACTTTACCACAAGCTAATTGGTAAGCTCCTATAGCACCTCATCAACACTGTAACAAAATGATGTTGAATGAAACGATGTTATTCAAGGGCCTGCTGTATATTATGCCTCACAAAATAAACATTTTCCTGAAGAGGTATATAAACAAACTGCTCTATATGGAATCACATTTCCTAAGTGACTTAATTACTATTCCAGAGATGCTCAATCTTCACTCTGATTAATTTTCAATCAGCAAAGACCCTGAACATTTGAGCTTTGAAGTTCTTCTCTTTCTCTTTCCTCCCCTATTCACAATTCCCCACACCTCAATCCCATGATCTATACCCACCCACTCAACGGTCAATCCTGCTTCAAATGGCAAATGGTATAATGGTATAATCTTTCTGTCAAGCACAAATCACACTAAGCATTAATAATTTGTGTAAAGTTTTATTTCTATATTTTACAATTATATTATTTTACATGCTACCTTACTAAAAGAATTAAGGATTTGGGTTGTGCGTGGTGTGTGTTTTTTTCTTTTTGGTATTCTTCATCAAACCAAGACCTGCAAGAGCAGCCTCATTCTGCCAGCAATCCCGAAATCAGGAGCGAGCTCTGTAGACGCAAAAATGTCCCGCACAATAACACATACGTAGAGGTTGTCTGTGGAGACTGAACTGCAATTCACCCCATGCAGAATCCCTTATGCATCCCCTACCAGCTGGACTCCCACGTGGCCCTATAACTTGCTACGGCCAGTGGAATCTAAGCAGAAGTGACATGTGTCACTCCCAAGCAAAAGCCTTACAAGCATATGGTTTACCCACTTCTCTTCTCCCTCTGCCACAGCAACTGAAGTCCACAGAGAGGCTGCTCAATCAGTGGAGTTGCAGCATCAGTGTGACACAGAGTAGGGCTGTGGACGGTAGCCCTACTACCATCATGCTCTGCACAGGAGGTACAGAGCATGAACAAGAAACAAACCTTTTCAGTGGCCCTGAGGTTTAGGGATTATTTCTTATCACTGTATAAGCTGATGGCAGGGTCATCTCCATGCTCTTTGGATCACACATTTTTATCAACAAAGATATTCTGAGCACATACTATCAAAATATGTATACTTATTTATAAAGTACATACATATATTATTGTATATTATGTATATAAAATAGGCCTTCCTAAAATGTTTAAAAATTAGGTTAAAAATATATGTTGTATTATTTATTTCCTTCCCACACTCCCAAATGATCATCTCAGGCATACCACTGTGGGACCCGTAAACTGTTACACTAAACTCTAAAGTAAAAATATAAATAAGGCTTCCCGGAGATTTATTCTATAAATTTCCAATCAACAACGTACAAGCATGTTTATAAATAATGTGAAGTTTTCTACCTGAATGCACATAACGCATTCTCTCTCTCTCTCTCTCTCTCTCTCTCTTTTTCTCTCTCTCTCTCTCGGGCCCTGGTCCTTAAGCAAGAATGTGCATCAGATTTGCAGTGAAGCTTTTCAAAATTATATTCTTGGTGCCACCCAGACCTGCAGTTTGAAGACGAGGTATTCATTTTTTTAAAAGTCTATTAGAGATTCTGATACACATCACCTGTCTACAGAGTGATCCAAAGAACCATCTTTTCTAAAATAAATTTATCATGTCCTGAAAATGCCACCATTACTAACATTCAATTTTCTATTTAGAATCCATTCATTCTTTCTAAAACACCGAGGACCTGCCATGTACCAAGCACTACTTTCAGCAGATGAAATCCAACTATAAACAAGAAGAAAAAAAAAAACTGTCCTCATGAAGCTTACATTTTAATGGGGTGGGAAGGACAATAAATAATAAGAAACTATCAGACAGTAAGCATTAAAAAAAACAAAACCCAAGAAGTGCTAAGGATGGACAGATTTATACTTTCAGTTGTGTGGCCAAAGCCCCGCTGAAGAAGTTACATTTAAATGGAAATGTGAACAAAAGGAGTTAGCCAAGCAAACCCATGGCAAGAGCATCCCAACCAGGGGTAACAGCTAGTGCAAAGGTCCTAAAAAGTCCTGTTTCCTAAAGAGGAAAAAGGCTGGAGAGTTGAAGGGACAGGAAGAAGGCGGATGGAGCACAGTGGCAGGCAGGGGATGGTGCAAGAGGTAGACAGAGAGCTAGATGGAGCCCTCGGGCCTGGGGGAGATAGATGTTTCTAACAAAGAACTGTGCGTTAAACAAAGGCTTTAAACAGAGGGAAGCTGAGACCTGATTTACACTGCTCATGCTTCAGAGGCCATTTTGGTAGTTTAGGGAAAAGATGATAGTGGACTGAGCTGGAGGAGCACTGGTGGAAAAAACACAAGTGGACAGAGCTGGGATGGATTTCGGAGATAGCACAGACAGACAGGCCGCAAATGAAAGAGGTCTGAAGAAAAAACTTCTCACATTGGTGGCTTCAGTCACTGGGCAAACAGTGATGCCATTTACTAGGTGTTTTTCTTGATCCTTATTACGCTATTTATAATTTACTTCTGTACAGATTTGTTATGTGTGTCTTGTTGCAAGTCACCTTGAATCCTTTGCGGAAAGGGGCATGGTATCAATAGATGTAAATATTAATAAATGATTTAAGTATCAGTTTTTCTTAAAATGAAACACATTTGTACTAGCTGGTAAAAATACACGTTAACAATTTCAACAATTAAAATGAATAATTAAAACACTTTAAAACATCCAGTGTCTAATGAAGCCATTAAGAATCATTTCTTTTATAATGAAATCAAAGATTTATAATGAAGCAAATACTGAAAGCAAATATAATTTTAATAGTATTACTATTCTAATAAATATAGGTTTTATATTGGTAGTAAGTATTGTGACCTATAATGGGCACCTTGCTTCCCAAATGCATGCACCGTGACCTAATCATCAATCTTACTGTGAAGATTAAAGATGGCTGCAAATTCTTCGACACTGAGAACTGTGATCTATTTGCTGTCCCCTTGATCTGCACTGGCCTATGGCTACTCTGACAAACAACATGGAACAAGCGATGCCATGCCAGTCTCAGGCCTGGTCTTCGAGAGGAAGGCCAGCGCCCTGTTCTCTTGGAGGCCAAAGAAGCTGTTCAACCCCCTAGTTGGGGGTTGGGATCACATGGAGAGGATCCCAGCAGCATCCAGCCTTCTAGAAGTCCTCACCTTGGCACCAGGCATGGGAGGAGAGCTGCCTTCTACATCCTAGGCCAGACTGGCTGCCCACCAAGTAAGCCCATGGACACTATATGGAGCAGAATTGCCCTATTAAGCCTAGTTTGACTACCAACCCTTGAAATTGTGAGATATAATAAAATAGTTATTGTTTGAAGTTTCAGGGCTTGGCCTTAATTTTTGATGTTAAGTTGTAGAATTATTGTTTTAGTTTGAGGGTAGTTGCTACATGGTAATTAATAACCACAACACAATCAACCTAAAGTAAAAGTTAGTTGAAAATAATTTTCTATTTACAATCCAATATTACAACATATTTTCTTCACTTAAATGTACAAAAGAAAGCCATATACATAGGAAAAAAATATTTCAGTCAAATTGTTAACAACTAGTAAATCTTTAGGAAAGACTGAAAAACAGGAAATAAAAAAGGAAATAATTACCACTCTGTGACTGTGTTAATTAACCAAAATTGACAGGATGGTGTGTTATTTCATTTACAAATTCTTTTATAATCGTCCAAAACATTAAAGTTAGAAAACAAACAGCAATTTAATATCCTGACATTCTAATTAGTTATATTGATGTTTCAGTAACTATGCCAGGCTGATCAATGTTAAAAAAAAAAAAAATCAATCATCTGATTACTTTATTACTGTTTTTTTTTAAACAACAGAGACACATTTGAAAACTAAATATTATACTAAAAGGAAAGATTAATTATACTCAAGCACATTCCTTCTCTTCTACAAGAAAACAAATCTCTTTTTAAAAAATGGTTAATTTATAAAAGAATTCTTAAAAGTCTCCTAAATAAATCAAAAGAGCAGTAATTCCCGAGCTGGGCAAGACAGACCAGATACATGTTTAGATACATTACGATCTGACAGGACACATCAGATACACATTCCATTCCGTCCCACCCCATTCAACAAGCATTTCTTCATCACCTTCTATAAGCCAGCTACAGCACCAGCAGATAATACAAACAAAAGGTAAGATGCTAATCTATAAATTAACTACATTATTCAACCACAGCAAAAGCTTATATAAGACGACAAGTTGACTCCACTCACAAGAGGGAAAAGCCTGCTTCCAGCAGAGAGCTGAAGGAGAGCAAAAGCTTCGTGACAGCCCCAGTGTCCAGCAGGCCCGGGGATCGGCCTTGCTTCTGAGTTACGATCCGCAGAATGGAGCGAAACACACCCATTACAGGGGAAGGAAGGCGGCAAGGTCATCCTTCCCAGGAATCTGATCTCAGGGCCTAGCTCAGAGACTGCTCACGCAGCTCTGGGTACACTCAGTTGAAAGTCACCAATGGCATGGCCATGGGAGTGACTTTTGCTGAGGCTTAGAGAAGAGCAGTAGTACACAGAGTACCAGGCAGCATTTACAGCATTAAACATTAAGATTTACTGAGAATAGCCTGATGCCACCCCACAGACCAGGAACCTAGGAAGCCACATGGAGCACAAAAGATGGAAGTGAATCACTTCCAATTAACCAATCTCTCCCCCCATCTCTCTCTCCTCCCCCTCCTCTACCACCTTCCCTTTCCCCTCAGTCAGAACTGAAAACAACTTTATACCAAAATTCTCAATGAATCTTTCGTTCAGTTATTTTATCTGCCTCTCATCCTTGCCTTCAGTCAGTGTCCAAAATATGGATTCTTCTAGAGAACTAGTACTTCTCCTTAGTCTTCTCATTTAATTCAGTCCAGACCCCCATCCACCCACCTAAGTCATTTGTATCTTCTCTCTGCTAAACTCATGGCCAACATTTTCTACCTTGTCCTCTACTAACCAATCCCCACCCACACATGCTCAACCTCTCTTCTACATGCTCCTCTACTCTCCTGAGAATACCACTCCAGCATAAATTAGCATAAACACATTCCCTCCTTTTTCCATCCACTCTGGCCAGCCCCTCCCACCTGATTTCTCTCCACCTTTCAAGGCCTCGGATTCATCCAGGCCTTCTGACACCTCACTAGGGTGACCAACCATCCCAGTTTTCTCAGGACACAGAGGTTCTCAGGACAGGGACTTTCAGTGCGAAAACTGGGACAGATGCAGTCTAAGCCCAAACCCTGTCAACATCGTTAACACTCACCTTCTTGCCACTGTCCCAAGTGATTGCTACATCCACAAGGATGGTCCAAGGATGCCTCACAGTCCCAGGCACACTCCGCCCACTTCCACTGTCACAGCACAGTTCACAACCGCCAACCCTACCCCAGACACTCACTCTCCCCAGTTGTACCTCCTCACCCTTTTTGCACATCCACTCCTTTACCCCCACTACAGGCTCTTTGGGTCCATCCAAGTCCCTTTATAACCCAGGTCTTTCAACTCTTTCTGGTTTCGATTTTCATCCCCCAAACACTTCATCCATCAATTATACACCCTATAATTTTTTTTTTATCTCCTACAGCACACTGTGACTTTTACCTCTTATGACTTTACACATACTTCCCATATCTGAAAGGTCCCTCCACACCATGTTTCTCCTGGAAAATGTCTATGTCACTTAAACACTATCTCTGCAAAGCTTCTCCAGATTTCCTCAACAGTAGGTACTCCTTCTTCTATGTTTGAACATGCAGTATTATAGTATTTATGTACTATACTATAAGCATGCATATGCATACCTCCCTTACTATAACAGAAACCTATGCACAGATTAATGTGCTATAACTGGTAAAATGTTTAGAAGCTGGAATACACAAACTATGAAAGGTGACAATATTTAAACTGAAAGAATAAAAATACAAAAAAAGAGAAGAAAAATATTCTGTATAATGAAACTCCAGAAGACTGGAAATTTACAATGAGAGCATGTAATAAAATATTTCATCAAATGACAGAAACAGACAATTCAGAAGAGGTCATAAAAAGTCATAACGGCAAAAGAATGTTCAATTCTGGTAGTAATTAAAGACCAGTAATGAAGTAATTAAGAGGTTACAAAGTATGTAAAAATAATCCTACAATTAGGATACTGTGACAGAAATAGAAGAAAAAGATAAGCAATTAAGAAAGATAGAAAGGAAACACCAAGAAGTAAAAGATGACAGGCTCGTGCCTGGATGAATGTAAGAATGGCAGTACCTTAAAAAAAAAAAAAGGTTTTCCCTGACACGGTTCCTCCAGACAAGCACATGTACAGTTAAGCAAATTAAAGTAGTATTACCCTTGAGATTCATCCTGTCTAGAGCCCAGCCTCTCCAGGTGCTGCAAAGAATATGCTGGTTGGAAGGGGATGCGGTTTACAACAGCATCTCTAACAGCTCTGCACTAGAGTCAGGTTCTCGGGCTACAGCCCTGGGCCAGCAGGCAGTTTCTGATTTCTTAAGTTATTCAGATCTGCTTCTCACTGAAAACAATGAAAACCACTGGAGGAACTATAGATATGTGTGTGTGTATGTGTGCCTGTGTGTGCGTGCACGCATTTATTTAAGAATACCAAAAAACTAACAAGGGGAATTGTGAGGCCAAATGCCGAGGAAAACCTTCTAAGCTGAAGAGAACCAAAGCCACTTGGTCCCTGAAGGCCTAAGCCAATGCCACCCGCTTACACTTCAGCTTTTCATCCTCAAGGGGAAAGGCTGCAAAAGACAAGGTTTACCTCCTGCCAAACACGGAATTCTTAAGGAGAGCCTCCCTACATTCAATTGGGACCCCAAAGGGTAACATCCCCAGGGGAAAAATGAACTAGAACTGTCCCACCCTCTCTCCCTCAACCACAAGAGAATGAGGAGCAGGTTCTCCCGGCACTGGACAAAGCAGGAGAATTAAAAGGTGGGCAAAACAAAGTCTCTAAGAAGATGTGGCCACCCCAGGCACACACCCACGGTGTGCCAGAGAGTGAAAATCCTAAAAATGGTTTGAAAAGAGCCCCTGACTGGTAACACCCCCAAAAGTGTGGCAGAGGCAACCCAACCCTCAGACAAGAGCACATCCATCCTGGGACCCCCTACAAAGACCATGCCAGGGCAGTCATCAGTCAGAGATAACCAGACGCACAAGAAAACAAGGCAGCATGAATGGAAAGCAAGAGTAACAGCAGAAATAGGCTACGCGGATTTTAAATCTTAGAATTATTAGACACCGATTAAAAAGCAATCTATAACATTTAGAGAAAGGAACAACAAATTTTAAAATATCGACAAGGAACAAGAATCCATAAAAAAATAACATAGCAGATCTTTAAAAAAAACAACTTCCAGAAATTACAAAAGCCAAAATGTAAAACCCAATAACAAAATAGATAAAATGGAATAAGAAATAAACTGGGAAATAGTTCAGGAGAAATATGTCATGCAGCAGAGAAGGCATAAAAAAGGAAAATGCTGATATGAGGACGAGATGTAAAGAAATGACTAAAGAAGGTTTAAAATACATTTGATTGGAATTCCAGACAGAGAGGAGAAAGCATAGGCAGAGGAACGTTTAAAATCAATAATGGCTGAGAATTTTTCAGAATTAGTACAAGACACCGGTCTACAGATCCAAGAAGCCTAGTTATATCCGAGCAGAAATAAATAAAAAGAACTGCACTCCTAGACAAACTGAGAATTTTTAAATCCAACAGAGTGTCTTGAAAGGAGACAGCCAGCAGAGCGGTCATCTTACCCTCCAAGGAGCTGCAGTCGGGCTCCCAGCTGACTTCTCAATAGCAAAAGGACAAGGCAGAAGACACAGAATCATGTACCTTCAATGTGCTAAAAGACAGTATCTGCCAACCTAGAATTCTACATTGAACAAAAATAGCTTTCAATAAAGAGTGCAATCTACTTTCTTGTTTTTGTTTGGGTGAAACTTTTTTTATCCAAACAAAAGAAGAAGTATAGTAATAAAAACTACAACCTATACTTTATTTCAAACTAGTGCAACATGAGAAGAGCTGGATATTTATGGAAAGAGGAACATTTAATATTTTCATGCACGTCTCCTTTACACATACAATCACATGTTTTCTTTTATTATTCATGGGTGACTCACATAACTGCGCTGTGGTTCTTCAATAAGTAAGACTGAAGGGCCAGGCACCATGTACTGCACAGGCCTCACTGGATCTGCCTCCTACACACTCAGAGCCATATGGCGCCCAGCGTGGAAATATTTATTGACGACTGAGATTTTTCAACAGCTCAAGATTGAATCCTCATGATCATAATTCATTTTCATCAAAATGTACTTGGAATTTTATTTCAATGGTTTAACATACAATATTAGATTAGCAATCCCTCTGATTTTACCTAATTAAACTTTATAATCAATAAATATTTTGAAGCAAATCTTGAGCAAATGGCAAGTATGCTTCACAACTAAGTAATCTGAAATTTGTTCCCCTCTCCTCTGTCTCCCTATGAACTAAGCCAGCGATTAACCGGTACGCCACAAGAATTTTTAAAACATACAATACAGGTATTTAGTCAGGAGCACTAGCCTCTTTTCCCTCAGATTGTCAAATTAAAAAATGACAACAGCCACACAATAGCCATCCAGTGTGAATGAATCAAAATTATACCTGTTTTTTCTCTCAGATCAGCAGAAAGTATATTTTTTAGTGCTGTAGAATTTTGGCAATTAGTTTGTGTGTGCCATGAGAAGAAAAAGGTTGAAAATCACAGAACTAAGTCAATCATGTTTTGAAATTTGCAACTGTTTCTTTAATTCTAAACTATTTATTTCAAGCACCCAGTTAATTGGCTGAATGCCTATTACTTCACTCGGCTGTCGATTACTGAGCTTCAAATTTTCTTCTTTATGACATCTCCCTTATGTTATCTTCTGCAATAACCTTTTGGTGCACAATTAAAGGCCTTCCAAACTCAATCTTTCTGGAGGCTCCAACTGGCAAATGTTTTACAAAAAAAAAAAAAAAACCACAAAAGAAAGTAATTTGCCCTTCCCAATTTACAACATAGCCCAGTAGAAAATTGTTCAACTTTACTTAGTTCTCACTTTTTAAGCTATGTGGCATTTTGGACATTTTCAATATCATTAGAAGAGAGGCAGCCAAACTGATTCATGAAATATCTGATGAAGACTGAAGCTTTCCAAGTTAAGCAGCTAAGAGTAGTATATAACAAAAATAAGGCCTTATTTAGCTGTAAAGGGAAGGATAAAACTTGCTTAAGAGTTTATATGGACCAATGGTAAAGCCATGTTTATTGAAGCACGTGGAGAATGAAAGATAAAAGAGTAGGGAAAATAGGTCAGAAAGGAAATTAATTTGTTACCATTTTTCTCTTAATAGGCCATGGGGAATCAAATATTTGGATACTAAATTTTGCAATGTCAGGCGTGATTAAATTTCTACTTGCATCATACTTTTTCAAATTCAAGCAAATAACAGAATACAAGCTATTTTTTGTGCCTGGAGTGAAGGGAAAGAAGGTGTTTATTCCAAGAGATACTCAAATACATGTATTTACAACTAAAAATATTAGAAATCAGTTTTATGGCTTTGACAAAGGTGTCCAATTTGTTTACCCAATTGAACATTCTTAGCTCCTCAGAAAATTATTCAGACATTTGAGGTTGTAGCTGGCATGGTATCTCTCACAAATTCTCTCTCTGCTACCTCTTTCTGCCTAATCTTTTAAGATTCAGTCCAAATAATACTGTTAGCTCAATGATGGTTTCCTAGATTAATCTAGTCCATAGCAATATCCTCTTTTTCTTAACTCTTACTGACTGTATCAGACATTCTGACATGTGATTATTTTACTTGTTCTGTTTCATGAAAACAGTTTCTTTCTGTTCTCCCAAATGATAAGCATATTACATTAATATAAGCATATTAATGTAAAACCTCTACAGCATACAACATAATGCTGAATATACATAAAGCATTTCTTAAACACTGGCTATTAAGTAATACCAAGGACAACAGTGACTCCAGAACTTCTATACAGGCAGGCTCAGACGCAGAATCTGATAGCTAAGGACTTATCTTAAACATACATTTGCCTAGCAAGCTCACTTTTTAAACTGTGTGTTCATGTCGGGTACCTTGGAAGACAAAGGACTGGTAAAAAGACAAGTCCCTCCGAGTCACTTCCCGATGCCAGCAGGGACTTAGACAAGTGTCCTCCCACCATCTGATACATGTGCTCTACATAAAGGAGGAAGAAAGATCCTAGTCACCCACTTATCTTACTTCAAAGTCCATCAATAGGTTCTTCCCCTAGGTAATACCCTGACTCCACTTACAGTTCTATCCCTCATGACTGTCCTAAAAATGCTCAAGTGCTGCACCTGCACCTAAGATATGAATTCATATACAGGAAGAAGCCATGATGCCCCCCAGAAGGGTTGGTTTTATTTGGGGACATCCAGTTCCCAAGGAATGCAACACTAGAGATGACGGGACGCAGTATTACCCGAACTGCCTGGAGGCCACTCTTCCATGGTCCAGCAATTCAGAGACCTCCTTCTACTCCTCTACATCAGAAATGTGAGATAAGAGTTCATTTCAGATACTTCCAGTCAAGATGGACGCATAGGTAAACATGCTTTGCCTCCCTGCGCAAACACAGAAATAATTACAACTGGACATCAAAACAAGTAACACCCAGAACCGACAGAAAATCGAGCTGTATGGAAGTCCAACAACCAAAGATCTGCAGAAGCCACATTCATCCAGATGGGTAGGAGCGAGAGAGATGCTGTGTGGTGTGGTGAGGCAGCAGAATAGGTGGTCCCACATTCACGTGTGGTAGATAAAAATCAGGAAGGATGCCTTGGGAGCGAAGGATGCCTTGGGAGCGAGGGATGCCTTGGGAGCAAGCAATCCCAGCCCCCAGGCCAGATTTTGCAGCCCAGGGTTCCAGTGCCAGGAAGATAAATCCCCATAACTTTTGGCTTTAAAAATCAGTGGCAGTTGGAACAGTGGAAGAAACTGCCAGGTTTTCAGGAGACTCCACTTAAAGGGCCCATATGGACTTAGAATGTATGCAAACCCACCCTCTGGGATTCAGCACCAGGATAACAGCTGGAAAGGCTCCAGTCACATGTGGGGAGTAAAAGAGGTGACTAGAAACTGAGCAAGTGCTGGGAAAACCTCCAGAAACCAGGTAGCAGCAATGTCCCCTCTCTGAGTTCTCCCCTACACAGAGCCACAAAGCAGTGAAGCAGGTTGCCCCACCTTGGCGATCACCCAAGGCTCCATCCTATCCAATGTACAGGTGTCTTTTCTACAATAGGCCACCCTACTAAAACAGGGAGTCTATCAGTTCTACCTAATACACAGAAACAAACACAGGGAGGCTGCCAAATTGAAGAGACAAAGAAATACGGCCCAAATGAAAAAGAACTAAATGAAAAACCCCAGAAAAAGAACTAAACAAAATGGAGATAAGCAACTTAACAGATGCAGAGTTCAAAACACTGGTGATCGGGATGCTCAAAGAACGCATTGAGTATGGAAACAACATGAAAAAGACCCAGGAAGAAATAATGGTTACACTAAGTGACATTTTAAAAAATCTACAGAGAACCAACAGTGGAGAGGATGAAGCTGGGATTCAAATCGATGATTTGGAACATAAGGAAGAAATAGGCATTCAACCAGAACAGCAAGGAGAAAGAATAATTCAAAAAAACGAGGATAGGCTTAGGAACCTCTGGGACATCTCCAAATGTGCCAACATCCAAATCATAGGGATGCTAGAAAGAGAAAAGAAAGAGCAAGAAATTAAAAATTTACTTGGAAAAGTAATGAAAGAGAGTTTCCTTAATTTAGCAAAGGAAAGGGACATACAACTCCAGGGAACAGAGAGTCCCAAACAAGCTGGACCCAAAGAGGGTCACACCAAGACACAGCATAATTAAAATGCCAAAGGTTAAAGAAAGAGAATCTTAAAAGCAGCAAGAGAAAAGCAGAGAGTTACCGACAAAGGAGTTCTCATAAGACTGTCAGCTGATTTCTCAAAAGAAACTGCAGGCATGCAGGGATCGGCAAGAAGTATTCAAAGTGATGAAAAGCAAGGACCTACAACCTAGATCACTCTATCCAGCAAAGCCATCATTTAGAATGGAAGGAGAGATAAAGTGTTTCTCAGGTAAGGTAAAGCTAAAGGAGTTCATCATCACCAAGCCCTTATTACATGAAATGTTAAAGGGACTTATCTAAGAAAAAGAAGATCAAAACTATGAACATTAAAATGGCAATGAATTCACAACTATCAACAACTGAATCTAAAAGAACAAACTAAGCAAACGATCAGACCAGGAACAGAATCATAAATATGGAAATCATTTGGAGGGTTATCAGCTGCGAGGGGGAGGGGACAGAATGGGGGAAAGGTGCAGGGATTAAGAAGCATAACTGGTAGGTCCAAAACAGACAGCGGGATGTTAAGAATAGTATAGGAAATGGAGAAGCCAGAGAACTTACATGCATGACCCATGAACATGAACTAAGGTGGGGGGATTGCTGGAGGGAATGTAGGTACCGGGAGGAGGGAGACAAAGGGGGAAAACTGGGACAACTGTAATAACATAATCAATAAAATATATTTTTAAAAAAAGAGCTCATTCCGGTACTGAGGAATCTATAACATTAATGTGAACTTCCCTGTAAAAGCCATCATATTATTGCAATATTGTAATTATGTATCTCATCCACATTGTAGTATCATACTGTCTTCCTTCCAAAGCCTGAACTCCTACCGTATCTCCATATAGCTATTTTCATTCTCTGTCCTCAAAATTGAAAAAAGAGGGAAAATGGTGAACTCATATATTCTAGATTCTTTATATTGTTTTCTGTAATGACCTTGACATTGATCTCTTATTCAAAATGTCAGTCACTTGGTTCCTTATCTATATTTTCCTTCCTACTGTTAGTTTTAAGTTACAAAAAAAAAGGCAAATGTATTATTTGTTTTGTAGAAATAATTGAGAGCAGCCTTGGGAAACTTATAAAAGAACTGTATGCTGCATATTGTTCCCTTTGTTTCTTGCCTCTGGTAAGATCATTACAATCCAAAAGTGATACAGCCTAAGGAATCCAGAAAGCTGAGCAGTAAATTCTAACAGCTGTTTGTGTGTTTGCATTCATCCATGATTCTGCTGTTCCTTAAGCACAGTGTTATAATAGCAGCAAATGTGTCTGCCAACACAAAACGGTTTTATTAGGCTTCACCTGTCCTGTACCTCTGGACTTATGAAACAGTTTTTTGATCTATGTGTGTATTTTCAGTCTTCAGTGAGAAATAATATCAGTAGACTTTCCATATAAATTAAAAACTTCCCCTTACCTAAACCTAAATTCCACATCTCAAGAGCCAACACGAAGCATTAAATGCTGAAAATAAAAAAAGAACGTAAAAATTGGCAACTATTTCAAAAGGGCACACAAAAATCAAGGAATGAGTATGGTATGATGTCTAGCATAACTTATGATTGCTTTTACTCATTTATTTATGCTCCTTTCTATTTAAGGAAGCCCTTTTAAATTCCCCATAGGAACTACACTGTGCCCTGAGTATATCTCTTAATTCACCATCTTTTACTGGAATTGAATTTAGCAAACAATAGAACTAGGTACAATCTATGCTATGAAATAAACTCATTAATTCAGGTTACTTTAAGTTTTGGCAAACTCTGAGGGGGGTAAGAGCACTGTACAAGAACATCAACTACTTTATACCTTAAAATCTCATGTCCCCAGGGTTCTGAAACATGAAAAGGTATCATTGGAAATAAAGAAGACCCAAAGTATCCTCAGACTACTGGCCGACCTCAGACATGTAGCAAGCCTCTCTTCTTTAAAATTAAAAAGCCATAAACATTTCAACCAACTGTTTTTAAGCAGCTTCACCAAACTTATGAAAGGTAGATAGCATTTATCAACAATTCTCCCTTCCTGTCCCTTCTGAGTAATCTGAGTTCCCTCAGAGTTAGCTTCTCTGTTCACCTATCAGAATTTCATTTTCCATACCATTAACCATAGTTTTCTTTACATTTCATAAATGCTTTTCAAATCATGGTAGGATTGTTTGAGGGCATTTGGGGTACATTGTTTTGTAATGTTTTCAGCTCAAATTGAAGAAGCCAGGAGCTCTAGTTCAGCTATCGATTCCAATTATCTATTACTGAATAACAAAATGTAGCAGCTTAAAACAACAACCATTTTATTCTATCTCCCACTGCGTTAGTCAGAAATTCAGAAAGGATACAGCTGACAATCCATCTGTTCTGTGAGGTAACTAGAGGTACCGAGCTGGTGAACAGACTAAGTGAAGAGTCTAAGATGACTTCACTCACAAGGTAGCTGACCCCTTTGTGGGCGTGGCTAAAAGGTTGGGCTCTGCTGGTCCTGTTGGGGAATGCTGAGACACGGCCTCTCCCACCTGGCAGTTGCTGGTTTGTGCCAGCTTTCAGAACACATGTCTCCAGCAAGTCTCAGCAAGTCTAGTTAGGCTTCTCACCTGGCATTTCGGAACTTCCAGACTAAATGTGCCAGATACAGGAAGGAGAAGTTTCTTTAGGCCTGTGCCCAGGCATCCAGAGTCTGATACAATGTTATCTCCACCAAAAATATACTGGTCGAAGTAGTAACAAAACCCACAGCACTCTACTTCCCTTCATCCTATTACACAGTAACTTGTTTTTAATCTTTTGGGGGCTACAAATAACTGAATTTTAAAGTAATTTCCCCTCTTATCCTTTGAATTAAAGTGTAAAAAGTACTCGTAACGAGGGATAGTCCAGCTGTTAGGTTAGCACTTATCTGTACTATCCCTGAGCCCCTCATACTACATAAAAAGAAGCAAGATTTGGACTAAAATCGGTGCCTATTCATTTTAACAAAACTCTAGTAATTCAACTTCTATTATACAAATGAAGTTCTTGTAATTTTCACTGTACATGTATTTCCAGCCATCATTTTTAAATGACTCAAAGGGATACTGGGGAAAGAATCCAATGTTCTCCATATACACACCATCTCTTTTGCAAATTTCCTGCAAAAGTTAACATGGCAACAAATACTAAAATGTTAACTTTTATTGAGTGCTTTCTCTCTGCCAAGCACTGCTCTGTGTACTTTACATGTATTAACTGACTAAAGCCTCCCAACTCTATGAGGTAGTACTATTTTATTTTCTATTCTGCGAGTAAGGAAACCAGAGGAAAAAAAATCTAGTACATGGCTGGCCAGTGTTCAACTCTAGATGGTATGGCGCCACAGCCTGTGTTCTTCACCCGGGGCCACGTAACCTATAGATTGTACCCACTGAGCAAGCGGCCACCTCACCCTACACGACCCTGATCTTGGTGTCAGCCAAAGCGGGATTCACAGGTCTCTACCTCTCAGATCCCCTATAGTAACACCGTAGGTCTCCAATGCAAAACTCCAAATATTTCTTGTTGCTGGTCCATTTATGTCTGACTCAGATTAGGCGTGATAAGAGTTTCTGCCTTGGTTTCTCTAGTCCTAACCCTATATCAGCTACAGACACTTGTGACTAAATAGTTTTCTGTCTTTGTTCCCCTGAAAAAAAAGACAAGCTGGGAAGAATACAAAGGCTGGGAACATGGATCCACATTCTTAGTTCAGTAGCTAAGATGCTCCCTCGGCCTCCTGGCATGAATACTGACCCATACCTGTTGACTGCTTCCTGCCACATCTCAGGCTTGTTAGGAAGATAATTACCTATGAAGACAGCCTGGCACACCTATCTCTGAGATGCCCGCCTGTTTCCGTACCTGGACTGAATGCAGGTCACAGCTCCCTTGTGCTGTCTGATTCACAGCAGAAGGAAAAAACGGTCCAGAAAAAAAAAAACAGAGACCAAAAGGACCAACAAAGGTACAACTAGAGAATCTAATGAGCTCAGTAAAAATGACAAAGTTCAACTCCTAAACTTTGGGAACACCGAAATTCATAGCCGCATGGCATACACCCAGTCTTTGGTGCATAGCATTGTGGACTGTCCTCCCCAGTGTTCCGCCAAAGTCTATAGATAACTACTGGCATTTGTTATTCCTTAAGTTTATGTCTTAATTAGTTTGGCAAGTTGATTTTAAATAACGAAAGCCACCTCTGAAAGGTCCATTTAGACTTGTGCAGATAATCAGCATCTGCCTCTAATCAAACTGAAATGATTAGCAAATTAAGCCCTTTAATTAGCATTTTGCATAATTTAGGCAAATTATGCTACTTAGGTTTAAGAAGGTGAAACAGGGTGGATTTATCAGTTAGATATTCCTTTAAATCTTTATTAATTATCTGATTTTACCACATATACAGAAACATAAAGAAATATATATTAAGTTCAGCTTAGTTTGCTGAAACCTCATACTTTAAGAACATTTAGGCTAATTCTGTCATGTGGGACAAATTAACATAATACTCAGAATAAAAAAAGAACATTTTATTTCAATTTTCTCCGTTAACTCTCCCAGAGGTCAGCTTTACCCAAACTTAATTCAAATAGCATTTTTTACCAAGGAAGAAAGGAAGGAAGGGGAAAAGAATTTCTTTCCACTCTTATCATTCAGTACTGCAGAGGTCAAGGTTAATATCAGGCACTCAATCATACAGTTTTAAAGAAAAACACTCATAAAAAGGTAACTAACCTGTCAATTTTCTTTGTTAGACAAAGAGAAATCAGAAGACAATAAAGCAGCAAAGCTGCCATCACCCCAAACCAACCAAGCTAACACATTACTTTTACCTACAGGAACTACCACAGTCGCTAACACACACCGTGACGCTGGCTTCTTTTTTTAAGGATTTCCTCTCTTTACTAACCCAAAATATCCCATTAGCTAACAAAAGTAAGCAACTTTGATATTTAATAAACAAAGTCAGGTAATAGATTGCACGAGATTAAGGGATGCTGGAGGAAGAATACATGCTATCATTTCTAACATGTACTGAACCCCCACTTCTGATGAACACATGGTCTTAGAGATAGGAACACATGGTCATTTTTTTAAAATAAGAGGATTAATCCTCTTATTTTACAAAAGGGCAGCAAAATTCAAAAGCAGACTTTTCTCATGACTACAGATAGCATACTAAAAACTTCAAATAAATCATATCTTTATCCTGCCATAAATTCCATCCAAAATACAGCTCCTTTTTAATGTGTATGTGTCAGAGGAAGTGGTAAATAAAAAGAAGAGAAAAAAATCATGCCAAGGTTTAAAAGGGATCTAAAATGAATTCTAATCCATTTTAAAGAGTATACAACAAACTAAATGAAAACTAAGACAGTAAAAATGAAGAAGCTATCCTTTCCAAATGCAAATTCCCATATTTGTATGCACAGCCTATTGCATCCCTGAACAACCTGTATCTAGAAAACCAAACAATAGTTCTGATGCACACTAATCAAGCAAACAGTACCAAAATTGTTTCTTTAAGGACTCACTCAAGTGGCAATATTTTTAATGTAATTTACAGTGATTTGCATCCACAGGCACTCACAAAATGTTAGTCAGTTCACTGACTGGAAAAATCAAGCCTCCATTCCAAAGGCTGTTTTTTTCAGGCATTTCATAGTGGGTCTCAATTACAAAAGGAACTGACAGTCTAATCTAGAACAACTACAGCTCTGAGGATGACATATACTCAACTGAAAATACTGATTTCAACTTCCGGTCAAGATGGCGGCGTAGGCAGACATGGCTCACCTCTTTGCACAACCACCACAAAATTACAACTAAAATACAAATCAACCATCACTCAGAACAGACAGAAGTCAAGTTGAATGGAAGTCAGAAAACCAAGCAATTAAAGAAACCACATCCATCCAGGCAGGTAGGAAGGGTGCAGACGTGGAACAGGCTGGTCACACATCCACATATGGTGGATAAGTATTTGGGTGGGATATCTCAGGGGCATGGAGTCCCAGCCCCACACTGGGCCCCCCAACCCAGGGTTCCAGGGCCGGGAAGGTCAGTCCCCACAACTACTAAATGCAAAAACCAGCGGGGATTGAGTCAGTAGAAGAAACTGCTGGACCCCCAAGCAGTTTCTCTTAATCCACATACAGACTCACCTACTCAGACTTGCTCCCTCTGGGCTCCAGCACTGGGGTGGCAGCTTGAGGGGCACCAGTGGGGTAAGACCACTGTTCCTTTTCTGGGCCCTCCCCTGACAGAGCCAGCAAACTAGTACCTATCTAAAACTCCATCAACCTGGCTAACACTGTTGACCTGCCTTGGAGATCCCCAGAGACTCTGCCCTACCCAACTTAAGGGGCCCACCCAAACTGCTTTTCCATTTGAATGGCTAGTCTTGGCTCATGCTTCACAACTTCCTAAATCCTCTCAGATAAGTAGTAGCTGGCCTCAGTGAGCCCCAGGCCCAGAACTAGCAGCCTAGATTCACGGCTTGGCTTTCCCTGGAAATCTCCAAGCCCAGCACAAGTAGCAGTCATCTCAGATTGCTTTATAGTTCATACAGGGTGGCCCCGGGCAAAACACAGGTGGGAGCTGATTTTGGCCTGCATTACCTGGGAAACCCCAGGACCAGCTCACCCAGTAGACAGCTACAGACCATGTCAGAGTACCACCACCCTGCCCCTGCACAGGTGATCCTCCATGGAGGGCGGGGGCTGGTGGTAAGTGGTCATGGCCAATCGTTGCAGCTGACTGGTCTGGGTAAATCCCTCCCATTGACCTGCCAACTGCAACCAAGGCTCAACTACAAGAGGGGGGTGCACTTAACACACACAAAGGGTGCACCTCAAGTACCCAGCTTGGGTGATAGGGGAAGTTATGCCCCTGGACCCTACAGGACACCTACTACATTAGGCCACACTACCAAGACACGGAGTCAAAGCAGCTCTACCTAATACATCAAAACAAACACAGAGAGGCTGCCAAAACCAGGAGACAAAGAAACATGGCCCAAATTAAGGAATAGATCAAAACTCCGGAAAAAGAAATAAATAAAATGGAGATAAGCAATCTATCAGATGCAGAGTTCAAAACACTGGTTAAAGGGATGCTCAAGGAAATTAGTGAGGACCTCGACAGCATAAAAAAGACCCAGTCAGAAATGAAGGATGCATTAATTGAAATAAAGAACAATTTACAGGGAAACAACAGTAGAGTGGATGAAGCCGAGAATCAAGTCACTGATCTGGAACATAAGGAAGTAAAAAACAACCAATCAGAACAAGAAAAAAGAATCCAAAAAAACAAGGATAGTGTAAGCAGCCTCTGGGACAACTTAAGCAATCCAACATTTGCTTCCTAAGGTTGCCAGAGGAGAAAAGAAAGGGCAAGAAATTGGAAACCTAACGAAAAAATAATGAAAGAAAACTTCCCTAATTTGGTGATGGAAATAGACATGCAAGTCCAGGAAGCACAGAGAATCCCAAACAAAGAGGACCACCCCAAGACACATCATAATTAAAATGCCAAAGGTTAAAGATAAAGAGATAGAAAGGTGGGTGTGGGAGAACGGGTGAGAGGTGAGGGGATTAAGAGTACAAATAGGTAGTTAGAGAATTGTCATGGGGATGTAAAGTACAGTATAGGAAAGAGATAGCCAAAGAACTTACTGGCATGAACCATGGAGATGAACAAGGGTGGGGGCATTTTCTGAGAGAGTGTGGGGGTGGGGGGCTGGGTGGAGGGGGGCAAAAGCAGAAAAACCAGGACAAGTGTAATAGTATAATCAATAAAATGTAATTTTAAAAAATAAAAAATAAATACAAAAAAAGAAAACACTAATTTCTCTTAACCCTTAAAATATCAATAAGATAATTAAAATGCAAATATAAAAATTTTAAACCCTCTGTTAATAAGCACCTAACATTTAGCCTTATTCATTTACTATTTAATAAACCCTTCTAACCATTTACTATTAAAGCAGAGGGAAAAAACAAACAACTGCAAAGCATGAACTTCAAAGCATTTTACTATTTTTTTCTCTTCTCCACTGAATGGCTGGTTGGAAGCTAAAGTACAGTGCTTTGGCTCCCCCACATGACACTTCCAGAGCATAATAATCCTGTCACAGAGAAAACTGATGCCAACCACAGCTGGGTTCCTTGTAGCCCACCTTCACTGGAAGAAATCTGTCAAATACTATTTGTTTTTATTGTCATCATCCCTCATTTACCCCACTCTCTACCTAATCAAAGAAAAATATTATATATTCAACCAAGAGTTTACCTCTAAATTCCAAAAGGTGAAGGAATTATATAATTAAGAAACATATGAGAAAAATGACAGTGAAACTACTGTACCCAAGTTTGCATCATACAGGAATTAACAGTTAAGAAAAATATGAGCTTTCCATTGAAATACCTTAAAGTGAATTAAGTAATTATCACAAAAATTAGTTCCACATTAATAACTAACCAGGTCTTCAAAAACCAAAAGTTCTAATTTCAGAAATAAAAATATCACTGCTAATAAGGTCACTTCTTAATTTCAAATGTCCAATACAACTTCTAAAGTTAGAAGTATAATTCAGTTCTGTTTGTATAAGCATAACCAACGTGATTAATAAATAATATGATAGCTCGCCTTTAATGTTTACTATGTGCCAAGCATTATGCAACTTACATAGATAATTTCATTCACTTTCACAACAATCCTAAGAGGGATATGCTATGATGTTCTCAATTTTATGGTAGAAGAAAATGAGACATTGCAGGGTTAAGTAATTTGCAGAGGGTCCTAAGAAAGCCACTATAAAATTAATTTTCCCAGGTCTTCTCACACATATTATCTCCCTTAGCAAACGTTTCTTCCCACAATTTCAAATACTATTGTTATGTGGTATTTTTTAAAGATTTTATTTATTTATTTTTAGAGAGGGGAAGAGAGGGAGAGAAAAATCAGTATGTGGCTGCATCTCGCGCACCCCCTGCTGGGCACCTGGCCCGTAACCCAGGCATGTGCTCTACACTGGGAATCAAACTGGCAACCTTTTGGTTCACAGGCCAAAGCTCAACCCACTGAGCCACGCCAGCTAGGGCTGTTATGTAGTATTTTGATTATATAATTTCAACCATGATGTCTTGAACACAAAGTGGCATTTTGAATTATCCACTGCATATGGGCCCACTGGGACTCATAAGCAATATTTTCACAACTAAAGGTACTATTCTACCCCCAAAACACTACCCCTGTTTCTATATTCCCAACCCTCACTAGGATTACACTATTCCTGTCCTCTGTATAGCAAATAGCGTGGAGTCATCCTCACTTCACATTCCATTAGTCATCACATCTTCAGACTACTTCCAAAATATCTACCACATCTAAACACTTCTTTCCATTGCCACAGACACTGTTATAGCTCAGACCTTCATTCAGTCCCTTCATTTGGTCCGTCAGCAAATTCCCCTTATATGACATTAACACAGAAATTGGCAATATCCTAACAGAACTGTGTCATATATGTCTCTATTACTTGACAATCTTTTTAAAAAAACTTTTAATTATGAAATATAGACACAAGAAATTTCAAAACTGGTAGAGAGAGGTCCGAAGTACCCTTTAGCCAGTGTCCCTTAATGGTTCCAACTTCCGTACAATATCTAAACCAGGACAAATGAAGCTGGTACAATGTGTATACAGTTCCATGCCCTTTCTTCATTTCTGTAGATTTGTAAAACAACCGCAACTGACAGTAATTATTTTTACCCTGAGGGTCTTAGTGCTAATTAATTAATCTCATTAAGCTTCTCAGAGACTCAGTTGTATGTTCAGTTAGTAGGCAGGTTCAGTAGAAGATCCATGAAGTGTTATCAACTCTCCATTTCCTTATCCACTCGAATACTGCAGTCATCTTTATCACTCTAAATTATAACATGTCAGTCCACGCCTCAAAACCCTCCAACAATTCCCTTCTGCCCCTATCCTCACTTGCTGGCCTCATTTTCCACTCTTCCCCATAATGTAATGACAAACTTCCTTGTCATAAAAATGTAAAACCAAAACCAAGATTAATGTGGGAAATAGTACATGAGTGTATTTCCTTGAAATAACAAAGGGAAAGAAATCATTAAAATAATGTTCAATGAGCAGGGTATATGACATCTAGGAGACCTCGAGATGGGTAAGAGTTATACTATGGTTAGAAAAAATGAGATGATGGAGCTGTCTGTGTTCAAGCTGGAAAAGAGGAGAAAAAACCACACTACATTAAAGAGCAGGTTGTTACTGCTGCAGGCAGCGGGGAGGGGACAGCCCTCTACTGCCCCCCCGCCCTCTGAACAGAGCTCCAGCAGGCACTTCGCCTTCCGCAAGGAAGCAAGAGAAAGACATCACCGTAAGCCTCCCATCCCACCCCTCAGGTTT
Organism: Mormoops blainvillei; assembly: GCA_004026545.1. Classification (NCBI taxonomy): domain Eukaryota; kingdom Metazoa; phylum Chordata; class Mammalia; order Chiroptera; family Mormoopidae; genus Mormoops; species Mormoops blainvillei. The sequence goes on along the minus strand of PVJD01002623.1, from coordinate 35,743 downwards.
TATCTTCTGGACCTGTAGACTGACACGTTAAATTTCAGAGGTCCCTGAGTCCAAAGATAAAGTCCTCCCGATAGTTTATAAGACTTGGAATTCCTCTTTGGCAATTTTTACACAGCATAATCATGAACTGAAATGTAAATAAACAAACTTTCAAAATAATCAGAATTCTTTTTATGATTAACATTCCTCACGACTAGCTATTTTAAGTCATAATCATAAGCATATACCCACTAGGGGTTATTTCTCTACAAAGGTGACCCTCGCTTTTAGGACAGCACAGTGCAGAAGAAAACACCTCCGCCATGCTCAATGTTCAACGACAGCAATTGTCAATTAGTGTGCCGCAAGAATTTTTAAAACATGCAATACCTGACTATTTAGTCAGGGGCATTGACCCCTTTTTATTTGACCTTAGACTGTCAAATTAAAAAAAAAAAAATGAGAACAGCCACTATTACAATAAATGTCCAGTGAAAATGAATCAAAAGTATACCTATTTTTCCTGTCAGATTGGCAAAAAAATTTATTTTTTGGTGTTCCACATAATTTTATGGATTAGTTTATGTGTGCCGTGAGATGAAAAAGGCTGAAAATCACTGTTCTATGAAGACAGCCCCAAGAGGAAGAGAAAGAATCGGATGTCCCACCTCAAAGGGCCTGTATGCCGACGGCCAATCTTAATTCTCTGCATCTCAGAAGCTTGCCTTCCGTGTGCCACTGGGACATTGGGAAGCTCTGCATTCACAACACATGAAGAGTTCTGAGCTCTGTTTATTAAAGGTGCTATGAAGAAGTATTGTTGCAACGCCCCTTTCAGCTGCTTCCTTCATCTGATATGCTCACAACTTGTTGTGGATACTCGAAGTATGTAGCATGCAGGGTTTAATTTAAGGCTACAGTTTACAAAGGAAAAACAGGAAGACACCTAGCTATAACTGGTGCCTCAGATGATAGCTACATTAGTATTAGTGAGGTAAACGGTATGTTTTTTTAAAAGAGGTAACTCTATAAATAAAATTTAATAAAATTTCTGTACACCAACAGTGAAATATCAAAATCAGAAATCAGGGAAAAATTCCCATTTACTATAGCAACAAGAAAAATAAAGTACCCAGGAATAAACCTAACCAAAGAAGTTAAAGATCTGTACTCAGAAAACTACACAACCCTGAAGAAAGAAATTATGGAAGGCACAAATAAATGGAAGCATATTCCATGTTCATGGACTGGAAGAATTATCATGAAAATGTCCACAATACCCAAAGCAATTTATAGATTCAACGCAATCCCTGTTAAATCACCAATGTCATATTTCACAGATATAAAACAAACATTTCAAAAATTTAAATGGAACCATAAACGACCCTGAATAGCTGCAGCAATTTTGAGAAAGAAGAACGAAGCAGGAGGGATCACAATGCCTAACATCAAACTATATTATAAGGCCACTGTAATCAAAACAGTCTCGTATTGGCATAAGAACAGACACACAGATCAATGGAACAGAGAGCCCAGAAATAAACCCATGTCTCTATGGTCAATTAATATTCAACAAAAGGGGTAGAGGCATAAAATGGAGTAAAAATAGCATCTTCGACAAATGGTACAGGGAAATCTGGACAGTTATATGCAAAAAAATGACACTCAACAACCAACTTACACCACACACAAAAATAAACTCAAGATGCATAAAAGACTTAACTATAAGTTGTGACACCATAAAAGTCCTAGAGGAGAACATAAGCAGGAAAACCTCAGATATTCCATACAGCAATATTTTCACCCATATGTTCCCTAGAGCAAGGGACCTAAAGGAAAGAAAAAATAAACAGGACTTCATTAAAATAAGAAGCTTCTGTGCGGCTAAAGAAACCATCAGCAAAATGAAAGGGAACCAACTGTATGGGAAAATATATTTGCCAATGATACTTCGGACAAGGGTGTGATCTCCAAAATATATAAAGAACTCATACAACTCTACTCTAGGAAGACAAACAATCCAATTAAAAAATGGGCAAAGGACCTGAATAGACACTTCTGCAGGGAGGACATACACAGGGCCCAGAGCCATATGAAAGGATGCTCAGCATCACTAGCCATCAGAGCGATGCAGATTAAAACCACAATGAGATACCACTTCACACCAGTCAAAATGGCCATTGTAAATGAATCAACAAACAACAAGTGCTGGTGAGAATGTACAGAAAAGGGAACTCTAGTGCACTGTTGGTGGGAATGCAGGCTGGTGCAGCCACTGTGGAAAACAGTATGGAATTTCCTCAAAAAACTAAAAATGGATCTGCCTTTTGACCTGGCAATTCCACTGCTGGGATTATACCCTAAGAATCCTGAAACACCAATTCAAAAGAACCTATGCACCCCAATATTCACAGCAGCACAATTTACAATAGCCAAGTTTTAGAAACAACGTAAGTTCCCAACAGTAAATGAGTGGATCAAAAAACTATGGTACATTTATACAATGGAATACTATGCAGCAGAAAGGAAGAAGGAGCTACTCCCCTTCGCAATAGCATGGCTGGATCTGGAAAGCATTATGCCAAGTGAAATAAGTCAGGTGGTGAAAGACAGATACCATATGATCTCACCTATAAGTGGAACCTAATCAACAAAATAAACAAGCAAGCAAAATATAACCAGCGACATTGAAATAAAAAAACAAACTGACAGTAACAGGGGAGGGTCATGACAGGGGAAAGGGAGGGGAAGGGTCATTAAGAAACATGCATAAAGGACCTATCAACAAAGCCAAATGGGGGAAGGATTGAGGGTGGGAGGTGGGGGTGGGTGGGGCTGAGGAAAGTGGCAGGAAAATGTTGACAAAAACAAACAAAAAACAAAGTGGTCAGAGGGTGGCTGGGAGTAGTGTGGGAAATTAAGAAGCCAAAGAACTGGAGTGTGCAGCCCGTGGACATAGACTAAGAGGTATGGAGATGATGGGGTGAGGTGCAGGGTGGAGGGGATACGGGGGGAAGGAAAAAAAGAAAAAAAAAGAAAAAGAAAGGCAAAGTAATTAAAACAAAATAATAAATAAATGATCATGCACGGTACATTAAATGACATGATCAAATACTCAGATACTGTAACCATTCCTAGAAACACTGACTACAACACCTTCCCACACAGACATGTGCTGTGCGTATGGTATTGGCGCCTCAAACACATCATCATGAAGGGCTTTCCCAAAGAGGTGAACCACTCGCAAAAACATTCAGAACAAAACAAAGTATCATCTTTCACCAATAACAGAGTAGTTGCATTTTGCATTCTAGGAACAATCAGGGTATATAAAACCATAGGGGGTAAAATTTTGTGTTTATTCATAAAACTGGATCTAAATTCAGATAATTAGAAACAGAGTTTGTTCTGTTTTGCTTATTTGGTTCATATAAATATAAAAAGAACATTAAAAAGCCAAGTAGGACATGGGAAAAGTCATTGTTGTACAGAGCTATCCATCCGGTGCACCGTAGGTGCTCCAGCATCCCTGTCCCCTGTTTATTAAGTATCTGTAGCCCCCACGAACCACTGTTACAACCACCAAAAGTACCACAAAGATGTCCAGAATATTCAGTACAGGATTATAGCCCCTGTAGTCTGGATCCCCTAAACTGAACCAAGAAGCTATCCTCCTAAAAGCCCCAGTATCACCCTAGCTGGTGTGGCTCAGTGGATTGAGCGACAGCCTACAGACCAAAAGGTCGCTGGTTCAATTCCCAGTCAGGGCACATGCCTGGGTTGCAGGCCAGGTCCCCAGTTAAAGGCCTGCGAGAGGCAACTGATCATCTCACATACTGATGTTTCTTTCCCTTTCTTTCTCCCTCCTTTCCCCTCTCTGTAAAAATCAATACTTTTTTTTAAGGTGCAATCTGAAAATGACCTGTGTGCACCTCCATGACTTTTCTTTTCCTGACCTGTTAAACTAAATTATTCCTGTCTCAAGAATAAATCTACTCTTGGATTTTGGTTTACACTAATCTTGGAATATTACATGAGTTACTGTTGAACATGAACTAAAACATACAATGTGATCAAAGAAATGTTAAAAGAAACAAAAAACAGGTACCAGAGAAGAAAAGCTATAAAGGGTGTAGAAAAGCCATGGGCTAGATTATGAGCCCCTCGACAACAGAGCTGTGTGAATAAAATATTTACCCCAGAAGCAGCACACACATTACATCAGGAAACATACTTATGTTATACTTATATTACATTTAATATATTGTATTTGGTTTCCATTTCTGCCAAGAACTGTCAGCTAAAATAAAACATCTTAGTAAAATTACACTTAATGCTTTAATTTCCTATGTTAATGTAAATCTCTAATTTCACACCTGTGTTTGTATATTCCTTTGATGGGCCCTGTCACTTTATATGCCTTGTCTATTGCACTTCATTTCAGCACCAGTTAAGATCTAGCTGAGAAGAAATCTGTTCATGTATTTTGTAACATGCTCTGTAATTTACACATTTAAAAAAACCTATAGGTCTGATTTTGGAGTTCCAGTTTTATCACTTAACTCTGGGTTAAGTGAGGTTACTTAACCACTCAGAGTTTCAGTTTCATCACGAAGCTGTTGCGAGGATTAAATTAAATAATCCATGAAAGCACTTAGCTAAGTGTGTGGCACTCGGTAAATAACAAATGTTGGCTACTATTGACTAACATCTCTCCTGTGATTCCTTACATCACTGGGCAGACAAAAACTTTAGTAAGTCCACTGCTCATTGAGTATTCAACAGCATTCCTTCTTTCATGAGCAAAAACCCCATGCAAGTTCCAAAACAGTCCTCTAGATTTCCTAACATTCATGCAAAGGCCTTACTCCTTGCATCAACTAAAAGGAGCTGGAAAATAGGCTCCCAAATAGATGACAGAAGGATTCTCTTGCCCTAAAGCATCATGGGACACTGGAATTGAGAGAGCACATTTTAACCAGCGCCAATAGGAAAAAAAAGTCAGACAGCTGGCAGGTATCAATAGCTAGGGTATGGCACCAGAAATCAAAAGGTCAAAGAGATTAGCAATCAGTGGGAGGCAGAGAGTAAATGGACAGAAGTTCAGGGTAAGAATTTTAACTGCTCTATCTGTAAACCCCAGACAGGTGGGAAGTAGCAAGATGGATACACTGACAGGGCCTGGGCTAACTGGATAAGTATTGTTACTGCAACTACTTCCTCCTGACTTTGTAACTCAGGTTTAGCCACTTGATTGGACTGGGAACACAAAATTTTATATATATATATATATATATATATATATATATATATTTTTTTTTTTTTTTGGTGCAACTTTATATCCCTGGTTCTTATTCTCATTCAAAAGTCCTAGGAAAAGGCAGTCTGACCTAAGTCTGAACTAGTCCATGACATAACTTCAACTAAAAAGGTTTAAATTTTCAGGGACCTTGGGGAAAACAGGAAAAGGTAAGGAAAATTACACAATAAAAAAATAATATATACATTAAAAAACTCAGTGCCTTATTTTGGAACACCTTCAAAAAACATAACACTTTACAGTGTAAATGTTTAACCACAGAGAATATTAGAACACTAACGATGACATTTAGTAAAATTTATTTCACTATTTTAGGATCTAAATAGTAACATATATAATATTATAAGACAATTAGGACATAGCTCTATCTGTGGGAACTTCAGCTAATTTAGTCATACATTTCTTTCAAGGGCAAAGTCATAGGCATGGAGTCATCAACAATGAGAATACAAGGAATTCCATATTCAAAAGCTGTTCGAAAACTTTAAAAATGAGAAATGACTTTGCAAGTTATTTTGAAAATTTTTGCATATGTTAATTTTAGCCTTCAAGGGTAATTCAGCTTGAAGTTTCACATTTAGCTAGGTTTAAACTATCTTATAATGAGCAGAATCTAATTTTGTAGCTTGATAAGGAAAATCCAGATTCTGTGAACTTCTAAAATATTGCCACTAAAGACCATCTGCCATGGTATGTTTTTACAACTATATGCATAAATGGTTAGGCCTCAATTAACTAGAAAATTCAGTGAAACTTTTCCTCATTCTCCAAATATAATACTATAGCTACCCAACAAACACATATAAAATAATACAAGGTTGTCTTCCATAATTATGTCATTTGGAAAAAAAAAAACTGTAAAAGTATTATAGTATTTGTGGAGCCTGTTGAACGGAAGCCCTGTGTTAAAGACTTCATTTAAATAATCTGGAAAGAAGTTAAAGGTAGTAATTGTAACAAAAACACATAAAGAACTCTACCCAAATCATAAATTTCCCTATATAAAATACAAAACAAATTGAAATTTGCTAACAAGCATAATCCCTCAAATTTAGTTCAACAGAAAACGTTCATTTCATACATAACATATATTTCACCTACTATTTAACCACAGGAGAGGATAACTATTCCATGTTACTATACTCATCTTAAAGATTACCTAGTGTTCATAAAATAGAATAGGGGCAAATCTTTTGAACGACTATTTTTTCTAGAAATTAATTCAAACATTTACTCAACATTCAAAGATCACCATGCTTAGAATCATTAAGAAATCCAACTCAAATCTGACTGCTTCACAGTCTCAGAACATAAAACGATTTACGTCTCCACTTCGAAAATGAACTTGACCCTTCATCTGATTATTATTTCTTACCCCCTCAGTTCCTTTTAGATCTGAAATTTCCACGGAGAGTGTTAAGAGTATATGTCTCATCATCCCACTTCACTAGGGTTCAGGCACCCTCTCCACTTCCATCAGGGTCAATGGCTTGTCAGAAGTCCTGTGAAAAGCTTCCAGGTTTAACAAACATATTTGTTCTCTAGTGCATTCCACTTTTACATCTACATGTCCTGTCTCAATTATATCATCAGACTCCCTATCGCTTCAAATGCATTCTGTGTCAAAAGGAGAGATTAAAGGTACACATATTTCATTTTGCAGGCACCATATTAAAATCACCTTGCAACTTATTAACAGGCTTATAATTTATAAATATATTCCAAAGGGTAGGTATAAAGAGTCATGCATATCAGGTGAATGGTCTTTTCACATTTTAAGTAACAAATGGAGTTGACCACAATGAGACATGTACATTCCAGGAGAGCTACAACCCAAACTAGATCAACTAACTGTGAGCACAATACAGGGTGGGGCAAAAGTAGGTTTATGGTTGTGAGATTGCAAAACACACAGTTTATTCTTATATTATTATTTATTAATTAATATGTTATCTTCCGAACCAAACAACTGCAAACGAACTTTTGCCCTACCCTGTAAAGAAAGGGACAAAATGTCCAGAAAACGATGGCTACCTTCAGGGCAGCTTGCAAATATCTGAGAAACAATGGTTCACAAGTAAACACCAAAAACTATTAGGTCTACACATATGAAACTATTAAATCAATGTAAAATCAATGTTCTAATGTTAATTAGAGAAAGGCATACAAAAGTTCCTAATAAATTCACATAACTGACATTTTCAATTACAAAGTATGAACTTTAATTCATGTTCACTTAAGTCATCAGCCAAAAATGACATGAAATAATTTCTAAGATAAAAGAAATTAGGATTTCAAAGTACAAGGGCTAAGAAGCAAATTGTAAATGTTAGGTTCAAGGTAAGGAAAACTATTTTACAATAAGCAAAAATAAGCAATTAAAAGTTTTACATGTTCTTATTTTCAGTGCGCAGGGCAATAAGGTTACCAGCCAAGACACATCTGCCTTCACTCAGAGACTTAGCTCCTAAACGTAGCTGACAGTCGGGCAGCACTAGTTCTATTTAACAAGCAGTGGAGTTTTCATTTGTGACACACAGGATCCTCTCCACATCTTTTAGGATGCTCGCCATCACTGTCCCTACCATTCTGTACTATTCTGATGAAAACATCCTGCCATTGACTCGACCAGCATTTCAAATCAATTAAAAAATATTTTTTTGACTGTTCTGAGGTTTGAAAACACTGAAGTAGATTATAAGCGGCTGTCAAGTGTCTGAACTGCAATAGCACAGAGACCCTTTGCCAGTGAGGCTGACAGCTGTCAAAGCCTGACCTTTCCCTAACTGGTCAACTGAAGAAGCGTTAATAGAATCTGTTTAACCTTACCCACTCACCTTTAATGTCACATAAGGGTAAGTCAATCAACTCAACAGTGAGAAATCCAAAAGGGTTCCCACAGACAGCAAGCATTGTTTATTCATTTCTAACCCTTCCTAGAAACTTCAGATTTAAAATTCAAGCTATTTACACACAAGTCCAAAAATTTTAAAGAACACTATCTTTCCTTTCTGAATACTTCAAATTAAGGCTTTCTGTTCTATGTCATAAAGATTCGAAATCTACTATCCATTGGAAACCCACGTAATGACTAAAAAAGCCAAAGTATCAACACATGCCAGAGCCTGAAATAGAACACAAGAACCCCAAGATCCGATAACTGGCACCATTTCCTCCTCCAATTTTCATCAAAAAAAATTACATCAGCCATGGTAAACTGAACAAAAACAAAATTTAAGGGGAAAAAAAAACAATGAAAAGGAATTAATTATCCCTTTTTCTGTATTTCTCCATCAAAGCAAAGGACGCAATTTAGTTATAACTGCCTTCCCTTGTAACATAAAAACATTTATTTTACAGAAGTAGATCAACATAAAAGTCATTGCCATTATAATGAAACTGAAAAGACAGAGAAACGCACACAAACACAGCACACACGCTTGAATTCCAGGTACACTCCAAGATGTATGTGCCAGCAATCCAGCTTCTGGGACACAGGAAACCTCCCCTCCCACCCCTACTCTTCGCCCCCACTGTCCTTCAGCCTTGACTTAGGCAGCAGAGCCTCAGTGCACCAGAGACCAGCTTTTGTGACAAATGCTAATAACATTTCCCTAACCCTTGACTTGTCCTGAGTCTAAAACATGGGTCCTGCATCTAAAAGCACCACTGACATCTGTTTTAGTACAATAGTTTTCAAATGTAAGCCAAATATTCTAATCAAAATGAAGAAAATACGCATGTTTCTATACATTAACGAATGGTAAAAGTTTGGAAATGGGAAGAGCTATGGGACCTAGCTCATCAGCAGCACCCGATTCCAGTTCCTTAGTTACTGCACCGGACGCCGCGGGAGAGTGCCAGAGGAGGGAAAGGCCTCTGCCCACAAAGTGGCTGCAGTCTGTCACTGGAATGACTTTCATGCCAGGCCCCCTGCAATGCTTTCTCACTCCAACTTCCATGAATGCCCCCCAGCTACAAACATTTGATCAAGTTTTACATTTTACAGTGCTTACTGCAAAAACAAAAGGCATAATGTTTTTCACACTGTACCGACTTCTACCCAAAGTTCAGATCAAGCCCATAGAAGTACCTATATCCTGTGCCCCCACTGAAAACCTCTAAACCAGAAAAACCAAAACAGTCACACAAGAAGCCAAATGTACTGTTCCTTTTAGAAACTGTGTAGGACACCTTCCCCTCTGTTAACATACAAATGTAGATATTAATTTTCAGTCAATCTTCCAATTTTATCCGTATTTCTACATCTCATTTTAAAGTGTTTCCCTGAAATGACCTGCAGAATAAAACACAATAGAAAGAAGAGAAAATTATAGCAAACAGACTAGCAACCAGAGTAGTAAGAAAAACCAACTGTGACAGAAAACACACTAATTAAAAATACAGTAGATCCTCCTGGCAGGGTAGTTCAATTGGTTAGAGCATCATCCCATTCCCCAAGGTAGCAGGTTCAATCCCCAGGCAGGTCACATACAAGAAGCAACCAATGGCCCTGACCAGCGTGGCTCACTAGGTTGGGTGTCATTGCATGAAGCAAAAGGTCACTGGTTCGATTCCTGGTCAGGGCACATGCCTGGGCTGTGGGCCAAGTCTCCTTTTGGAGTCATGCGAGAGGCAGCCAATCAATGTTTTTCTCGCACAACCAATGAATGCATAAATAAGTGGAGCAACAAACCACTGTTTCTCTCTCTCTCCCCCCCTTCCTCTCTCTCTAAAATCAATAACTTTTTTAAAAGTTTTTTTAAAGTACAGCAGTCTCCCCTTAACCACAGTTTTGGTTACCCATGATTAATTATAGTCCAAATATATTAAATGAAAAATTCCAGAGATAAACAATTCACGTTTTAAATTATGCGCCATATGAGTAGTATGATGACATGTTGTACCACCCTGATCCATCTCACCCAGAATTGAATCGCACTTTGCCAGCATATCCAAGCTACATATACTACCCATCCATCAGTTGCATAGTAGCCATCTAGGTTATCAGATCAACTGTCACAGTATCACAGTGCTTGTGTTCAAGTAGCCCTTATTGTACTTAATAATGGCCCCAAAGCCTAAGAGTAGTGATGCTGCAATTCAGATATGCCAAAGAGAATAAGGCCCGGCCCACTCGTAGTGTCTCATACACTTGCATGTGCACACAAAGCCCAATCTTGCAATTTACTTTTCAGTATCTCAGTCTTAAACAAAAACAGCCCTGACCAGGGTGGCTCAGGTGGTTGAGCCTCGTCCCACAAAGTGTAAGGTTTTCCGCTTCAATTCCTGGTGAGGGCACATGCCTGGTTTGCTAGCTGGTCCCCAGTTGGGTTGTATGCGAGAGGCAACCAATCAATATTTCTCTCCCTCTCTTTCTCCCTCCCTTCCCCTCTCTCTAAAAATAAATAAATAAAATCTTTTTAAAAAATAGCAAAGGATCATTATACATTCAAGGAAAACACTGAACATGAAATACTATCTAAAACAGATGAACTAAATAAATGAGAGGTAGGCAATGAAAGGAGTAGGAAATAATAATCTTCAAAAAAAGAGAAGATACTATATTTATGAAATAAAAACAAAAGGCTATAAAAAAAGAACTAGAAAGCTATAAGGCATTAAAAACAGGAGAGCAGAAAAAAAGATTAAATAGAAAATTTAGAGTTGAAGAACTTTCAGTTAAAAAAAAACTTTCCCATAAGATAAAAAGATAAAGAACGGATGTCAGGACAAAAAAGAAAACAAGATGACAAAATTCTAACTAACAAGAAATTACAAAGAGATAACACAGAAAACAAAGGAGGAAATTATCAAAGCAATAAGGAAAAAAAGTACTAAACATCAGAACTCAAACCATCAGATTAAGAGGGCCCACCAAGTTCCCATTCTAATATATGAAAAAAGACTCAGATATCATAATAAACTTGAATACCAAGATAGGAGATGGAAGGGCCAAAGTATACAAAGTGAGATGCAAATAATCAGAAATCAAAACATAATCAGAAGAGCAACTCATGGAGATAAAAGGTAATGCAGTAATACCTTCAAAATCCTGATGACAAATTATCCTTATTTGAGTTGCAAACCAAAGCAAACTTCACTCAAGCATGACAGTATAATAAAGACATTTTCATAATTTCCAGAACTCAAAAAAATTTACCAGTGTTAATGTATAAAGTTACAATTTGTTTGATAATAACAGCACAACGGTAGGGGGACGGAACAGAGCAGTATGAGAGCAAGTCACTGGACACTATTAAAATTAATTTAGTATTAATCCAAACCAGACTGTTTTAAGATAAAAATGTTTATTGTAATTCCCAGGAAAATTACCAAGAAAATAACTCAGAAAATATAAGAAAATAAACAAATGATAAGGGAATTAAAAGGGCACAACGAAAATACCTAATTAAAAAAGAAGTCAGTAATGGAGAAACAGATGAACATAAGAATCCTAAGATAGAAAACAAATAGCGACACAGCAGATGTAAATCCTAGACTACCAGTAATTACATTCAGTATAAATGGATGACACACTGCAATCAAAAGGCAGAGGCTAGCAGATTGGATTAAAAAAAAAAGGATCTAATTATGTGCTATCTACTAGAGACACTTGAGATTCAGATACAAATAGGCTGAAAATAAACCATGGAAAAAGACGCATCATGAAAACAAACTTAAAAGTATCTGGAATGGCTATCTTATTATCAAACAAAATAGATTTTAAAGCAAAAAAAAATGTTACTGAAGATAAAGAGGAACATTTCACAATAATAAAAGGGTCAATTCATCAAAAAAATACATTTAATAATTATAGACACATATGCACCTAGAAACAGAGTCCCAAAGTACATGAAGCAAAGCTGACAGATTTGAAGACAGAAACAGATAATCCAATAATAATGGTTAAAAACCTCAATACCCCACTTTCAATAATGGATAGAAAAAAATGGACAAAAGATCAACAAGGAAATAGAAAACTTCAAAAACTCTAGACTAAGTATACCTAACATACTATATCAACAGAACACTCCAACCAAAAGCAGTAAATAAACACACAGGACATTCTCCAGGACAGACCACATACTAGGCCATAAAATAAGATGTAATTTTAAAAGGATTAAAAGCCATACAAAATATGTTCTCATACTAAAATGCAACTAATTTTTTTTTAATATCAGTAATAGGAGGAAGTTTGGGAAAATCAATATGTAGAAATTAAACAACACAGTCCTAATAACCAATATGTCAAAGAAAAAAGAAAATGCTTTGAAATGAGTAAAAGTGAAGCACAACATACTAATGAAATGAATGAAAATGAAACACAACACACTAAAAGCTCATGGAATGCATCCAAAGGAGTGCTTGGAAAAAAAAAAGTATAGCTCTAAATGCCTACATTTAAAAACAGAAAAACACTTCGAGCCCAAGTCAGTGTGGCTCACTCAGTTGGTTGGGCATGATGTCACAAACCAAAAGGCTGCCAGTTCGATTCTCGATTAGGGCACATGACTGGGTTGGGCGTTCGGTACCCTGTTAGGGTGCATGCAGAAGGCAACCAACTGATGTTTCTCTCTCATCGCTGTTTCTCTCCCTCTCTTTCTCCCTCCCTTTCCCTCTCACTAAAAAATTCAAAGAAATAAAACCCTTCAAATCAGTAACCTAAACTTCACCTTAAGAAACTAGAAGGGAAGAGCAAACTAAACCCAAAGCAAGCAAAAGGAAGGAAATAATAAAGATTGATAACTAGTAAGACTAAAGAACAGAAATTAAAGAAGAAACAGACAAAAGAGAAAATCAATGAAACCAAAAGTGAGTTATTTGAAAGGATCAACAAAGTTGACAAACCTCTATATGACCAAATAAAACAAGAGATGACTTAAATTAATAAAATCAGGAAAGACAGGACATAATTACCAATCTTATAGAAATAAAAAGAATTATAAGGGAATTCTATGAAAAACTGCATGCATCAATTAGGTAACTTAGATGAAATGGAGAAATTCCTAGAAAACACAAGTTACCAAAATTAACTAAAAAAAACAGAAAATTTAAGCAGATCTATAACAAGTAAATGAATTAGTAATTTTAAAACACCCCATAGCCCTGACTGGTGTGGCTCAGTTGGTTGGTCATTGTCCCGCAAAGCAAGAAGTCACAGGATAAATCCCTGGTCAGGGCACTTGCCTGGGTTCCAGGCTCAGTCCCCAATTGGGGAGCACAAGAGAGGCAACTGATGAACGTTTCCCTCTCACATCGATGTTTCTCTTTTTACTCCCTCCCTTCCCAACTCTCTAAAAACAATAAATAAATAAAATCTTTATTTTAAAAAAAACACCCCACAAAGAGAAACCTAGGATAAAGTCACTGTAAATTCCACCAAACGTTTAAAAAATTAACATCAATCCTGCACAATGTTTTCAAAACACAGAAGAGGAGGAAACACTTTGAACTCAGTCTATGAGACCAATATTATCCTGATACCAAAACCAAACAAACATCAGAAGGAAACTAGAATAATTACCCTTAGCAATAAAAAAATCCTCCACAAAATACTAACAAATCAAATCTAGCAACATATAAAAAGTATCACACAATATGACCAAGGGGGCTTGATTCCAAGAATATCACAGCAAGGTCATTTTAACATCCAAAAACCAGTTAATCAGCTAATGTAACATACCATATTAATAAAATAAAGGAGAAAACCATATGATCACTCAACAGGTGCAGAAAAAGCATTTGGAAAAAAACTGAACACTCATGATGAAAATGCTTGACTAAATTTTATTTTTTATTTTTATTTTTATTTTTTAGAATGGACAAATAAAATATATTTATATTGCTCAATTAAATTTTAAAGGAAATTTCCTCAATCTGGTAAAGGGCATCTATAAAAAACCCACAGCTACCATCACATGTCATGATAAAAGACTGAATACTATCGCCCAAAAATCAGAAACAAGACAAGTTTGTCCACTATTGCCACTTCTTTCATATATTACTGGAGAGCCTAGCTAGGGAAATTAGGCAAAAATGAAGAAGTAAAAAGCATCCAGGTTGGAAAGGAGTAAGGTTATCTATTGGTAAGAGACATAATCTCCTAAGGAATCCACTAAAAATTATTAGAACTAATAAACAACTTCCAAGCTCAATATATAAAAATCAACTGGATTTCTGTATACTAGCAATGAACATTTCGAAAATAAAACGTAAAAAGAAAAAAAACACTATTTACAATGACATTAGAAAATAAAATACTTAGGCATAAATTTAACAAAGGTACACAATTTTGTTTGAGAAAAATTTTTTTAATCTTAAGAAATAGAATAATATTCCACATTCATGGATCGGGAGACTTAATATTAAGATGACGGTATTCCCCACATTCATCTACACAGTCTCTTCAAATCCAGTCTGAATCCTAGCTGGCTTACTTGTAGAAACTGACAAGTTTATCCTAAAATAAGAAACAGCAAGGTACCCAGAGGAGCCAGAATAATCTTCAGAAAAGAACAGTCAGCGGACTCACACTTCTCAATTTCAAATCTCACTACAAAGACAGAAAGTAGATTAGTGGCTGCCAAGGGATGAGAGAGAGAAATGAGGAGTGACTACTAATGGGTACAGGTTTCTTTCTTAGGGTAATAAAATGTTCTAAAATTAGGTTGAGGTTATGGTTGCACAATTCTGTGATTATACTAGAAGCCAATCAATTGTACATTTTAAAATGGTGAATTTCAAGACATGTGAATTCTACCCCAATAAAGCTTTTATTTAAAAAAATTATACTTGTGATCTCATTTATAAGTGGAATCCAAAAAAGCCGAATCATAGAAACCGAGAGTAGAAAGCTGCTTGCCAGGGGCTAGGGGGATGGAGAAAATGCGATGTTGGTTAAAGAGTATAAACTTCTAACCGTAAGAGTAAGTTCCAGGGATCTAATGCACAGCACGGTGGCTATAGTTAATGATGCGATACTGGACACTAACTAGAAAGTTGCTATGACAGTAGCCTTTAAATGTTCTCACGGTAACAACAAAATGGTAACATTTGTTAGGTGAAGGATGTGTTAACTAACCTTATTGAGGTAAACACTTCACGATTTATGTGTGTATCAAATCATCACATTGTGCACCTTAAACTTACACAATGTTACATGTTAATTATTTCTCAATAAAACTGGGGGTGAGGGATATACCATGTGATACTTTTATATAAAAGACAAAAGCAGATTAATTTATGATATTAAAAGTCAGGACAGTAGTTACTTCTAGGTGAGAGACAGGAGGAAGTGAATGGGAGGAGGCTCAAGGGAGCACAGGGTTACAGCAGTGTTCTATTTCTTAACCTTGAACATGCTCACTTTGTGATATTTCACAGACCTGTACACTTATGATTTGTGCAATATTCTGAATATGTTATACATCAATTTTAAAAGCTTTTTTTTTAAAACACAGTTTTTGCTTTAAAAAATTATACTTGCCAATATGTTAAGATACTCTAGAATAAACAGTAAATCTCAAGGACACTTTTTCTCTATGGCATAATAAAATCAATAATGTCAATAATGGCAAAAGTATGCATTATTTTTGGTACGAAAGGATAAACTGGCTGTAACTGATATTAGCAACAAGGAACTTCACAAAGGATCAGAGTCAAAAGCAAAGTGGAGAATGCATGGGGTTTGGGTGACATGGTCCTGGGCTTGACATTTTTCTCTGCCTAGGCAGGTGTTATTTAGAAACCGACTGAGGCTCTTATGAGAAGTGAAATTGGGGCAAGTGCCTCCCAAGCACCTAAGATACTAAATGTCTACAAATGTTTGTTTACTTCCCTCCATGCAATCTCTTTTTTCCAACTCAATAACCCACACTGATTCTTACATCTTCCACTTCGCAGACAGGATGTCTTTCATCTAAGCCAACTTGTTTTTTTTTTATTTATTTTGGCCCCCAGTCACCCACTGTAACACCCAAGTAAAGTGTCCACCAGTCTGACTGCTCTAAGTCTTCCAAAGCAGAATTATTCGACCTTCATACTGCAGCACGCAGCCACCTAAAAGACATAAATTCTCTTTCCACCCACAATACTTATCCCTGCTAAACATGTCCCAGACACTTCTTTTTAATATAATTACTATATGTAAATCATTCAGGTTTGTCTGCAAAGTGATTTTCAATACTATTCAGAGAGAGATTTTACTGACAACTGACTTTTTAAAAAAAGTATTAACCCCTCTAAACCTTATTATTGGAAATAAGTACTACCACTTCTGTTTTCTTTAAAACATTATTAGCTTTAAATTTTTGACCTAGCCCTGGCTGGTGTGGTTCAGTGGATTGAGTGACAGCCTGAAAACCAAGGAGTCATGGGTTCGGTTTCCAGTCAGGGCACAGGCCTGGGTTGTGGGCTGGGTCCCCAGTGCGGGGTGTGTGAGAGGCAAGCACGCACTGATGTTTCCCTCCCTCTCTATCTCCCTCCCTCCCCTCTAAAAATAAATAAATAAAATCTTTTTTAAAAAAAATTTTTTTGGCCCAGGAGATTCTGGTTAAAGATGAACTTTTATAAATTAAACCTTTTTGTGCTTTTATTAATCACATATTTAAGAAAGCAACTAAATGTGAGGCCTTGGTACTAAGGAGTCTCTTTTCTTCCAGTCCAGGAAGGGAAAAGTTTCCTTGTCATACAAAACCAGTAGTTATTCTCTCAGGCAGATATTTAGGGAGGAAAATGTAAAGAGGACAAACTCTACACATCAATACTAGTATTTAGGGAGGGATGAATAGTGAAAACAATTGGAAATGACTACAGAAATATACTTACAGCCTCAAACTGCAAATGACTATCCTTTAAAAAATCTTGAATTTTATCCTTGGGTAAAATATGGAATCGAAATCGTAGGAGATCCATTTCTTGTTGAATGAACCAGCGTCTAAGATCTTCACTGAAATGGAGACAGGAAAATTATAAGTATAAATGATAAGTTCAATGATTATTTTAAAAGTCCACCAATTATTAAATCCAAGAAGTTTCTATGAAATGATATTCCAACGTGACAAAGCCACGAGTGGACAGAAGTTAAAAGTGCTCTATTGTGACGAAGAGAGTATGAACACCACACCCCAGTCTTCCAGGGATGGGCTGAATACGGGGGAGAGCGGTGTAATGAACGTAACAGTAAAAGAACTAAATACAGTATACTTCAAGCCTAGTTTCATTATCATCAAATGATGTAAAAGAAAATGGTTCACTGCATTTAATGTAACTGCAAAATTGTCAATTACATTAGAATACAGGGTATTACTTCTGTCTAAGGTGGTTTCATCAATGCCAAATAAATCCAAATTTTATAAAGGTTAACTTTATCTCTGAACAGATTATGATCAGATGAACTTCGCAATGTAACGTTTGCTTACAGCTTTATTGTTTATAATTTCACAAAATTTAGTATGTACAGTATACCTCAACTTTTTAAAAGCCAACATACAAATACTATATATTAATTTACAAGACAAATCCATAATAAGCATTACTGTTGTTATATACTAATTATGCTACCACATGTCAAATATGATTAGTTTTTTTCCAAAATGGATTTCACATTGTCAGCAATTTATTTACTGCATAAATTGCATAAACTACATATTCTTTTTTCCCAAAGAAAATCTCTAGGACCAAAGCTGATCAATAATTTCTCCGTTATTATCTTGGGATAGTAAACAATTCAACATTCTCATTTGATAAACCTATTAGTAAAAAGAAACAAAAGAAACATATAGGCATGTTATTTTGCCAAAATTAATACAGGGAAAAAAAAGTTTAAAATAAAACGCAACTAACTCCTTTCCCTTTGGGTGGCACTATTGACTTATAAGAAACCAACTACCAAAGGAAAATATGTTAAACTAATGGTCAGTAGCCCATACATCTCAACTTCTAAATACCTAAATATTTAATTCCTAAATATTGAATTCAAGTGTGTATTTGATTCATTACTTCTCATAAATATTACCACTTTCTTCTGAAAAAAGATAAGGTATCGAAAGTCCTTTTCCTAATAAAATCCCCTCCAATTTTAAATCACAAATGAAGAGACTCTCCCAGGTAAAGTACTTCAACAGGCAAAATTTTGCAGTAGGAATTTTGTTGGATATTTTAGAGTAAACAACTTGTTTCAAACAATTCACGGTAACGTGACCCACTGGTTTCTGGTGCTATTCTGAGGTTTCCTATGTTCAGTACAATACATGCTAACTTTCCATGTACCCATTCATAACTCGAGACAGATTTGACAGTGAGAGTATAAATGTGTACTCACGACTGGCAATAAGCAAGGCGCAAAATAAAGTGAGAAATGTGATCTCGTCTTCGTGCTTCATATTCGTTTTCTAAGTTTTCCTTAAAAGTAATGGTATATGAATAAAATAAATGCATTAGAATAGCAAGAGATAGAAAGAAGTACTGAGTCAGCATAAGCCAATATAAGGTAAAAATTTCAAAGACAAAAATTGTATAATATGCTTTCCAGGATAATTATCACTTTACTTAAGTCACCAATGGGGTGAAACTGAGAACTGAACTCATCTCAGCAAAACTTCCTGGCTTTGAATTTCACTATTTTCTTTCTAACGACTCCTCTCTTACTTTTTTTTTTTTAATTTTTAATCCACACACAAGGATATGTTTATCGATTTTTAGAGAGGAAGGGAGAGGGAGAGAGGAAGGGAGAGGGAGAGAGGAAGAGGGAGGGAGAGAGAGAGGGAGGGAGGGAGAGAGACAGAAACATTGATGTGAAAGAAATATCCATCAGTTGACCTCCTCCACCACCGTACACACCTGGACAGGAGATGGAACCCACAACCTAGGTACATGTCCTGACCAGGAACTAAACCCACAACCTTTTGGTGCACTGGACACTCCAACCAACCGTGCCACCTGGCCAGGGCTTAGCTTTCTTTTTAATCCAGCATATGCCCAGGGTGTTCTCATCGCTTCAACAACTTCTTACATCAACCCTCAACCTCTTGATTTTCAACCTTCTGGCAAAACCTATATTCTAAAATAATCTACAGCTATACTCTGCAGTGCTATTCCAAAATGCTGAGAACCTCTGAAGAAAAAACACACAACTCTGGGAATTTGGAAAATCACATCCTGTCACCTCAGCCAGGCCTTTACCAGGCCTTTAAGGATGCCTTGTCAAGTCAAAAGTAGTGAGGGTAAACATGTTGTATGCACCTATGAGGTACTAGGCACTATAAAGCATTTTTAATCTATTAACCCATTTAATCCTTTAAAAAAAACAACAAAACCCTATGAGGTAGACTCTGCTGTGTATATCCCTATTTTAAAGATGAGGAACGTGAGGGCCAAGGAAGTTATATAACTTGTCCAGGGTCAAAAAACTTTTAAGCAGCAGAGCTAGGATTTGACACATAATCATCTCGGTTCCCATTTCTTAGAAAAGCTGTTTCACTCTTGGCCCAAATTCATATCACACCACCTTCCCCCCTCTCTCAGCTGACGACTTCACCTATTTCACAGATAATAAAAGCCACCAGGTTGACTTCTTCAGCTCCAAGTTTGTGTCCACATGCCGTGTTGCCTTCCCTTCCCTCTCCATAGACAAAGCATCTCTCCATCCCCCTACAAAAAGCTAATTCCCACACCTAAGCCCTGCAACCCATCTGTTCCTACCTAAGGACTGTGATTTATCAAATGCTCTCTCAAAGTATCTTCAAACTCCTCTACTCTGCTTTCTCTTCTAGATCTTTCTGCTCGGTTTATAAATATCTTTAATTATATCCTGTCTTGTAAGTGTATATATATAGAGATATACATACGTGTGTCTTCACTTTACCCGACTTCCTCTATATTCAGCTCTATTTCTCCCCATCCTTCCAGCTAAACATCTTAAAAGAATGCATATTCCATCTCCACCTCTCAGCCTCCCTCCTCCAACCACTGGCACCACTCAGGCTTTTACTGTACAAAAAGTCCACCCAGCTGATAAATCTATGGATTCCGTATAACTCATCTTACAAGATCTATCTGAAGCTTCTGAAACAGCTGGAATCCTGGCTCCACCATTTCTTACCTCGCGAGCTTGGGCAAGTTATTTAGCCTGTCTATAACTCAGGATCCTCCTCTATATAACAGGGATAATAATAGCACCTACATGATAACTCTGTGTTCTGGATCACACGGGTCAATATGTGCAATGCACTTAGGACAAACTCTGGGGCATAGTAAGCATAATAGAAATGTTTGCTGTTGTCATTCCTATAATATCACTATCAATATCATTTATCAATTTGTATCAGGATTTTTTCAAATTAATTGACATAATTCTTCACATTTTGATAATATCAGCTTTTTGATACATATGTATAGTGAACATTTCCTACAGGTTGATGAATGCAAAATTTTTATATTTTTTTTAGATACACACTTTTTTACCTTTAATGTCAAATCTTTAGACTTTTTTCTTTGTAATTTGTTATATTTAGTTTTCTTTCCCATCCAGAGATCAGGTATTCATGTAAATGTCTTTATGGTCTGTGCTAGGTTTTTTCAGGCAGTTCTCATGCTTTCAGGTATCTTTTTTTGGGCCAGGCAGCTCCTTCCCAAACTCCTCCAATTCTACTTCAGCTTAAATATGGGTATTTCTCCCACCCTATCCTCCATCACCTTCTTTTCTCCCTCAAATATTTTCCAATAGTGCTCTCACCTACTCCAGATAATTCCAACTTTCCTCTTAATTCTACACTCCTACTCCAGAAGTTTCCTAAGTTCAGACCTATATGTATATCCAGTGGTCCACCAGACATCTCCCCAGGCACCTCAAGCCCATAACTAGAACTAAACTCAACATCCTCCTTCTAAGTCTTGCTACTCTTCCTACGTATCACGTCACAAAATATCACCACCATCCACCTTATTGTCCTAACTAGAAACCTGAGTGTCATTCATAACTCTTCTCTCTCTCTTCTTCCTGCAACCAGTCACTAAAATCTTTTGATTCTACCTTCTTAATATCTCTTCGATCAGTCTTCTCTCTATTCAATTCACTCTCATCATTTCCAGACTCCTAACTGGTTTTCCTCCTACTAGCCATGAGCCTATCAATCTGCTGTTAACAGTCATCTTCCCAAAATAAAAATCTAATTATGTCCATCAAGATGCAATTCCAGCACTATGTCCTTTGGGAAGCCTTCCCAAACCACCTCAAACCACCACAATCTGAACAAAAGGGTTATCGGTGCTACCGGAGTTCCTAAAGCACACATCCAACAACAGCATTCATCACCCTGTATTGCACAGGGCACATATGGTAATGTCTGGAAACATCTAGTGGACAGAAACCAGGAATGCTACTGAGCATCCTACAATGCACAGAACAGTGCCTGCAACAAGGAATCAGCATTCCCAAAATGTTGACAGTCCCAAAGTTGAAAAACCCTGCCATAGGACGGTCATCTGACTACATGTCAATCACCCCTAGGAGACTGTACGTACCTTCGGGCAAAGTCTATGCTATATTAATCTTTATGAAAGCCCTTGCCTAATACAAGCCCCCTCCCATAACTGATACTCAGTACATGAATATATAGAAACTGAAGGAAGGTTTACTTCCCTCTTTTACTTACTCTGTAAGAAAACTTGACCTTCCGAATCTCAGCCTCCAGCTTACTCTGGTATTGCTCACTTCCTTTCACATAGCTCACACCAAGATTTTCAACTGCTTTTAGCACTAAAAAGGATAATTTTTCAATAAAAGAAAAACATAAATGCAAGATAATTTTTTAAAACTAAATTGAAGACATAAAACCTATGAATAGCAATTCCATAATTACTTATTTATAAAGATAGCAAGTTGTAACCATTATTTTCTGCAAGTACAATATATGAGTTCTGTCCAGAAGATATGCAGCCATGTAATATGAAAAATAAAGACATTTATTGAAGACAATATAAAACACAAGCAACACTGTACATAGGATAATGAAGCGTGCCTCAGTCCCCTTCAAAGTAGGCACTTTGGGACCTTGCACAGTTCTCCCAATAGCCATCAGCTACCCCATCATATTTTCCTGAATCCCATCGATGGTCTGAAATCTCTTCCCTTTCAAAGGTAATTTTAGTTTTTGGAAAAGCTACAAGTCACAAGACACCAGATCTGAGCTGTAGGGGAGCTGAGTCACCTGGGTGACTTGATGTTTCACCAAAACACTGCACAAGAAGTGATGCATGAGCATTGTGAATAAGCTGCCAATCACCAGTTGCCCATAGCTACAGCAGATTCGTTGCTCTGCTGGCCTAGTCATTTTGAATCCAACGGCCACACAGTACACATGCTCACCCAATGGCATCTAGCGTCCCCACTGACTAGTACAGTGAAGTCATCATTGTTCACATTCCAGTCCACTCTCCTTGGCTGCCAGGTTACATCAATGTCGTGCAAACCATTCTCATTATATTAAAAGTGGTTGGACTTTTTCTGGACAGGCCTTGTGAATTATGCATGTTTATAGGAGGATAACCTCCTTTCATGTGCAGAAAATACTGATGTCCTACAGCATAATACCAAAGACTGTCGACCAGGGGTAAGGAAGGAAGGGTGATAATCACTGCTATACTGAGCCACTGTGGTTGAGGAATAGAAAAGAAGAAAAAAAAATTAAGCAGCCCTTGTTTGCATCCCTCATGTGGAGCTGCCTGTTTGGCAGTCTGCTTCATTTACACAGTACAGACCTGTCAGAAACACAGGCCTTGCTTTCTGACAAAGCAGAGAAAAAGACACAATAGTGAAGAAGCAGAGCCCTCCAATCATCCAATGAACCACTCTCTTCTTTAAAAGTTCCTAAAGCCCCTTGTAAATGGCTCTTCAGATGAATTTTTCTTCCCTCAATACAAAAGAAGAGGTATTTTTAAATTCAAGAATTAAAAATTTCCCAGATGAATCCTGAACATAAACCCATGTCCCTCGGGTACCTCCTATCATGGTGTACCAAAACAAACTATCATCCCCCCGGTCCTGCTCCTTTTCTGGCTATCACCATCTCCACTAGCTTTGGCCACGACCACTACCGGAGCCCTTAAAATACTAAATCGTGATTTTTATTTTGGATGCCTGTCACCATGTACTAGAATACAACTTCATCAAAGATGAGAATTACATATTCATCTCAAAATCCCTACCACCTAGAGTACAGCGGACTCAATAAACATCAACTGTACAGTAAAGAAATGAATAGCAAACCCTCAATAAATACTTGTTGAATGGATTGCATAATAAAGGACATAAATTATCATACTCATTCTCACAAAGTATAAGTGAGATGCCCATGAATATATAAGTTCTAACTCAAATATCACTCACATTTAACTCTGTCGATAGCCAAGGTTTCAAACTCCATCAAAGATATGTTTTCAGTAGGTGGCTGCAAGTAAAACTGAAGGCTGTGAGGGTAGCAAGCATTCCTCTGATCACCTCCCAACTTCAGTCTCTTCCTCTTTCCTCCAGAAAACTCCATGGTTACCTTGTAAGAAAGCACATGAAAAGGGTGAAATGATGGAAACGAGTTGAATAGAAAACAACAAACCAAAAACATAAACAAAAAAATAGTAACTCCACACGCACAGAAAACAAAAAAAACTGAAGTTCAAGGGTATACACAAAGTGTTAACGGTGGCTATCCCTGGGCGATGTCGTTCTGTATTTTC
This sequence comes from Mormoops blainvillei, assembly GCA_004026545.1. Taxonomy (NCBI): domain Eukaryota; kingdom Metazoa; phylum Chordata; class Mammalia; order Chiroptera; family Mormoopidae; genus Mormoops; species Mormoops blainvillei. The sequence goes on along the minus strand of PVJD01002623.1, from coordinate 11,712 downwards.
CAGATTTTCTTCAATTCACCTGTAACAATCTTGTAATTCGTAGTGGGGGCGAGAGGGGGGGGCGTTGTTACAAAAGACGCAGGTGGTGATCCTAACTTCCAGCAACAGGAGAGGCAGGTGATGTTGCCTACTCACTCTAAGTCTGTGTACCATGGTCCTTAGACTCTGAGGTGCCAAGAGTTAAGATGAAGTTCAGACGGGCTGCAACCCCGAACTCGTGGGAAAGCGAGGTAGGTTCTATATAAGAAACTTACTACACCGGGTCCAGTTACTCAATTCCTGCCTTAATAACTCGGGGAAACAAAACAAATGTCTTTTGAATCCAGTCTTTCGGAACTCCGTTTAGGGAGCATCCACAAGTTCCTTATAAAAATTCCCACCCCCGATCCTCCCCCGACCCTCCTTCTGTGATGCTGTCTCTACTGAACTAACTCACTGGCACCTGAGTGTGTATGCCCCAAAAAACGAACCCAATAACCAATACCAGAGCCAGATCAATCTTTCTGCTCCCACTGCCTGCTAAGTGCTCTCCCTTCTTTCCCGACTTGCAAGCCTCAGCACCAGCCTCGCTGTCCCTCCTATGGCCAGGGGAATGTCTCTTACCTGCTACCACGCCAAAAGCGAAGAGACATAAACTCCGACAGCCGGTTTTCCCGGGTGGCGGGAGATTTCACTTAAACAGGAAGCGGAAATGACTGACAGAAGTCCCGCCCCCGAACGTCCAGCCCACGCAGCGCGGGTCCCCAGCGGGCCAAGGGCGCGCACCTGAGAGCCTGCTGAGTGGGCGGTACTTGGTCTCTTTCAAAGGTGGGCGATTACCTCGTTTTTTAAGGGTGGAAAGCTGATAGCAAAAATTTCCACAGCCAGAGTGTGGTACCAATAAGTCTGTTTGGGGGCGGCCAGCAATGATTCCAAAAGCTGAAAATGTGGCGCTTTAACCCACAAGATCCCAGATCGAATCACTTTCGATCGGGGGAAGAATGGGGGAAAACTAGGCATTTACTGAGCTCCTTTATTGCACTTGGCTCTCTCTTGGGAACTCTGTTGTAGTTGTTGCTGTATTTTTTAAGAGCTTTAAATTTTATTTTCAATTACAGTTTACATTCAATATTAATTTGTAGTATTTTCAGGTGTACAGCATAGTGGTTGGACAATTACCTATTTACAAAGTGTCTCCCCAAACCATGGAAACTGATTTTTCTTGTTTAATCTTTCACCGATCCTGTCAGGTAGGTGGTATTACCCCATTTTACGGATGAGAAAACAATAGCTAAAAGATCATCGTTAGTTTGCCCATCTATGTACAATGCATATTTTGTTTTTGCTATTGGAAAGCAACCCCATCACGACAGATCCTACCTTCAGCTAAATACAGGCACCCCCACCCCGCCTCAACTCTTCCCACATAATGAGCGCCCAGAAAAATATCTGGAATTAACTAGAATGAATGAATGAACGCACTCACGCAGAAGTCGCTCTGGGATCTACAGAAATTAGAAGAAATCAGGCCCAAAGGGAAGAAATGGGTGTAGAAGAAATGGAAAGCGCTAGGGAGCAAGCGGATCTCGGACTGCAGACTAGGAAGAGGCAGCTCGGAGCCGCACGAGCTCAGTTGTCAGTAGGGATTTCGAAAGCTGGAAATAAAACACACTTGTGGCCTCTAGGAGGCACGTCTCACTCACAGTAGTGGCCAAGGAAGGCCCTAGTGACGGTAGTCATTGGAGACGAAGAGCACTTTGAACGTTTAAGTTTTTAGAAATGCAAAGTAGGTTGAAACAGTATCAAGCTTCAGAGCACCTACCCAGCATTGACCAAACATGAGTGGCACTGACTTTGTACGAGGATGTGTTGTTCTAAGTGATTTACCCGCCAACTCATTTTATTTTCATAACCATGTGAGGTAGGTTCTATTATTAACCCATTTTACAGATGAGGAAACTGTAGAATGAAGAAGTTAAGTGACTTCAAAGACCACAATAAGTGACAGATCACATTAAGTGTCACAATAAGTAATGGAGCCAGGTTTAGAGAGACTGTGTCCAAGCACCACAATCTTAATCACCATCCTGTAACTATTCCACTATTATGAGAGCTGTTCCTCTCTGTAATTCCTTCCTCCCTGTATCAGGCAAATAATTTTGTTACCTGGCCAAAAAAGATATCTGAAAGCATGAGAACTACCTGAAAAAACCTAGAGCACAGACCATAGGAACATTTACATAAATATCTGATCTCTTGATAGGAAGGGAAACTAAATATAGCAAATTACAAAGGAAAAAATCTAACCACTTGACTCTAAAATTATAAAATTGTGCATCTAAAAAATTACAAACATTTTTGCTGTCATCAAGCTATAGGAAATGTTCACCATAAATATATATCAAAAAAGCTAATACTATCAAGATGTGAAGAACTATGTCAATTAATCTTGAAATAAATCCTAAGACACATATTGGAAAATGGGAAAGGAATAACAGATAACTCATATACAAAATAACTAATGATAAAATATGAAAAAATGGCCCTGGCTGGTGTGTCTCAGTGGATGAGTGCCAGCCTGAGAACCATAGGGTAAGCGGTTATATTCCCAGTGAGGGCACATGCCTGAGTTGCGGGCCAGGTCCCCAGTTGGGGGCATATGAGAAGCAACCACACATTGATGTTTCCCTCCCTCTGTTTATCCCTCCCTTCCCCTCTGTCTGAAAATAAACAAATAAAATCCTTTTTAAAAATGTGAAAAAAATGTTTATCATTGGCAGCAAAGAAATTACTCCCTACAAAATTGGCAAAAATTTTACAAGGAAAATACTCAGTGTTGGTCAAAGTACAACACAATAGGCTCGCATAGGAATTGATGGTGTTGTTATAATTCTGGAGTACAATAAAGTGTATTATGACCCTTAAAAGAACTTACACAGTTTGACCAGATGATTTCACTTAAGAAATCTGTCCAGAAACGGACACAAAAATTTGTGTGAAATGAACTTCATTGCATCATTGTTAGAATGAAAACCCAGAAAAAAGAATAAATAAATTATGGTATATTTATACCATGGGACATTACACAACCATTCAAAAAATATTATGTTTTGAAGAATCAGCCTGCAAAAATACTCAGGATACTTTAAATTAACAGAACAGAATACATAAAACCACATATGCCATATGATCCCAATTTTGTAAAAAATATTACTTGACAACATTAATTTTTTAATTATTTTTTCTAGAAAATAAAGGTACTATATATTCCTTGTGGACATTTTGGAAAATATCAAAAAGAAAATCCAGCTATGATGCTACTAACCACTGATAGCTTTACCTACTGACACTGTTAACACTTCGCTTCAAGCAACAAAATCTCATGGTTGATGAGAAGCATTTTTCTGCGCTGCTTCTGACTACTATGAGGAGGCTGCCCTCTGCCACTCTTTCTCCCCTCCAAATATGCACTAATCCCTGTCCCCCCGCCCCACCTCGCCTCATCTTACAGTTTGGTCAGACGTTATTCATTACTATCAGAATTTTAGGTACAAGACAGCCCCCTCTGAACTATACTGATTTTTATTTAACTTTTCTTGTCTTTATCCTCAGTCTGGTCTTAAACTGTCCCACCTTTATCTTAAATGCCAATGCCCCTTTCTCTGCAATAGTTAAGGTCTATTAAATATTTCTTTGGGCAGACAAAATAGTCTATCGCAAACACAAATGCTTACATTAGTGGCAACTAAGACACTAGCAGTGGAGTAGAATATATGAGCATTTGATGATATTTTTAAAGTTCTATTTTAATCATTCAGCAAACATCTGAAGGCTTCCCATGGCATGGTCCCCAGGCTTGGTGACTTTATTGCCTATATATGCCCTCCAGCTTAACAACCAGCTCTTCCCCAAAGAACGCCTTGCACTTCCCACCTTCTGTCTCTCTCCACAGTGGTCTGTCCACTTCAAGAGATTTACGCCGCCCTGCTGTTAGACTCCGACCTATCCTTCCGCAAATACTGCCTTCATCCTATTAAAATTTTGCTTTTGCCACCTGGGTTGCTCCTTGTTTAGACCCCATGTTCTTTGTAATTTCTATACAGTACAATTTTTTCTCTAATGATATTTCTTTACTACACTGGTTTGTAATCTTTTGGGACCATGGACCACTGGGTGATCTGACATACACACCTCTCAGAAAAGTGCACCTGCACACCAAGTTTGTACACTGTTTCAAACGGTTTGTGAACACATATGCAGCAAGTTAAGAACACTAGCACTACTAGCTTTTAAGCTCTTTTTTCATAGATCTTTTTGTTTGTCTTTGTGATCCCTAAAGTGCCTACCATACAAAGTATCTTCCAAATGAAAAGATGAAGTAGTGCATTTTATGACTCAGGGACAACTGGGAAAATATGCTCATGTTTAACATTAGCAATACCTTACTAAACATGTCCCATAACAGTTGCCTTTCGTCACCTTAAAAATCTATTTTAAACCTCAAGAACAAAATAGTCTCTGTCTGTAAGCTAATCCAGCATCTTCAGTGTTTTCTAAATGCCAGTTTGGTTCACTACCTAACAGTGAAGAGGGTTTTCTGTATCTACAGGCAACTGCAATATGAATCTACAAATTATAGTACCGATAATGTTATAACTTTCAGTAGCCATGTTTGCTAAATCACTGCAAGTTCTTTGTTGTATTTCACCAACAAAAGTGGGTTCACAGGATACTCAGCCCTGGCAACCCAGATGCACATAAATTACAAACCCTGACCTTACAACTGGGGTCAGAAAACACATATACACTGTAACGTTTACTTCCTCTGGGCCATAAGAAGCATCTCAAAACCAGGAACCACTATATTGTTTATCTTTGTAAGCCCAGTGTCTGGCACTCTGTGGGTCCCCAAGAAATATGTATTATACTAAATTGACATGAAATGTGAGAGATATGTGAGAAGAATGATGGGTTCAGCTTGACACAGCAACAGATGGTTTGAATAAAATCTGACTCCAGCCTACAAAACTTCAAGTCCTCATCTGAAAATTTCAAACACATTCCTTCCAGAATGACTTGGCTCCTTAGTTCATCCTGTAATAAAGCACAGAGTACCTTCTCGGATGGCATTTCCATGAATCATCGCTGCTCGATTCAGTGCCTGCCCTGAGCATTACCCGGCTGCAGACAGACTGTCCCACCGAGCACTCACCTTGGGATGACACCACAGTTCCAGGAGTCCCGGCCCATAGCGTGTCACACTTACAGCTGAGATTTTAGTTGCCATGCCTGGTAAGTCAAAGTGAGTGTCCATTCTCCCCCTGTGCAGGGTACAGTCACCCTAAAAACCAAAGTTGTGGTACTTTTTTTTTAACCCAGCAAGGAGGCTATAAAGTCTAGATCCTGCCAGCTCTGCTTACCATGGAAAACAGGACAGGGGGCATTTCCAGGACTAGAGGGGACCCATAAAATCTAATGTACAGTTAGCCGACCGCTGGTCCCTCCACCCTTTCTATTCCACTGCCCATCTCTGGAACATGGCAAGGGGAGAAACCTTAAGGAACACATTGTTCTTTCTCCCTTTGTTTCTGATTCCTTTGATCAATCTAACATGAAGGAACAAGAGAACTGGTGGAAAAGATATTCTTAAAGGCAAGGACAGTGCCCTGGCTGGTGTGGCTCAGTGGATTGACTGCTGGTCTATGAAGCAAAGGGTAGCCGGTTCGATTCCCAGTCAGGGCACATGCCTGGGTTGCTGGCCAGGTCCTCTGTCAGGGGTGTGCAAGAGGCAACTACACACCAATGTTTCTCTCTCTCTTTTTCTCCCTCCCTTCCCCTCTCTCTAAAAATAAATAAGTGAAATCTCTTTAAAAAGAAGGGAAGGACAGGGAGGAAGGGTTACCCTTCCATGTATCAACATTATTTGATTTGTTCCAGAAATACTCATTGAGTACCTTCTAAGTGCCATGCAATGTTTTCCATGTGGGAAATACAAGAATGATGAAATAGCCCCACATCCCTGACCTCATAAACCTAATATTCTAGTGGGAAAGGGAGAAAATAAACAAGAGAAGTATATACATTACTATGTTGAATAATGATTTTCTTATTTATTGATTTTTTTAGAAAGAGAGAGGGGAAGAGGGGAGAGAAAGAGGGAGAGAGAAAATATAGATTTGTTCAACTTATTTATGCATTCATTGGTCAATTGTTGTATGTGCCCTGACTAGGGATCGAACCCGCAACCTTGGTATATCAGGACAATGCTCTAACCAACTGAGCTACCAAACTAGGGCTGTAAAATAATAATTTCTAAGAAGAAAAAAATTAAGCAGAGGAGGATATAAACTTTTTGGAAGAGACATCGATATTTTAGAAAGGGTGGCCAGGAAAAGCTGGCTAAGAATATGACCATGAAGGAGAAACAAGAAGAAAATTAGCAATTTAGTAGTGTGTATATTAGGAGAATAGTATTTGAAGTAGATGAAAGGCTTATCATAATTCCATAGTATTTAAGACAATGTGATATTGGTATAAGAATAAACATAACAACTAATGAAACAGAATAGAAAACCCAGAAATTGACCCACACTTGTGAAGGAAGTTGGTATATGACAGATCCACTGTACAAATCAATGGAGAAAAAAAATGGATGTTTCTAAATGGTGCTGGGACAATTAGCTATCTATACAGGGGGAAATGTGTTTCCTAGCTTCTGCTATACACACAAATCAATTTCAGATTATTTAATGACTTATGTATGAATGACTAAACTTTATGAATTTAGAACAAATATACAGGTGGTCTTGATATAGCAAAGAATTTCTGAAACAAAATGTTAAGGAAAAGTATAAGTAGTTCTGGAGATGGATAGTGGCAGTTGTCGCAGAACAATGTGAATATACTTAATACCATGGGACTGTGCACTTAAAATGATTAAAATAAGTTTTGTGTAATTTACATGATTTTTTTCTTAAAAATACATTTTTTAAAGAGCCACAAATTGCGAAAAGAAAGTTGTCAGATATAATTAATGCAGGAGTAGTATCAGAATATATTCAATAGAAAAAAGATAAGGTCACAACAGAAAAGAGGAAGAAAACCTGAATAGATACTTTGCAACAGAGGAAACATAATGACCAAGAAATATATGAAAATATGTTCAGCCACATTAGTAATTGAGAAAATGCAAATAAAACCACAATAGTATAATATTCCACACCCACTAGACAGACAAAAATTTTAAAGTCTGAAAATATTACATAGTGACAGGAACTCATGTACTCATGTAGAAGTATTAATTGATGCAACTACTTTGAACAACAAGTTGGCATAATCTGGTAAATTTGACCCTTCATCTCAGTGCAGTAATTCTACCTAAGTATATTCTCTAAAGAAATTCTTGTGCATAAGGATCAAAAACCATTAACAAGAATGATTACGACCATATCAAAAGAGTAAAACACTGGAAACTACCCATTATCAAGAAAATGGGTAAATAAATTGCAGTCAATTCACAGAGGAATATGAAAAAACAACAGCGAGGATGAATGAACTATAAGTAAGGTAAATATAACATGGACGAATCTCGAAACATATTGTTAACTGAAAAAGCAAGTCACCGAAGGGTACATCTATGCACTGAGTATCTTCCAGTCTACCCCTCACTCTATGTGGCCATCCTCTTCCCTGCTCTCTGCTCCTGACTTGTATGAACCATACGACGTCTGTGCAGAAAAAGTCCAACCATTGTTAATATAACAGGAATGTTTTGTTCGACATTGATGTAACCTGGCAGCCAAGGAGAGTGGACTAGAATGCACATCTGTGAAAAACGACAAGTTCACTGTATTAGTTAGTGGGGGTGGTAGACGCCAGTGAGTAAGCATGTGCGCTGTGTGGCCCTTCGCATTCAAAATGCATCTAATGTTGCATTAAGCTTGAACATTCCTCCTCGAATACTATTCAAATAATTCAGAAGGCTGCAGCTATGGGCAACTGGTGATTGACAGCTTCATCACAACAAGCACCCCCTCGTGCATCACATCTCATGCAGAGATTTTTGGCAAAACATCAAATCACCCAGGTGACTCAGCACCTCCCTACAGCCCAGATTTAGTCCCCTGAGACTTCTGGCTTTTCCCAAAACTAAAATCACCTTTGAAAGGGAAGAGTTTTCAGACCGTCAATGAGATTCAGGAAAATATGACAGGTAGTTGATGGCAATAGGGAGAATTGTGTGAGGTCCCAAAGTATCTACTTTGAAGGGGACTGAGGCATCATGGTCTAAGATGCAAGGTTTCTTGTGTCTTGTATCTTCTTCAATAAATGTCTCCTTTTTTTTTTTTTTTTAAATAGTCTGTGGCTGGATACTTTCCGGACAGAGTCTAATATGTGTCCTCCTGTGTCATCTACTTCCAGAACTTCTAAAGTCACTTAGGGGCCCCAAGAGGAGATGGGGAAGAGGGAAGAAATTGAGGCCAATGTATTTATTCCCCTAGCTGCCCCTCCACAACACTGCCCATGTCCCTCAACTTGTCATTGCTCCTCTCATGGTAACTGGCTCTAAAGGCATCCCTTACTCTGGGTCTGATAACAGTTCCTTTCCCTCTACCTTTTATGTCTCAACATAGTAAGGTATCCACTTCAATGAAATCCTAGTTGATTTAACTACTAGTCCTTATGGTTCCTGACTTCCACACCTTCACAGGTAGTCTCTGCAAAAAAACAAAAACAAAAAAAAACCCTCCCCCCAAAAACTTTAAATGAACATATATCGAGTGTGCCGTCTGTCTTTTGTTGGACTCTGATAGGTATATTCAGCATTTATATAAAAGCTTTAAAAAAAAGTGAAATGATATATTGTTCAGGGATAAATGCTACAGGTAGGAAATTATCAAAAAAAATTCAAGACTCTTAACTCTGGGGAAGGGAAAAGGATGTACCATTGGGGGCACATGAATTGAAGCTTTGAAGGTTCTGGTGATGTTCCAGTGCTTGTGCTCCATTGTGAGTACCCAAAGGAGCCTTTCATTCTTCTTCAAGCAGTGCATAATGCACAGTGGGAATTTAAAAAGGGAAAGAATAAACACAGCCTGACAGCTCAAGAAACAGGAAAGTGCAATTATTCATCCTCCCTATAGTATCCCACTGGGGAGTGTTTGAAATAGTTTTCACCCTTATTTCCTCTTCCTTCCACCCCGCAACTCATCTCCACTTCTTACCCCTGCAAAGCCCTCTGTCCTCTCCCTTCTCTCCCTATAAGAGCCAAGGTAGATCCAGTATATAACAGGGACTGAGATTTTGTCAGAGCCCGGACTGCTGACAGCTCAGTCCAGAGGTTTCCTGCAGACAAATACAGACATGAGGTCCTCTGCCACTTCAACCTACGGTCCTGGGACCGGCAGCTCACCCTGACAACACAGGTCCTCTTCCTTGTCTGTCTGCCTTATCTCTGAACCTCTAGGTGACAAGATGCAGAGGTCCTTTTTGCCTGTAACTACCACCCAAGCCGAAATTCTCACCCCCACTGGCCAGTGCAGTTCTCCCTTTGCTCTAATGACCTGGTAGGGGGATCGCCTGGACCCCCATGCTGCTTGTCCTGCCTGGAGCACCTCAACACCCTGCACACACCCAGGAGGGATGGTGTGGTAGATGTGCTAGTCTGTCCCTCTCACTTGGGGTAGCGTAGTGTGGAGCTGAGCCCAGAATCCTTAATCTGGGTGCACCAGGAAGAGACATGAGACAGGAACCGTATGAAGTTTAATCAAATACCTCCGCTTCAAGTTTATCCTTGTGGTATGCGAGTAAGAAGGGTGTGTGAAATGAACCTCATGATAAACACACTATTGAGTAAAACTGTTTGTTCTTGGTGATATATATGTGTATATACACACATATATGTATATATATAGAGAGAGAAAAAAATTCGACCATGGTTTAGCCATGTGGAAATAAGTTTACTCATATTGATGAGCACTGTATATCATTGATGGATAATTACCCTATGTGCCATAATTTTAGGCATTTCATCACTCTGTGTTAAGTTAATTTTTGACCAAATTTATTTTTTGTAGTACTAATTATTTATGCTATCTCAGAACATCCAAAGATTATAAGAAATTCCTATTTGAGGTAAGTATACAACCCAACACACTGCCTAAGGATTTAGTAGAATGTCCCTTATTGTTTTTTTCCCTATTTAAATTTAAGTTGATTGGCATCCACTGTGCTAGACCTGGATAGTTAGAATCAACTCACTGGTGTTAAAAGGAATTTATTTGAAGAAAGAGTTCATGAGAAAAGAATCTAAGTAATTAAGGAACTGCCTTCAAATACAATTTTAATTTATTCTTTTTAATCAATGGCATTTTAAAAATGTACTGTCTATATAACATGATAAATGAGAACTCCTAAAATGAATCAGTTATTATACATGAATTCAACCAGATCTTGGCAACATCCATTGTTCTATGGGCCCGAACTACTCTGAATATTTGAGTTTTTAATATGAGGCTGGTTATTAGACCATGAGCTCCTTAAGACCAAGCTACTCTGTCACTCATTCTCATGCCCCTGCCTCTACTACAGTCCCTGGCACAGCAGATGCCCCATAGCTGTCTGCTGAACTGAGCTGAACTCTCCTGTATTTATACCCAATTCCAGATGGGCTCTCATGCTCTTCATGATGTAATCCTTCACAGAAGATGTGTTTTCATTTTAGATTTTGGCTTTCCCACTGAAATTCCTGATCAAAATATTTTCTTTCAGTTGGCTGATTTTTAGAAACTGAAGTAGGTGTAAATACGATCCTGATAGGGTGCCAAGGTTTAGTTCCAACCTGACTGATAATCATGTCCAGAACCCAGCCTTCTTAGAAAATGATTTTAACATTTTAGAAAATGAAAATTAAAAAGTAAAATAAATCTACCTTCCTCTGACTAATCTAAACATTTCGGGATCAATGTGTGGCATTCTCCAACGTACAGAGAGAAAAGGGAGCTTCCTAACACAGGTGGGATCACCTTATCTGCACTTTCTCCTCCTTGAACAACAAGCCAGTCTGTCAGCCATGGGCCCACATGGTAAAAATGTCATCCATCTAGAAGGAACATGGTTTTATTCTTGAGGTTAAATATTTTAGGGTCAGTGCCCCAGAAGCAATGTAGCATGTATTTGGGACTTCACACTAAATGGGCTTCTCACCCTACTGCTCTCTTTTCCAGACCTCTCTGCCCCTTGAGGCTTGAGCAAATCGAATGCTACAACCCCTTTCACAGGGACAGGCTCCTTTTCCTCCCCACTCAGTACTACCTCCTCTTCACCCAACACACACACTTACTCAGGCCACACAGGCAACTTTTAGAACCAAGCTCAGTCTCCCCAGAGTACACTTATGAAGGAATTAGGTTGTTTTGTGCTCTTTCCAGTGGATTGATAGGAGCAGATGTTTTCCTGGAAACTCTGTTTAATGATCTCCACTGTGGGAATTTTTTGTCTGCTATGCAGAGTTAATCCAATCTTTTTTATATTAAATCCAGACTTTTCCAGTTATCTTTGTTTCCTAATAATAATGGTATTGGCATTGCGGAGCTTGTTACAGTTTTCAAAGCAATTGCATTTATATACTCTAACCAAGGATTTCTCAAATCAGTTGAATATCTATACTCTTTAATATGCTCTTTATTCAACTATAATTTCCATTTTTTCCTTTCATTTTTAGGGTAAACTTTA